>BLKM01000334.1:362120-420702 GCA_013340265.1 Coptotermes formosanus | reverse complement strand
GCGCCTGCATCCGGCTGCTGCTGATACACCAGCAGGCCTGAGAATGGTCATCGTCAGGAAGTTGTGTGTCTGTGGAAATGGATTAATGTAGATAAGATGGGGCGTGTCGTGGGCTTTTAGTTATACGGTCATGAACACGTGGTTTCCGTAAAGAGGAAACTCACCGACTGTCCGTGTTGCATGGAGATAGTGTGTGTGGGTGATACACAGCGACGCAGGGTTAGCATGTCTCGACGTTTCGAACGAACCTAGTGGCTTCATCTTCAAGTGTTGTGGGTTCCAAGAAGACCCCTCAGCACTAACCTGGCAACGCTGCTTAACGTCCCAGAATTGCTGGAGTTTGAACCGGGGTTGTGCAGTCGGCACACGGAGGCTCCGACTCCAACTCCTCGATTCTTAAAACTCCGACTCCGCCTCCTCCATAAAAGCTCGGTATGTATCAATAACGGCAAACCTGTAAGACGTTTCATCACCACCACGTGAATCATCGGGCTACTGTTTAGACTTATAACCTGTATTTAAGTATAAGTCTACTGGTTACTGTAGCTATCAGGGCTCTGGGTTTGAAGTATCTAGTTAAGATTTTTCGACTGAGGTCGGAGTCGGAGTCGATACATTTTTACCGACTCCGACTCCACCTAAAATCCCTACCGACTCCGACCCCACAGCCCTGGTTTGAACACACGGCTGTGGAGACCTCAGATGTCTGGTGTACTTGTGTGTGGTGCTGATGTTGGCTTTCATTTGTGAAAGGTTTGCCAAGGAAATTCCGGAGAGTTCCGAGCAAACCTGCCCCCTAGCATGTTGGAGACGTGTTAGTGAATGTAGCCTCTGGCGGTGCTGTGATGTTGCTAACGAGTGAAGGCGGGCGTTGAAGACGGTGCCACGTTCAAACTCGCCGTCTGCATGCAGTCTGTGTCCCGCGGAGTGTTTTTAGCGACGGCAGCCGCGACGATAAGATGTTTTGAATTCCAAATTGTGGGCCGTTACGCGCCTTTATCCCAACTCATTTCTTGCACGTGGTGTGGGAGGGAAAGCACTTATTTTCCGCACCAAGAATTTCTGTTAGTTTGTGGCGGAAGACTGTGAGAAGGAACAAGAAAACAACTGCGCAGAGCTTCGGGAAAGTGTTTGAAACTTTTTTTACACACTCAAGTCCGCTGCAACATCAGTTTATGATTTGTAAACTCGACAGAGTCATTTGCAACTAGTTGCAACGTGACGCAGCGCAGTGCTGAAGGCTTCGTGTCGTGTAGCAACTGTCGTTCGGGCGGTGGGGTGTTTATTTTATTTGCCCAAGTTGTCAGCCGATTTATCGACTTTGCCCATAATTCAGGGACAAAATGAAAGGTAGAGCTGTGTGATCCTCCATAACACTGCAGAGCATCTGACGGTTTCTAACCTTGCTGGTGGTTAAAGCCCGTATGGGGCGAGATCTTCCGCGCCTGTCCAGACCGGCCGTGGGACCCACCCGGCTTCCTCTGCAGTGGGTACCGGGTCTCTTTCCCGGGGATAGAGCGGCCGGCGCGTGCCGTTGACCACCCACCCCAATCTAGCGCCGAGGTTAAAGAAGGAGTACAGCTACATCTCCCTCTCTCAGCCGCCGTGGCCTGTTTTAGGGTGAACTTCACCTTCGCCTGTTGGTCACACAGAACCGATTGATGGGTTCAACTGCGTTCCCGGTTCTGAACGCGTAGGGTCGCTAAATGGTTGGGCGAACAGCAGGCGGCACGTCGGTTCGTACGTCGGACGTTTCTTTCCCAAAAGAGAGTGCGTCAGTGAGTCGTCGTTTGACCATCGCAGCTGCCACAGCCTTGTACAATTAGCGTCCGTAACCGCAAATTTGTGTACATAATAGTGGGTTGTTTGTGGCGTTCGTACAGTGTCCGTGAGCAGAGGGCGTTCGCGTCCGCCATTGATGTTGTACTGTAATGGCACACCCAGTGCGCTATGTACTTCAACCGTATGCAATGCTTATGCAGTATGAGTTACGCTGTTTCCCGAGTCTGTCGTGAAATCTGTATCACTTCTGAGTGGCCTGTGTGTTTAATGTCGTGAATTTAAAGAGAATTCACTTCGTAATGTGGGAGGTTTGGTCAGAGTCTCGTTTGCGTCACAATGGAAAGGTCTGTGAAAGGGGCGCAGAATGGGATTGTTTAACACTTCTAGACGTAGCAGATTTTATGAGGTAGGAACAAGTGTTTTGCGCGAATTGGTCTGGCACCTAGCGATACCAATGGAGTTATCGACTGTGTGGAATGAAACAGCAGGTCACAGCTCTTGCTACAACGGAATGTGGAAGGAGATGCAAACGTCATTACGGGTTTTGTCGAAAGGTAAAGCAGTCCCATTACAG
Organism: Coptotermes formosanus; assembly: GCA_013340265.1. Classification (NCBI taxonomy): domain Eukaryota; kingdom Metazoa; phylum Arthropoda; class Insecta; order Blattodea; family Rhinotermitidae; genus Coptotermes; species Coptotermes formosanus. Next base: position 418,346 of record BLKM01000334.1, on the reverse strand, counting down.
GCCTGGACAGGCCCAGAGGGTTCCAGGAAGTCGAAGCTCCCAGATTTCTAGACAGTCGGCACATGAAGGTGGTAAGGTTGTCAGCCTTACGCACCGGCCGCGTTTTACCCCCCAGGAAATATGCCTGGTACTCATTTCTGTTAGAGGCTGAGTCGACCCCAAGTATCCACTTGACACCATCGGGACTCGAACTCGCGACCCACTGGTTTGTAGCGCAGTGCCTCAACCAACTGTGCCACCGCGGCATATGTGTAGTAATGTTAAAATATATCGTGCGTCATTGCCTTAGGTTTGTAGTTACAGTGCGCATGCTGCCATGTATTTAAAAGCCAGCGTATTAACAGAATTTACTTGTGCTTTCGAATTTCATGAAAAGGTTGTGTTTACCGAGTGCGTATAGCATATGCTTCTTTGTCGCGTGTAAGGTTTGTGCTCGCGGATGTGTGAAAATACACTGTGCAATGAGTACAGGAGACCGGTATGTGTGTGGGGCAATATCCAAAAGTTCCAGGAATGGGTCGATAACGGAGTATGCGCGTACTTTTGTTACAGGTCTTTGTGTTGGCTACTTCAAAGTAGTGCCTTTGTGAGATTTTGCAACGGGTCCAGCTCCTCTGCCGCTGCTGGAAGCCCCGCGGGAATTGACATTTTGTGATTGTGTGTAGGACGATCGGCTGTTTCCTGAATTTCAGAGGTAGCCTGGAGACTACGCCACACCCACCTAACTGCAATTTCATTCTCGGAAACAAGACGAAATTACGAGGGGTCCAGTTATGCGTGTCTGGAAGGTGCGGCCCACACCCGTGTTTTTAGCAGCCAAATATTGTTCCTGCTGCTTGGCAGTGAGCAGCTGAGACACAGACGTCGCTAAAGACCTGCACGTCTTCAGGTTCCCCCTCTCCCTTATAAGCCACGGGTGTGGTCAATACGAGAGGCCTAACGTGCCAGCGATATCCGAACTGGTGCTTCGTCTGTCGTCCGCGATGTGGGAACTTCCTCCATGTTTGCCGTCTGTGCGACCTGGAGAAGGACAATCTGAACAACCGCACAGATCTTAAGCCAAACTTTGCCAACGTTTCACCGGGGAAAACCACTCAAAACTGTGCATTCTCCCTGTGCAGTTGTTACCGAAAGCCATTCTGAACATTCCTTGCTTTCCGGATGCAGTTTTCCCGAGTTTGAAGCCACGCGTAACACATCCTTTTGTTCTTTCCAATCATACGTTATAAAATCGTGGACTGCCCTTAACGGGTAGGCTACGTTAGTAAACACCCTCTGAGAAACGGCGCAGAGGGAATTGCGTGAATGCGCAACTCACTAGACTGACTCGAGACAGCGATACTGCGGCGCGTAATGGCAGAAAGTTGCAGAGCGGCTACTTGCTGTTCTTCGTTGTAGCAGTGAATTCAGTTACTTAGGTTACGCGGTCGTGTATTTGCGCATGCGTTCTTTCGTCGCCATAACCCCATGCACACGTGAATTATTTCGACGCTTGGAATGAGGGTGTTGCCATGCAGGTAATATTGATGACTTGTTTCGAGTAATAATGACTGTGTTGTCGGAAGTGCAGGCCCAAAACCGATGTAAATGACACGAGGTGCCCGATAACATCTGTGAATGCACAAAGGACGATGCTGTCGGATTTCTGATATCGCGCGGTGCCCCGTGAGAACCTCGACACCCGCCTCGCGTGTATAAGTGGGTCCGCCTGTGGCAGGCCTACTGCCCGCCTGCTTCTTGTGGGAGTTTGTCTACTGTCCGCCTGCTTCTTGTGGGAGTTTGTCTACTGTCCGCCTGCTTCTTGTGGGAGTTTGTCTATTGTCCGCCTGCTTCTGGTGGGAGATTGTCTACTGTCCGCCTGTTTCTTGTGGGAGTTTGTCTACTGTCCGCCTGCTTCTTGTGGGAGTTTGTCTGCTGTCCGCCTGGTGCTTGTGGGAGTTTGTCTACTGTCAGCGGGGAAACGAGTAATACTCGTACAGCTCTTGATGTATGAAGATGTGCTTTGCGGAAGGTAACTGTGTGTAAATTAGCAAGATTTAACGCGTGGAACGTGTTTGCAGCTGTGGACATCAGGAGATGCCTGCTGTGACAGCGTCAGAGTGTGAGGGAATGAATATGCAATGGGACCAGACTGCTGGGAACGCGAGCCGTAGTTTGACCAAGTGTTGACATCTGGGTGTGGAGCAGTCCTTCTTGAGGGACTAGTCAAGAAACGCTCCGAATTTGATGGGACGTAATGTTCATTACCATGTTCACAACAGCCCGCCCGTTTTCTCTGTGCCGAGCCAGATTGTTCCAGCCCGTAGCCTCCTGTTGTTCAGAATTAAGCGGCCAAAATTGTAATGGCTTCAGAACGGAACCCAGATGTCGGTAACCTGAGTGCTGCAAGACGTGAACCTGGTGAAACTGTCTGTCTGGAATTGAAGAAGGGGGAGTGTAGACGGTACAGTTGATGATTAAACAGTAACGAAGTGAATACAACGCAGCAGAATATAAGGTTGCTAGAAATTTGTGTGGAAGTATGAATGAAGGTGTGTCCGATTGGTAAGCCGAAAACCAACGTTTAAATGGAAAAGTACGTCATTTGAGCTCATACAGTGTGCGTATGTAACTGATCACAGGAACTATCGCATAGACAGCCAGCATCCGTCGGGACATCTTGCGAGAGCTACCATGTACAGGGACACGATAAAAGGGACAGCCTATATGTGTGCAGCCGTCTTGTGTCACATGTAGCGTCGAGTCAGCTTAACGTTGCGGCGACCGTTGGTAGAACGAAACTGCATCGCGCAGTGTTGATGGAATTGTGACAGCTTGTCCAAGTGGAAGGCGAAGCGTTAGTCTCGAAGTGCCAAAACCGTCGTGCGTTTGAAGTGAGGATTTGCCGCAGCAGCGGGAGGCAGCCGTTGTGTGCCTGTTGCAGCCTGCTGTGATGGCGCTGTGACTCTGTCGCCGCCATGCGCCGCTTTGCCTGAGTGCCGCTGTACATGCGGTGGACATTGACGGGACTTTCAGCAATCGTCGAAGTTAATTACGATACATCGTGTCACTAGGCGTATTGATCAGGCGATCGAGCAAGATGACAGTGCGAACGGACGGTACGTCGTACACAGAGCGGCACTGTACCGCGAGAGACATCGGTACGTGTGTACAGTGTCCAGAAAGTAACTCGTATTTCGTCAACACCTACACACGTTGAAGGGAAAACAACACTGCAATGAATGTTAACTCAAAAACTTTATGCCAGTTGCAAAGTAATGTGTTTTTGTGTTGACAAACGATGTCAGGGCTCGGCGGTACGGGAGACGCAATCAATGGCAACATTTGTCTTTACGGGCCGCGGAGCTGTCACCTGCACACGGCTGGGGGAGCCGAAGTTTATATTTGAGTGGGAAGGAGAGAGGCACAGGGCGTGCAGCCCTCGGATTATGGCGGTGTGTGTGTGGAGGGGGGGGGAGGGGCTTGTACCACCGTATTTGAACTTTCTTGTGAGACGTCTGTGGATGGGTGCCCTGGCGCAGCGTCATGTTAGACGGTTGGTTGTGCACCGCGGAGGCCGAAATTCGATCCCAGGCCCACCCATTGGACATTTGTGGAGTGGGAGTACCTTTCACCGCCCTACGTTTAACCTCTGTCACCATTCCAAATTAGTTCATCGATCACGCGGTAGACGGACAATGGGCCCATTGACAAGCCGCAGTTCCAACAGTGTCTCACCCCTATTACAACTGAACAAGAGCGGTGACGTGCGTATGACGTAACGCTGAAGCGCCCTCGGACGTTTGCGTTCTGGACTTCCTCGCGTGGCCACGCTTGCGTTGGTGTTTGCAGGCTGTGCGGGTAATGCTGACGCTAACTGCCGTCCGCGGGGCTTGTTCAGAACTTCGTATTTACGTACACATGTTCATGTGGTCTGCGTTAAAGTTATCGGTCACACTTAACCTCAAATTTTCACCCTGGCGAGATATTTGGTAATTACTGGTTTACAGACGATGTTACAGAATTTGAAGGGGTATTCGTAACATCTCTGCATCATAAATTTCATATTCTAAAGCAGTTAATATTAAATATTATGATCGTGCGTTTTAATTTTCCTTAATCATGTAAGTCTTCCTTCCTTCCTTCCGTCGACTTGGTCTCTGCTTACTTATTTTATATCTAAGGGTTATTCTTGCACTTGATCACATCCAGTGACACACACACAGTCGGTAGGACTCCTTTGGGGGGGGGGGGGGGGTCAGCCCGACGCAGAGACCTCTACCTGACAGCACACAACACTCACAACAGACATTCATGCTTCTGGCGAGATTCGAACCCGAAATCCCAGCAAGCGAGCGGCCGTAGTCTCACGCCGTAGACGGCGCGGCCTCTGGGATCGGCGGATCGTGCAAGTCGGGTGAAGAAATAAGGCTGGTAACATGGATTGTTATCGATTACTCTCTGTACATATCGATTACTATCGACGGCAGCCACGGTAACGTTAGTAAGCAAATTAGTCACAGGCCTGCATGTACGGGGATCCTCATGTATAGTGCGTGTTATTTTTGTCCAACTTCGGCCACACTCGAACTTTCTCGACTGTTTTTTTAGTAAATCTCCTGCCATTTTAGAATTCCAGTAAATCGTCCAGTGAGCGTAGGGGCCAGCAACTGCCATGTGACGAAGCTGATGAGCGGTCTTCGCTGCTTCGTGAACGCACTGAAGCTGTAGAAGCGAGGCATGTGTGTCCTTACGGCAGTGCGCCGATATGTAAAGTGTCGTGCATGGACACTTTATGTCAGTTACAGACTTTTGGAATTGTCCGTTTCACCATTCGTGTGTGTTTGAAGGGTGCAGAACGGCCAAGAAAGGAGAGACTCGCAACCCGAAGTGGATTTCCGGACACCGAGCAACTGAACTCGGTGCGGTCTGTATCCCAGAAACTTACTGGGCCAATTAACGCGTTTCAAACCGCGACGTAATGGTGCATTACGTGTAGAGAAACAGTTGTCATGCAGTTGTGTGACGGGAAGGTAGCTGCTGCCCCCTATACGTCTTAGTTTCAGACGTTGCTTTAGGGTATGCCCTTGGCATTGTCTAACGAAATCAGAGAGGACTGCGATTGGGTGGGACATAGGAGCTGTGAAACTGTGTCGTTGCGCGGAAACGTAAATGCGGGAAGTTCTGTTAGACGCTGTGAAGACGTTGTTGCAGAAGAGAGAAGTGCAACGTGTGTGCCTGTTTGGTGTCCGGAATGCCGCACGGCGTCATCGAATACAGATCGTCTTAATCGTTAGAAAATGTGGCCGAGTGTACGTATTTGGGAACTGCAGTGAGAAGCTGGAATTATGTTCACGCAGATTACATTCCGGGAAAGCCTGCAGCCCGTCAGTCAGTCTTGTCTTATCTCAGCCAGGCAACGCTGTACGACGGAATGAGAAGTTGACGTGTTTCCCTACACGTGTCTGTGAAACTTAACTCTCACCCTGGCGACAGCAGAATCTTTCTGATTAGCGGCCTTCTACAGACGCACTTAACCCTTCACAACCCCAGTGGTTACCGTACGTACCACCAGGTTTAACGTTCACAAATTCTACGTTCTGCCCACACAGTGCGTTTATGTGTTTTGTGTGGATCTCAGAACAAACAGCGATTATTTCCCTATACAGCATTAACTGACTGGTTTTTATAACCGAGACGGAGTGTGTTTACTGCGCGATACGGACTGGGTCTTCAAATATTGCTGAGGTTAATTTTCATGTTTGAATGTTAATTGGGTTACGGCTTGTGCGGCAATCCTATTGTCACCAGAGAGACAAGCGGGCGAAGCGTGGGAACGGTGAGACAAAGAAATGATCGTCAGATATCGGGGAGCGTAGAACGGGAAAGCACTTTCACACTGTTCATGGCGCACAAGACACTGCGGCGAACTGTTCTATTGTCGTGTCACAGTAAGGGAGTGTCCGTATCATGCAGGCTGGCTTTATGTACTTTCATTTGTGCAGTTTGTGTATTGTAACTTTGTATGCGCATGTGTCGGTGTTTAGACACACGAAACTGGAGGTTCGAATTAAAAACAACAATGGAAGGAGTGGTGCTGTGGGGGAGTGAGTGGCGGGGACTGTCGCGATGCCTTTTAATTTGACGTAAGTTTTGCACATCGCTGTGTTCCGTCACACTTTTTGCTTGAGCATTGTGTTCTCAGTCGAAAGTCACAGAGCACAGACATTAGTCAGGTCCGCCGGGTTGCGGGACAAGTGCGGTGTGTTGGCACCGCAAGGCGCCTGCAGCATGACACAGTCGTGCGGTTCATCTTTAACAGAACCCACTGCAGCTGGGAATTCCTATCCGCCATTGTTAGGCAATGGAGGGATCCGTCTGTCAGTGAAGCCGTGGTTACTGACCTGTGAGCTTGTTATTGGACTCCGCCCTCTGTTGACAAAGCCGGACGACAGTGGAGGGAATTCCTACTGCATTATATTGCCATTAATGGTATTTTGGAGCGTAGTGTCACGTGGAGTGTTTCAAAATCGTGTTGCTTTTTCATAGAAAATACGCCCGCTGTCCGTTACAGATACGTAATCATGTTTGTTGTCAAGAGTGAATATGAAAAACACAGCGCATGATTTTTAATGTTAACCCATTAAAGCCCAGCGGTTACTGTACGTACCGCCTGGTTTAACATTGACAAATGCTACGTTCTGCCCGCACAGTGTGTTTATGTGTTTTGTGTGGATCTCAGAACAAACAGCGATTATTTCCCTATACAGCATTAACTGACTGGTTTTTATAACCGAGACGGAGTGTTTACTGCGCGGTACGGACTGAATCCAGAAAAATATAATTCACAAGGTTTTGTCCAAGTGCTTCCTTTTTCCCGTGTCAGTGTTATTCCAGCAATGCTCGGTGCACACGTTCGTGTTGGTAAGAAGGACAAACGGACGAAAGCTCGGAACCTTCTAAAACAGAAATGCTGAGTCGGAAGTCGGTGAGCATGGAATAGAAAGGTACTTCCGCGCCCCCCCCCCCCCCCCGCATGGTGAGCCGGGTGGGCGCAGTCGGTATAGTGACCGGCGTGCGTGCTTGACGATCTGGGTTTCGAGTCCCGGTAGAGGCAACAGAGGTTTTTGTCTTCCGCAGAACGTTGATATCAACTCTGGGGCCCATCCAGTGTCATCTTCAGTGGGCAGTGGAGTTCATTACCGTGGTTAAACCTGCGGGAGCGTGAAGCTGGCCGCTCCCCTGCACCTTGGGCCACAGTCAAGTACGAGTGGTGCCGTGTCCCTTCCTCCCATCTGTGACAGCTCTAGCAGTTGTAACTTCCTGTGTGAATGCAAGTGCTACTTGCACTGGCCACTGTGCCGCCGTAACGTGCGTTCGCCTGTACTGTTCCAAACTACAGTCTTGCAAGTTAAATCGGCCGCAGACAGTAACATCTTAGACCTGGCGAATGTGACCCGGAAACTACTGCTGGCAGCTGCATTCTTGTACACAGCGTACCTTTTATCACTGACCTGAGCGTGGGAGCGGTCACAGTATGCGGCGACGGATGCAGGCTGTGCGTGCGATAACGCTGCAGTTATCTGGTGAGGGGTAAAAGATGCGCTCTGAAGAAAAGCGGGGAGGCTTGGTTTGTATCATTTTATGAAAGTTACTTGATAGCAGGATGTGCTTTGTGCGGCCGCTGTTAAGTTGTGTGCATGCCGTGTGTCACAGTTCCCACTGCCGGCCCTTGTCTCGCCTCTGCTCACCGCATACAGACGGCCACGATCACCGCGGAGGCCGTAGTTTTAGTTTCGGCGGGTTTTAATGGAAGGACCGCGAACGTCACGCCGAGCGCAGGGTGAGAAGTGTTGATCGATTGATCGGTGTCATGAAGCAAGGAGTTGGCCGGCTGTTGCACTGCGTGCCGTCTGCCGCTCTGTAACCAATTCTTGAACCTTTTCCTGTAGCTCCCTCGAGCATTGCAGTGGGAGATTGGAAATGCAAATTGTGAGTCAGGTGCTGCATACCAAACGCCTTCATGTTACACTAAATCACAAAGTATTCTGAAATCTGCCTTGTCATCAGCTGTTAGCACACGAACCGGAAGTTCACAGTAACGAAGATAAAGGGCACAGAATCGCTCATTTGCGTTCCAATGAACCTGCAGTAGCCGCCTGCACGTGCAGTTACTTAAACTGGCCATGGTGTGCACCAGGTTCATCCCCCCTGTGAAAGTATTTAAATGTGTCAATTGTTGGGGATTCCCCGTACCCGTTCTGTATGACCCGCGCTACCGTCTTCCCGCTACCGTGATTCTCCCATGTTACGACATTCTCACGGCTGCGTGTTCTGGGATGTGACGCTGCGTCCTTATGTCGGGCGGTTCCCGACGTTTCGAAGGAACTGCTGCATTCGTTCTCAAAGGTCAAGTTGACAAAGCATGATTCTTTTCTGTCACATTCCGCAAGCCTGTGCCCTTGATTCCTATCCATTCGGATCCACGTGGTTCACCGCAGCAGGAGAGCAAAATGTGCGTCACTACACGTGTTGTTATTGCCAGTTTAGGGTTGTGTTTTTCTGTTATGTTGGCAGCGCGTTTTGCCGCAATCCGTTCACCTTCCGTGCCTAGCCGAGCACAGCGGCTGCAGTGGCAAGAGTGACTGCGATGTTTGCCTGCAAGAGTTGCGGTTTTGGAGAAAGCGTTCCACGAGCTGAATCACGGTGATGGTGACAATAGAAATGCAGATATGTTTGAAAAGAACTGGGTCAGACAGGCAGGCGGTTGAACCCCGTGTTGAAGGCCCGAACTGTTCAGTGCAGTGCTTTGATGTAAGTGGCACCACGTGCCGGGTGAGTTGGCAGCATATTTTGGGCTGAGATAGGCAGTGATGAGTGTCACCGTATGTACACAGTTCAGGTCTTCAGAGAAGTAAATTGCTTATTCGCAACTCCAACAAACGGACCTTTGATATACAAAAGCACGAGCTTAATCCCTGCTGCATGTTTCGGCATCAGGCCATGCTCAGGGAGCTGTACACCAAGATTTCAAACTCACTAACATATGATGGATCGCAGCAGTGATTTGCATTGTATTGCAGAGGTGCTGCCACTGTACACCGTGTGAGTTTCGCACACTGTGATTAAAATAATGCAGTCGAACTCGGTTGTAACGGTATGAAAGGGACTGAATATTTTGTGTCGTTATAACCGAGGAGTATAATGTTATGGTTGACAGTGAGGAATTAATTGGTACCACAGCATATCTGACGCTATAGACGAGGTATCGCATAGCTGATGTCGTTATAACCGGGCTGCGCGGTGTTTTTAAAAGTATAACACATGTGAACAATAAAACCGTAACACTTGTTAATGCGTTTTCATTTTGTACAGTTAAACACTTGTAAGCTGTGGTGCGAACGTCTGATTTACCGTCGATCCGGTGTGGATCGTGTCGCTACATGACGTGCAGTGAGTTCCGTGTAAAGCTAACTCACTAGACCTGGCAAGTGTCGCCCGGCGAGTGGTTTCCAGCGTTTCGAAGGAACGTATTGCCGTCATCTTTAAGGGTCGGGCAGTGAAAGAAAACTTCCGCTTTGCGTGTAGGTGCTGTTGACACACAGTTCGAGTTTTGCGCGATATTCCGCCAGACAGCGCCTTTCATTAAAACAGCTCAGTCGTTTTGTGGGAAACATGTTACACATTTCGAAGAGTGTGTGATGTACAAGTACCAGGCAGGTCAGTCCATTGGTTCATAGCCGGTAAGGTATGACGGTCACACTGATACAACACATGGAATGACAAGTCGTTGAGGATGTTGCCCCATGAGGAACAGTGGAAGACTTGGAGTGGGGGTAAGACCAGCGTCTGTATCGACGGCTGTTTGTTTCCAAGACTAGGGCTGTTAGACCCCGAAGATGGATGCGCTGTGCTTCTCCGAAACGTCGGCACCTATTTACCAGCCCGCACAGCGTCATGTTCCGAAAGACAGATCTGCATCGGCAGCGCGGCGAGAACGTCAGGTATTCGTGCCGAATGCTTCATAGGAATAGCTGGTGGACCCTCGGTGCTGCTCTCTGGTGGCTGCATTCACAAGCGAATCATTACGTATCCTGTCTTTATAATTCATACAACGATCCGTCAAAAGTGAGGCTTGATGTGATCACGTGACAGTCACTCAGACTCGCAGACCTGTCACTTGCAGCCGTCACCATCACCGGACCTCACAGTCACGGAACTGCGATCCATACAATTAGACAGTGCCGTGATGGCGTGTGGCGTTCTTTGCCCCCACTTCATGTAACAGCATTTCGGCGGCGGAACTGTTCGCATTTTTAAAGCAGAAAGCAGATCGATTGGTGTCTCTTGAATGCCTGCATGGCCGATGGCAGACACGGGCCACTGCAGTAGAACCTGTCAAAGTGGGCAACGGTCCGTATGCTCCGTTAAGGTCAGCATCGTCAAATATCATGGACTTCCTCAGTTGTAAAGCGAATGCTAGGGTACGAATAAGGGGGGGGGGGGGGCATGGCCCGCTTGCCTCCACATATTATTTTAGTGCCAGTATTGTGCCCCCTTCTGCATTCGTTCGTGTTCTGCTGGCCTGTGAACCAGACACTGCGGAAGCAGTAATGGAACGCAGTTTACAGTTTGTCATGCTGATAGTAGCTTATTATAACTCACCCTTCAAAGCCCACTGGTTACTGTATGTACCGCCGGGTTTCACATTCAGGTTCCGCCATCCGCCAGCAGGCGAATTTTAGTCTTTAAATGGTTAATGCGCGAAAATTTGGTTTGCTGGTCGCAGGGTGCGGTTTTGAGGCCGTCAGGTAGATACAGTTTATGCCTGCAGCCGTACTTCCGCTGCGGACGGGCGTTCTTCTGGTGCGTTCAACCGTAGTAGAGGTCAAAGTGCAGGGAACTGGGTCCACCAGTTCCGGTTAGTTTTAGACACAGCCTCGCCATTTCCCGACCACTGAATCGTCCGCAGTGCGTTCTCTTGTTTAAAGTCTGCGTGGTCTCATTTGACGTGATACTCTTCGCGGTTATTTAACCCTTTAAAGACGAAGCGTATCTGTTTTATATAAGGACTCAGTGCGTACCGCGCTGTAAACACTCTCCACTTCTGTTATAAAANTTTATATAAGGACTCAGTGCGTACCGCGCTGTAAACACTCTCCACTTCGGTTATAAAAACCAGTCTCTTAATGTTTTGTAAGGCAAAAGTTGCTGTTTGTTCTGAGATCCGTACAAAACACATAAACGCAATGTGGGCGCCACGTATAATTTTTTAATATTAAACCTGGTCCTATGTAAAGTTACCGCTAGGCTTTAAAAGGTTAAAAAGCCGTTGGCGTCCGCGCGGTTTCTGTGAGCGTGCCACGGAGACCAGTGGGACAGACCGACCGAGTCGCCGGTATGTGTGCGTGAGAAGGCGGGCGGAGCAGCTGGAGTACAGCAGGGAGTAGCGGAGTGAGGCTCCGTGGAAGGAACTCAACAGCCCTGTTAAAGAAAATCAAAATGCCAGTGTTAACAAGCCAGCGTTAAGGAACATGTGAGTACACAGGGCATGTGCACGCTGCAAATGGTGCCGACATGTCCTGTCGTAGGGATGGGTGTGTGACGTAACCTGCAGTTGCGGACACCACAGCCAAGTCAGTAGTCTGTTGCGCCCACTGTCCTGTGGTCGGGGAAGCTGCTGTAGCAGTGGAATGGCTGCGTTGTTTTGTGGGTATGGCGCCGTGTAGAACCAGCCGTAGTCTGAAATCTGCGCTGTTCTGGGATACTACGCATCGTCGAGTGGTAATACTTCCCCGACGTTTCGGGACAACGTATCGGTCCCAACTTCAAGGGTCAAGAAGTCCAAGTCATTTTCGTCGTGTACTTCCCGGCCCTTGAAGATGGGACCGTTACTTTGTCCCGAAACGTCGGTAAAGGATTAGCACTCGACGCCGCGTAGTACCGCAGAAGAGCGCAGATCGTACGAACATCGCGGCGGAATCCTGTAATCACTAATCGCTGTGTGGCGGCGTGCGGTAGCAGTGCTGTGCGACTGGGGGCCGGTGCCACGTGGTTAGCATAACGTGCGCGGGTTGCAAACAAAACGTGTACGTGTAGTCGATTCAGCCCTTTGGGTCTTAATGTGATTTGCTTTGAGCCACTGTCGTCGCGTGGACGTTAGAAGACCGACTTACAACTAAATTACAGAAAGGACTTCAGTTCGAACCGCACAGAGAACAATCTGTACCCCGTTAGTGCTGTGAGGGAAGTGATCGGTGTGGTGAGCATCACGTGTGGCACACAAACATACCGTGTGGGTAAGATGCAGTGGTACACACACAGTCGGACTCGGTTATAACGTCGTGACGGGGAATGAATATTTTGTGTCATTATAAACGAGCGTTGTAACCGAGGAATATAACGTTATGGTTGGCAGTCAGGAATTAATTGTTACCACAGAATGTCTGACGCTGTAGACGAGGCGTTGCATAAACCGATGTAGTTGTAACCGGGTTCGGCTGCATATTTACCACAAGCGTCAGTGTCAGTGTCAGTGAAGCATGAATACGGTTTGCCTGTCTTTATATGCGTGTGACTGCAGCGGTGTTGAAAGTGTCCTGGAGTGTACGCCGAACCACAGGCTGACTAAAGTAGTGTTACTTTGTGAATTGTTCTACAGTTCGGTTTCGATTTTCCCGGCTGCTCTGTAAATCTGTTGTTCTCGTGTTTGCCGAGTGGTTTCTTTATCGTACGAGACGGTCCTGTAATCCGACCCGTATCAAAATTGCATGCACCTAGTCGGGCCGAGCACTTTGCTCTCAGTGAACTGCTGGTCTGCGCGTGGAATTTATTGCTGCATTAATCTGTCACGGTAAGATTTTAAAGTTAAAACTGTCCCCTTTCACTCGCTTTATTTAACATTGATAAATATTCATCCGTTCCGCCTTTCCAGCTGCTGGTTTTTATTTCTTCCGCCCCGTCCTTTCCTGTGGCTTTAGTTCCGTCCGTCCCCGGGCTTGTGCAGTTTCGGCCGGTAACTGCTAGTGTGTTTATGCACGGTGAGGTGATACACACTGAAGCAGATGGGACCCCTATCATCGTGCGTGTTATGCTGTTACTCATGTGGAGGGCATGATAAAACCACGAAATTTCACAGTCTAGTCAGCCATTGCAGTGCAGTCTCGACTCCAGCCGGTACACAGTAATTCCTCCGCACACAGGCCACTGGTGTGCCGGTTTTTTTTCTTATACGAGCTGCGCAAAGTAATGCCTGTTTGAAATTCGAGATCCTTCCTTGTCCCAAACCGATTGTTGTTTGCGGCACCTTTTCTCGGCTGTCGTCGTCGGTTTTCGAGTATTCTCGAATGCGCAGAAAGTCGCGGCATTCCTCATCGGTCTGCGCAGATGCAGCAGCATTGCATGTTTTCGCATTGTTCTCGTCTGCTGTCGGCGGTTTGCGTCGACTGAGCGTGAGTGAACGTGTGTGCATTATATACATTAACAGTAAGGGCAGTGCCCAGTTCTTACCCAATTTTTACACATTTTCCGTACAGCTTTAAGAATGTAACTAGTGTTTATGCGTAGGTTAATGGCTAAGCGTGTTGTGTAAACAGGGCAGTTGACCATTACTGATGTCTGTTCCATACTTAGATAGCTGTATTAAGGTGAACTTTCTATGTATGGGGAGAAACTGTGATGTCTGCAGCTGTTTAGAGTTTATTCCAAGGGAAATAGCAGTTAGTTGCCGTTTTACGGGGTATTCGCCCGACGAGCAGTTTTCGTGGAACGAATTAAGCCCACGAGCGACGTAAAGAAAGGCTAGAATTTTACATGTGCGCCATAAGCCGCAGTATTTCACATTGCCAGCATAGTGGTACATATAAACCGACTTGCGTGTTGTTGCTGCTGCTTGGACTACAAAACCGCAGAGAAAGTGTAAATGCGGTTGCCTTGTACGGCTGTAAGAAGCGTCCTTGTGCTGTGACGTCACAACCAGACGTACCGGTTTCCTGTTAGTTGCCTGCGTCAGCTGCTTGTCGGTTGTTCAACACCTGTATCCCTTCCGAGACTAAAATTAACCTGACGTCTATATAAAGATTCAGTCCGTACCGCGCAGTAAACACACTCCGTCTCGGTTATAAAACCCAGCCAGTTAATGCTGTATAGGGAAATAATCGCTGTTTGTTCTGAGATCCACACAAAACACACAAACACACTGTGTGGGCAGAACGTAGCATTTGTGAATGTTAAACCTGGCGGTACGTAAAGTTACCGCTAGGCTTTAAAACGTTAACCCTTACTGCTGGGTTCAGCACCAACATACTGAACTCCTTCCTTAGAAGCTAACAGTAGCTCAGCTAGTCACGCAGTCCCGCTCATGCTACGGGACCCGCAGCCCCTCTGCGGTCCCTGTGTGGAGCCTCGTGGATCCAGACCACGCCCGCCCATCGTCTGAGTAAAACACCTGTGACATTCCTGACTGTCCACGTGCACATGTGCAAAGTGGGGTCCCTCTCGTACGGCTTTCGGCCAAAATTTTGTATTTCTGTGTGCCACGTGCCCCCTTACTGCCGCCATCATGACCCGCGCAGTATCTGGTGAAGAGTGCAGCTTGTGAAGCGCCAGTCCCTCTTATGCCCACGTTCTACATCGACACCTCATGTTGTGGTTTTGCCTTGCATTCTGGTCACGAGATGTGCACATGTGATTAGTTTCTCGGCATTTACTTCCTGACTAACTTCTTATTGGCGGTTTTGTGCAGAGCGTGTGTTTTTTTCTTTATACACATTTTCCTTGTTTTACGCCTTTTTATTTTCACGCTCCTTGCCACCACACGCCATTTCTTAATTTGTCCTCTCACATTTTCGGTGTACTGCTTTTGGCTGGCCGCGCTGTGTTGTGTTGCCCCCTGCCCAGTCCGCGGAACACCGTTTGGTAATTGTTTGCACGTGGGGTGTAGAATAAGGGCTGGGTTTAGTTTATGTCGGCATGATCAGCACAGACCAGCAAGCTGACGTGCCCCATGCATGCTCAGTTAGCCCCATTCAATCTGAGTGTGCCCCATGCAGGCTGATTGTGCCCCATGCAGTCTCAGTGTGGCCCGTGCAGTCTCAGCGCTTCCCGTGCAGTCTCAGTGTGCCCCATGCAGTCTCAGTGTGCCCCGTGCAGTCTCAGTGTGCCCCTGCAGTCTCAGTGTGCCCCGTGCAGTCTCAGTGTGCCCCATGCAGTCTCAGTGTGCCCCATGCAGTCTCAGCGTTCCCCATGCAGTCTCAGTGTGCCCCATGCAGTCTCAGTGTACCTCATGCAGTCTCAGTGTGCCCCATGCAGTCTCAGTGTGCCTCATGCAGCCCCAGTGTGTCGCATGCAGTCCCAGCCACAGTGGCGTGCTTGAACCTTACCCATGGCACTCTGCAGCTCGCTGGAAGGGTCTTGGTGCCAACAGTCAGCTTGTTTCGGACCGTTCGACATAGAAGACGTGTAAAACAAACGTGTTCTTATTGAGGCGTTGCTGTTCGTTTCGTTTTACGCACTCTCATTAGCATAATTAGCTAACTGGTGTGCCACACTCAGTGTCTTCTAGAGAACTTCCCTCCTGCCTGAATGAGAGGCTTTGTCGTGCTTTTTATTGTCCACCTAGAGGGCAGTGCTTACAGTGGGCCCTAAATCAGTGCCACGACTTTGAACGATCCATAACGGTGCGTTGAGCAGTTAGATGTGGTGACTGAAGCCAACAAATGCACGTAAGTGCATGAAAGTGTGCTATAGACGCAGTCATTCCTGCTACTTGTTTCGCCCACTCGTGTGGCCGTCTTGACGGGTGTCCGTTACAAAGGATGGATACCACGAGTTACGACAAAAGTTCGTGAATCTGCACATGTAGGAGATACATACTGTGTTTATAACATACGTCGAACTCGGTTTATACGACACCCCGTCTATAGCGTCAGATATTCTGTGGTACCAACTGATTCCTCACTGTTAACCGTAACTTTATACTGTTCGACGATAACGGCAGTCGTTTATAACGACACAAAATATTCAGTCGCTTTCACGCCGTTATAACCGAGTTCCACTGTACTTCCATACGCCGACGTGCATGTGTTGGTTTCAGCTACCATAACCAGTGGCGCAATGTTTGTGCGAGGTGCGTCTAGGCGTCGTCACTAGTTCCCGCGTTTTAGGCCGTGCAGCAGGACGCTGATTGCGACGGACTGTCTGTCCGTCTGTCAGCCCTTTCCAAGGAACAGACGGGCCGTGCAGCAGGACGCTGATTGCGACGGACTGTCTGTCCGTCTGTCAGCCCTTTCCAAGGAACAGACGGGGCACGTAGTGTGGGAAATGGACTCACTAACAGTTGCTTTTTCTTGTTCTTCTTATCCTCTTTTCTCCTACTCCTCATCCTCAGCGGTATCGATTTTTTTAGAGCGAATTAACGAGTTTCCTGGCATCTGGTGCCTCTCGCAGCCTTTCTCTGTCCTCCCTGCATGAACTCAGCAAGCCTTTAATTACACCGGCCGAACAAGACGACCCTGCATTTCTGTCCGGATGCACCGCTCGTAGTCAGTGACAAGCGTCCACACTGAGACTGTGTTCGGACAGCACTGACAGCCATGCATTGACTGTCTCTGGGTTCATGGACAGGCACACTGTGACTTGCAGATCCGTGTATTGCTCAGTCGCTATTGTGACTAAGCAGCGGGCTGAATGACCGAGATGGTCGTGGTTCGATTACGGGGAGGGCCAAATTTTGTCGCATAGGAAGACATGTTTGTTGCATGAATTGGTGTGGCACCGACCGGCACCCTCTGAGTGATAATTTTTTTTTGAAGTACGGCGAGAGTGTGCAGCCCTTGTTGCAGAGTGTAGATGGAGAAAAATACGGGAGTGCAGAGGAAAGGAACGGTGAGGTTTGAAGATAGGCAGCGGAGTGAGGTGAAGTGGGACTGCGAGTGAGGGTCCCTGAGGGACTGACCGGCGCATGCCGGCAGCCTGTCGTTGCTTATCGGAGTCAAGTCAGGCAATGGCCAGTCCGGCAGATCCCGAGGCAGTTAAATGTTGCAAGATCTGTGGCCAGTGGTACTGGCGATAAGTACTGTATATACACAATTGTTGCGATTGGAGTCTCGGCGCGGATTGTCTTTCTCCCACTGTGCGCCCGTGAACGTAGGCACCGAACTGTGACTGAGTTTAATTAATTAATTACTTAATGCAATCGGTAAGTGCCAGGTAACTAAATAAATTGCCTACAGAGTTCAGTAGTCATTGTACAGAATACAAGGCCGTTAACGGAGTGCATGAACACGACACGTGGTGTTGGCTGTGTGCACAGTAAACACCACATCGCGCATAGTTGTCTGAAACGGTGGGTAAAGTCACGTGGCATGTGGATAGAGTAACGGAGCGGATTGATACTGCTGAAACAGTCGCCCTCCGTGAGCATTATGTTTCTGACAGGTACGAGTGAGAATCAAGACATACAGCGAGTGTTCATTGCGCTGTAGAGTTCTGCTTATTTACAGACACACACAGCACAGCAGTCATTGGCAGTCAGCAGCTCACTCGCCGGCTACCCTTCTGTTGCGCGTTCAGTTTGTCGCTTGGAGTGGTGCAAGACGAGCTGAGAGTGATAATGCTGGGAGATGTACCTAACGGTGGAAGCTTCTGTGCAAATTGCAAAACGTGATGTGTTATTAGACACACTGTGTGGGGTGGAGCCTACTGGGGCCGTCCCCACTACCCCACAGTTACCAGTCGCCACTGGTTGTAGGATACGAAGTAACGTGGTATTGAACTGGCGGTTTTGTCAGTGGGAAGTACGGGAGCAGCTGCGTTGCCCGGGTGATAGGAAAATAAAAACCAGTAAATTTCATCCAATTTTAATTTTTAAATGGACGCTTGGAATGCACGTGTCTGGCTTACCGGTTTGACTCCCCCCCCACGAGCAGGTGGAAGCCATGAGATGCGATGGCAGGTGAGCCAGAGATCAGAGCACATAGACTGGCCCTGCTTCTTTATGGTAACACGCCTGAATGTAATTCTGTTTACACACGGAGAAAAGTATTGCCTTCCCTGCGCCGATGTTTCACGAATGCTACAAATACTCGGCAGCATTATGTGCAGGTCTCGTATACCAAGTTTCACCCAAATCGGTAAATGTATGGGAAAGGACGGATGGACATTCATTTCCGCCCTGTAGTACAGCATGGCTTCCACTGCGCCGATTTACACAAAACTCACACAAACTCAGCAGCATTACGTCGGGATGTTCTGTAGCTATTGACACTGAAACCGGTCAAGAAATGTTGAAGACGCGAGTGGGAATCCGTTCACGCCGCTATACAAAGCACGACACACTGCGCCGCTGCCCACGAAACTCGGGGTGGCTGGGCAACTTCGTGTTATGAACTCCACTGCCGAATTTCATGAAAATTCGACGAACGGTTTGGTTGTTTATTATGTCGTGGATGATTGGGCGGGCGGGCGGACGGACAGACGGACGTGGTCTGCATAAGGCGTCCATTTCTGCTCCATAATAACGCGCAGGGAACGTGTTTTCACTGTTACAAGTACGGTCGAACCCGCTTATAACAACATCGGTTTATGTGTCACCTCGCCTATAGCGTCAGATATTCTGTGGTACCAATTAATTCCTCACTGTTAACCATAACATTATATTGCTCGGTTATAACAACACTCGTTTGTAACGACACAGAATATTCAGCCGCTTTCGTGACGTCATAACCGAGTTCGGCTGTATTTGTGACATCAGATGGCTGTTTTGAATAAAGAAGTAACCCGCGGTGTACTCCTGCTGCAGAATAGCATCAATATATATTCTGGCTGTCACTTTTATCAGTACCCTAAGATAGTCTTCATACTATCCTCCCTTCTACCCCTAAGTCTAATAAGTAATCTTTTTCCTTCTGGTTACCCCACCAGCACCGTGTATGCATTTATCTTCTTCCACAGACGTGCCACATGCCCCGCCCGTCTCATTCTCGCAGATTCCATCACCGTATTAGTACAGTCGAACTCAGTTATAACGTCATGAAAGGGGCCGAATATTTTGTGTCGTTCTAAACGAGTGTTGTTATAACCGAGTAGTGTAACGTTATGGTTAAGGGTGAGGCGCTAATTGATACCACAGAATATCTGACGTTATAGGCGAGGTGTCGCATAAGCCGACATCGTTATAACCGGGTTTGACTGCATCTGGTGATCAGCACAAAGCATGAAACTGCTCCTCGTAGAGTTTGCTCCATCCTCGTATCTTCCTGCACTCCAGTTTCTGACACACCCTCCGCCTGTGTGCTTCCCCTAATGTGAGAGACCAAGTTGCACACCTTAGTCATGGAATACACCAGTTTTTGTAATTGATGTAGCATCGTCAAAACCGTTTTCATACCGTCGTGTCAGAGATATGCTGATGTAGCTGTTCTGAATTCTGCGACATCAAATTTGCATTTCTATATGAGAAATCACATCCAGGCGGAGGGAGACTGCATTGTAGTAGAGTGGCGCGAATCCGGAAAAGCCTCGTCCCCTTTTGCCAATACGCAACCACCAATCTCCAATTTCTATCCCTTGCTTCCACCGTTCCCCACCGGCCTCAAGTAATTGAATCCCCTTTCTGCCCTGCAGATGTACGGAGCCCCAGCCGACGGTATAACCTGCTTACATCTCCCGCAGTTCTCCATCGAACCGCGCGACCAACTTTTTATAGGTAGGCTGGCCGCTGTTTTTGGTAAGTTTGTGTAGGAGATTACGAACGCCCATGAAAGTGCGATGAGGGGTGGGCACATTTAATACCTTAGCATTAACTTGTAGAGAAACCGCGAACGATTCACGTTGGTGACTGTTGTTTGTTAATTGCGTGGCTTATTCGTAATGAGTGAACGGTGTTCAAAATTAACACTGAAAACACTGAAGTCAACCTGAATTATATTTAAAGACTAAGTTCGTACCGCGCAGTAAACACTCCGTCTCGGTTATACAAACCAGTCATTTAATGCTGTATAGGGAAATAATCGCTGTTTGTTCTGAGATCCACACAAAACACATAAACACACTGTGTGGGCAGAACGTAGAATTTGCTAAGGTCAAACCTGCTGGCCAAACCGCTGGGCTGTGCAGGGTGAAATGACTGTCAGGGCTTCTTTTATGTAATCCTTGCCGCGACGAGTCGCCGCGCACTGAAAGTTTAGTTTGGCAGCACTGAGGGGAATTCGGCGACTTGCGCATGCCAGCAGCGGAGGATGGTTATTTTGCGAATACTTTGCTTAGGCCTGCTGCATACTGCGCTTGCGCAAGTGTACCTTATTGTAAACAAAACAGCATACAAATTTTCTGTTACCTGCATCATACGCCATCCAAAAATTTCGCGGCACACCTGGCTTAACTCGCGACACGCCCTTTCAGAACCGCCGGTGTAAAGCAGCGTGCCCCCGCATTTGTAGCTGATTTTGAAACCGCGATTGTTTTTAGCCAATCCTGAGGGTTCATTACGCAGAGGATCGGCCCAGCACGGCACGGCGATGTGCCCCTACGGTGTCAGGGCTAACGCGCGGCCTCATGAGGTGTGTGTGCGTGCGTGCGTGCGTGCGTGTCGCATGGCGAACGGGAGTACATCTGCGGACTGTAAGGGGTGGACCAGCCGCGTAGCTGCCCGGAGCGTCAAGACGTCGCTGTAATAATCGGAAATACGGTGCTAGTAAAGTGTGGTTCCCACAAGCGAAGTAACTTCTCCGATGATCATCCGCAGTTTAGGCGCGCGCCCTCAAAAAGGCCCGCCAGCCCTGTCCTACGCCGAAAAAGTTTAAGAAATATTGGTTTGAAGGGGCGCCAAATTTTTAGCCTGCCTGGGGTCCCCACATATTTGGGGCCGGCCCTGTGCGGCCCGCAAGACATGTACTAGCAGTCGCGTGTCTGTATCGTCAGCTCGGATGTGGTGATTCCAGGTAGAACTGAATGCAGGCGTCTAGTCACGTAAAGCAAGTTGACGCCACTGGTGCCAGAACGTTATCTTTCGGCGTCTGCTTTTGTCAGTCATCCCTGTCACTCTTCGTAGACATGTTAATGATAGTGTTCTGCCTGACAGTTCATGTTGTCGCTTAAACCAGGTGTCCAAAAATTTTCCCAAAGCGTGTGTGCCACCTCAGTAATAGGCGCCTGAAAGGAGACGTCGAGACAAGTTCGATCCAGAGGACCCACAATTGTCAGGTGCCACCGTATAAAATTTATTCACCTGGGATTTGTACACCCCTGATTTGAAAGTTAACGGTCGACCCCTTGCCTTTCGTAAAATCACCGTCGCCTGATTTTTGCCCGCAAGTAAACCTGTCGAACCGCTTGGCTGCAGATGTCGGTGTGTCTCCCAGCAGCATTTAGTCTGCACTCTGGTTGTGTTCAGCAACTGTTCCCGAAAATCGTGCCGTTTATGAGATGTCGATACTTATTGCTTTCCCACGGCAACAATGGTTACGCGAACGCGCCTCAATGTTACGTGATACGTATATGGCCTGTCTGGTGTCTCATGCTGCTTTATTGAAGCTCAATTCTCACACCCATACAGAATTGTTTGCACCGCCATTGTCTTGTGCAGTTTCAACAGTGTTTCATTGTTACTTGTTTTAGACGTGTGTCGAATTATTCCGCACGTATATATGCCGTATATTGGATCGTGCGGAGGACGTGTTGATAGAGTGCAGTGCGGAGGCGGTGTGACAATTGCTGCCGGCAGTTATATTTACCATGTTATAAATAAGCACAATAAGACATTGTTTGCACTGTCGCAGTGTTTTCAGATGACGTATTTGCACACATGTTGGTGTGGAGGTTAGTACCAGATAGTGCTGAGACGTCCTTGTTTGTATTGTGACCGGCATAACTGCACGTTGACTGTGGGAAATGGTTAAGGGATTTCTTAGAAGCGGAGCGGGTTTGGGGTTTATGGCGGAAGTGTGTGTTCTAGTGTACAATCGGTTGTTTCAACAAAACCTGTCAAAGATTATCCACGGAATGCAGTTCTCGATGGAAGAATAATAGATGGATGAAGAGTGACGTCTTCTGGGTCGTAGCTCCGTGTCGATGAGGTTGGTGGTTCGCGAAGTTTCGGAGAATAGTGCGCCAGTTTCGGGCACTCAAAGCACAAGTTATGTGACAAACCCATTGACACGGCGTCATATCCCAGAAGACTTGAATCTTCAGCAGCGCCGCTTGGAGAGCCGCAAATCTGGCCAGTGTGAACAGCTGATGACGTCATCGATTTCAGGCTTCCGCCGCGCTGTTGATGGGCTCTGCCCTTGTCTGGGATATTACGCGGCGTCGTGTGGTAATCCCTTAGCGACGTTTGGGGACAGTGTTTCTTCTCGGACTCTTGACCCTTGAATATGGGACCGACACGTTCTTCCAAAAGTCGGTAAACAACTACCACGCGACGCCGCGTAATGTCCCAGAAGAGGGCAGATCTCAGCTGATGTAAGTTGTCATTAAGTTCAGCTGCGTGGAATACGTAGTTTGACAGTCCGCCCCGAAACTTGATCCGTAACCTCTCCAGTTGATAAAGCATCGTTGTGTGGTTTGCTTTGCAGGTCGTTGTGGAGAGTTCGAACGCTGCCCTGGAGTACGGCGATCTCGCCGTCGATGAGAACTCCCCTGTCAACCCCGACCTGCACTTCGACTCGCAACTCATGCACCTCTATGTCATGACCGAGAAAAAGGTAAGAACAAGGAAACGACGCCATATCAACTACAGGCATCCCTCGGTGTGCGAACAACAGTAGCTTGCAGCTTGGTTCCAACAGGGATCGAACAGTCGCCGCGTGGGAAGTAAATAAAATGGTCGGGCATTCGAAGGCGAGCAACGAAGAAAACGTCTGTTAAAGTTTGCTGCCCTTTTGCCGTTTGTCATCGTTTTCTTAAACTTGCGGCAAAGTGGGCGAACAGTAGCTTCGGAGCCAAAATACCTGCAATTTTTTAAGCAAACACAGCGGTCGCTTTCACCTGTATATATTCTAATTCTGGACTTACGCAGTTTAAACCAACAAAACGCATGCAAAGCATTTTTCTCCTTGTAGGGAATAATAAGCAGTTATATATTTTACACTGTTATATATTTCCATAATTTTATAGGTACAGTTCTAATTTTAACTGAATAAGAGGAGGCATCCACCACGACACCCATACTCCCTTATGGTTTGTGATGCTGCTGTCGGATGATGGCCAGCGTACACGGCCGAAACATCATAACGAGGAGCACGAACACGTTGTGTTAGTTCTGTATAGGCTGAGACAGTAACAGTACCTGCGTGTGCACGGAACTGCGCACTGCCGCTGTTTGTGATAACTGGCACAAACCGTTGTGGTCGGGTTGTCTACGTGTGGTTATTTTATCGACTGGGTCGGAGGCGGGAACGGGTGACTTGGGCTCGGAAACCATAGTTTTTCCCACTTTGGTAAGTGGGGTTTGGATTTGCGAATTTGCACGTAACGAACATTTGTCAAGGAACCAGTCAGCTTCCCAAACCGAGGGACGCCTGTGTACCGCCTTACACATTGTGCGGTATGCCCTGAACATGCTTCGGCAGGTTTCCGCAGCTGTCGGCGCGTGTCTTCGGCCGCGTTTTGTGTCTGTTGTACTTCTGGTGTAGCAGGCAGGCAACCAGATCAAGGAGGACGGGATGGGTGAGGCGGGTAGCACGTATAGTGACGGTAAATGCCTACAGAGTTTTGGATGGGGAAACCTGAAGGAAAGAACAACACTTGGGAGACGTAGGCGTAGATGGGTGGATAATATTAAAACAGATTTTAAAGAAGTGGGAAGGTGGGAAATGGGCTGGGTTGATCTGGTTCAGGATGTGGTAAAGTGGCGGGCTGTTGTGAACACGGCGATGAACCGTCGGGTCACATGACATGCGGGGAATTTCTTGATTAGTTGACGAACTGTTAGCGTCCCAAGAATGACGTGATTCCACGTTTGGACAGTAAATTGTCGTAGTCTTGTTCTCACACGTTGTAGCTCAGTGCATTTCCAAACCCTCACTTCAGGAAACTCATCTCCGACGTTTCGGAATGCGCAAATAGTGAGTAAGAAATATTAAGTCCTTCAAAATGCAATTTCCTTGTTACTGGAAGTGAGGGTGACGCGTGAAATACTGAATAAGTTGACATGCTTCATGTTGCAGTCCGTTTGCTCGAAATGTTGAAGAAAAATGCAAGGTGTCTCCTTTATCGTGTCCCCGATCACGACAGCTTTATCGCATAGAAAACATGCATCGGCAGGACATTACGACACAGCTGTCGTGCTGAGGGACACAGTAAATGGGACACCGTTCAATGCCGCGATGCATGTGGTCTGGATTATCAGGTAGTTAGTTCACGAACTGCTGTGACACGTGTTGTGGCAGGCCTGCTTCAGAACTGCGTCTGGAGTTTGGGGAATTTAACTGCTGTGACACGTGTTGTGGCAGGCCAGCTTCAGAACTGAGTCTGGAGTTTGGGGAATGTATAAAACAGGTCGTTACGTCACCAAACTGTTCGTTATTTGTTGTAATTTCAAGTCCGGCACGTGGTTCTGACCGTGCCACTGAGTTTCACACTGAAGTCTGTCGAACGCGTAACTGTTGTGATTTGTTCTTAGGGGTTGTTTTACGACGTGAAAAACGCCTTACGTGGAGATCACATCCGTGCACCCACCCATGCGTTAAAACCGCTCTTTTGGTGTATTCTGATTAAAGTTGGCAAACCCCTTAGTTACCTTTCTGCTGTGGTGCGTCCAGTCTTACAGCACGTTGCATAGCGAAGAGGTTTGTCACCCAGCCAATCAAAAAGTTTGTTAGAACTAAGAAAGAAAAGTCAACCACCATTGCATGGCCTTGTTATGTGTTTGTGTGTGGAGACTTGAAGGTGCTCTGTACCGGTGTTAAAGTTGGTTTGTTACACGCAACGTCTGGTGTGTCTGTAGTGCAGACATTGTTAAGGGTTTGTAATATTGTCTGCGTATAATGAAGAAGTGTTGTGTGCACATACAAAGGGAGCGTAACCGGTGACGCCAGTAACTACGTAGCGCTGTTTGCTGAATGTTGCGCGACTCTTCACCCGCTTACATGCCGTGATGAGGAAGATACGTGCTGCCGAATTAATGTGAACGCCTCAAAAGTGGAATGTCCGTTGTGGTTAAAGGTAAGGCGGAGAGAAGGTTAAGTTATCAGAACAGTGACACCAGTCCAAATTTTGTGGAACTTGAGGTGGGGGTAAAGTGACAGGTATGGCGGCCGTCTGGCAGGCTGTGACGTAGTGTCAGCGTCTAAACCGTCTGTGCCAGACTTACGTGAAATTCGGTAGAGGGGTTTTTACAGACAGGTGTTGAGCAAGGGTCAGTTTCTACCCGTACCGCCGGCATTTATTGTCCGATTTGGGTGAAATTCGGTATAAGAGATGTGCATGTAAAATGCTGCTTGGTGTTTGTTAGTTTCGTGAGCATGGGGGCGGGTACACCTCGCTTTTATTAAAGGCGTAAATGCAGTTACGTTTACGCATGTGCGGTGAAACCGTCTGACATTTTGAAAGCGAAAGGCTGGAGGTAATTTCCGTGTACTACGACATGAAGTACGCCATTTGCAGTGTCTGTTATTTTCGTAAATCTTCCGGTAGTCCTGCAATATATTGGCCATTGTTTGCTTACGGTAGGTGATGTGTGACAGATATGTTCCTTTTGAGAAGGATTCTGATAGTCACAGTACAAATTAAAATTTTTGTGGGTAGGGTAGCTCAGTGAGTATAGTGGTTGGGCGACTGCGGTCGATCCGTCTCAGGGGCACAGGTTCATAGTCACGGCGTCCAGACCGACCAGGGCAGATCCAGGGTGTCGGGGTAAAGTGGCCGGGGAGTGAAGGTAACCACGCAGGAGTTAGAACGCACGGGTCTGTATCTCCACTCCTCCATACTATATCTTTATGTGAAGTCGTTCGTGCCGAAGGAACGCAGGCGAAGTTTCGCCGTGTGCAGCGCCGAACAGTTTCACAGCGTCCAATTTGAAGAATTGTGTTACGTGCCGCCCACTAGACTTACAGGCTAACTTACTCAGTGGGTCCCCTGCTGCAGCTTGCCCGCATAGTTACGGGAGTTAGCGTCCCTGCCTCCTGAGTCCTCCCCAGGGACGTATTTAACTCCATCCCTCGCTGGCATGGCCGCACTCTGCGATCGGTACCTCGCACTGTCTGCACGCCCGATTTTCGGAGTGCTCGAGACACGTGACTGTGCAAATGTGTCGGTGCGTTGGGTTGTGTTTCTGCCTCGACAGACAGACACTGGGGTGAGCCCCGCACCTCGCAGTGGCACGTGAAGGGCAGAGCGCGAGAGCGTGCCTCTGCAGGGTGCTGCACAGGACTGTGACAGCGACAGCAGTGTCAGTGTCAGTTCAGTTATGTCTGTCTGTCTGTCTGTGTTACTAATGCATTGACACAGCAGCCTTAGGAATAATTACAGGGACAGAAATCAAAACACGTACGTAAGGTAACAACACACAGTCCAAAATACATGGAAAAGGGAACAGCTGCAGATGACGTCAGATAAAGAGCAGCCTCACTGTGTGTATGCGGATGTGCTAACTTCGACGCCAGTACACAAGCGGAAAGCAAAGAAATAAAGCATTGCAGTCGACTGAATTAAAAGCCAAAGCTAGTAACAATAGCCGCCTGTTCAGTGGGTACCGGGGATCAAGTGGCCGGGACGAGATGCTGACCACTCACCTGAATGAGTGGAGCTGTATCTGCACTCCCCCATACGCCTTCGTGACTTGCACCGGTGGACAGCTTTACGTATTTTTTCTTGTTGTAGTAACAATGATTGCAATGTCCGTGGCCCGTTCAACCCTTTTTTTTCGTACATTCGGACGTCGGGGGGACATATCGGTTCGTGACTTCTTCCTGGATTTAAGGAAAACAGAAGCATAAATAAGAGTGAGGGCCACGGACTGCCGCAGTATCGAGTGTGTGCAGTCGAAAGGCGTGCCGTGTGTGTGTGCACAGGTCGTAGTGCGCCGCGTAGCGGCGAGGAACGAGGTCAGCCCCTATTATTCTTCGGAAGAAATCGAATTACAAAAGCTTGTTAAATGGAGTGGCTGGAAGTGTTCTAAAGGGGGCGCTTGTGGTGTTCGTGGTCATTTGAATCGTAACAGCCATGTCTGAAGGGGGCGGGTGGTGTAGACCCTCACATGCGTGACGCCACGAAATTTGTCGCAGGGCCTCGGTGTGTCCCGTTATGTCACCTTGTAGTGGAATCCTTCTTTCTTTCTTCGCATAAACACAATGAAGGGAATCGCATCTCGACATATTGGAGTCGTTTTGCTTTTCTACAAACTGTAGACATTGAAAAAAAGTGCAGTTTTTGGAGCGGCCCGGAGCCCCGTCGCATTTCACGTGTAAAGTTCGCCAGGCTGTCAGCGCGAAGTTCCCCAGTCAGTGCCTGCGAACACGTGGGCCGGTAGCGTGGTCTCCAGGAAGTGTAGATCTCACACCTTCTGTTGTGTAGCATGTGGGCAGCGAACCGCAGACTGTCGCAGCGTTATTCTGCGGGCACCTCGAAGTTCCGTAACTTTGCTGCAAGTGTTGCTCCTCCAGCCAGCGCTTGATGTCTTCTGTTATGCTGTGTTATTTTTGTTACGAGAAAAATGGTGAATGTATTGACAGCCGTTCTGAGACTCGAGTTGTGTTTGTTACTTGTGTCTTTTGCATTAACGGAGCCCAGCAGAAAACAATGAAAGTGAAGTTGCCCATTTCCGGGCCATGAAGGCGTGTAGGGAGAGTGAAGGTATTGCTCCACTCGTTCGTAACCGTGGGACTACCTTAGAGGCGAGTAGACAACTTCACACCTCGATACTTTACCGCTGGGCACAAGAACCCCCGGTACCGTTTGGTTGGAGCCAGAGCCGGTCCGGACGATTTGAAGAAGAGAACAATCTTTACTTCCGCCGGGTTTCGAACCCCCGGATCGTTCAGCATGCAGTCTGATGACTGTACTGAGTACGCGCTCCAGGCGTTCAAGTACAGCAGTTGCTGTGCTGGGTCGTCACGCACCGCAAGGTTGGGAACCACCGTCTTAGTAGTTAAAGATTAATTTCTTAGCGGCCTTAACTTGGAACGTGAAACGCGTACAGGCGTGCACGCACTTCCTTTACCCTGTGTACATACGCACCCCTGCATCTTACACAGTGTTACCTGTGCAGCCTAAATAAATGTGACTCCTGGACTGAAGGCACTGCAGAGCTGTCCAACTTGCACAGGGTGTTCCATCAAAAGAGCTTTCTAGTAACGTCTCTTTCAACCAGCGCTGTGGAGTCGGTACATTTTTACCGAATCCGACTCCTCAATTTTTAAATCTCCGACTCCTGCTCGTTCACAAAAGCTCAGTATGCATTATATGATAACGGTAAACCTGCTGAAGGGGAAGGGGTACCGCAAGACGTTTCGTCACCACCGCCTGAATCATCGGGCTACCGTTTAGACTTATAGCCTACGTTTAAGTATAAGTGTAACGGTTATTGTAGCTAGTATCTGTTTAAGATTTTACATCTAGGTCGGAGTCGGAGTCGGTACATTTTTGCCGACTCCGACTCCACAGCCCTGCTTTCAACAAAAACTACACGCTCCGCTACATACAAGTATCAACGCCTGTAATGATATGCGCGCACGCTGTTGAACTGATCACCCGCGTACTCTTACTGACCAAAATACAGAGCTCTGTTCCGTCCGTACGTTCTGACGACGGTGCTTGAGCGAGCCTAACCACGCGCGCACGTGCGTGCAGTGCGTTACTCCTTGCAGAGAGTAGTACAGCGATTGTGTGCCTCCGTGCTTCTGGGATGTTATAATTGTGGCCTAGCTGTTAACTGTAACCGGCTGGCCTTCGCGTCAACGCATATTCTTCTTTTTATGATTTTGTGAGTTTCTACCTGAAGATGGCCAGCGGACGCGGCCGAAACATGTAGAAAATAAATAAGAGCGTGAGAATAGTGTTGTGTTTATTCTGTGAGGGTCAAACTGGTGATTACAAGATGAATCCTGAAGGGAATTCGCCGTCGTCTGTGTGAGGACGTGCGGCTAACGCTGTCTGCACAAGCAGAATCCGTGACGTGTGTCACATGCGAGGAGAAGTTGCGCCGATCGGGCGACCGTCACCCGAACGTGCTGTGACGTACGGAAGACATCAAATTCGCTGGGGGTGTGCACGGGTTCAGTGGGTGTTCATGTCGATACCTGTTTAGAATGTCAGGGAACTGGTGGGAATTTCCGAGCGTCTTACGTCACGCCCCCTGATGTATGTCTCAAAATAAATGAGATATTCAACTTCAAAACGACCAGGTTCCCCCTGTCAAGATCCTGTAATAAGTCTCGGCAGGTCGAGTGCTTGTGGCGTGCAAAACGACCGCTTGGCTTGATCAGATAACACCTGCGTGATATCTGGGCACATTGACCACCGCGCCTTATGCCCACAGTCTGTAATGACCGTGCCACTAAACCGCAGTCCGAGCGGACTCACGGAACGCGGCACTTGTTTCATGGCAGTTCGTCTTATGGTTGACGTTTTTAATTATGTTC
Source organism: Coptotermes formosanus (assembly GCA_013340265.1). NCBI lineage: Eukaryota > Metazoa > Arthropoda > Insecta > Blattodea > Rhinotermitidae > Coptotermes > Coptotermes formosanus. Next base: position 388,791 of record BLKM01000334.1, on the reverse strand, counting down.
GCAGTCTCATTGCTGCAGAATGATTTTTAGAAGCGTTACCACATAGTGAAAAGCGGCAACTAGCTTCGACATGTCCGGCCGTCCGCCAGCAGGGCACAGCTCGCCTCCTGCCGGACGGACGTTCGTGAAATGTGATGTGTGAGGATTTGTCGACGGTCTGTCGAGACAGTGCGAGTTTGATTAAACTCTGACAAGCATAACGGCTGCCTTACATGGAGGCCTGTGTACATTTATGATCATATTTCGCCGAATTCTTCTTAGAATGAGAAATGCTTCAGACACAAGGTGTAGAGAAAATCAAAGCACATATTTTATGTTCAAGAATTGTTTTCCGAAAATCATGCCGTTTATAAGATAATGTGGAAACATATGGAAGAGCGGGACAGGCCACAGATGGCAATATAATGCGGCGCGTGCGCTTTGAATATCGGATAAATAAGGTAAGGATGTAGATACACACTCGGGCTATGTAATACTAATTGCTGTCCACGGCAACAATTGTTACGCGAACGCGCCCCAATGTAGCGTTATACGTACATTTCGTGTTTGTTTTTTTTTCTATGCAGCATTAACCGTCTGGTTTTTAAAATCGGGATGGAGTGTGTTTACTGCGCGGTACGGGCTGACCTGTTTACGAAGAGGTCGTTAAAGGAGCTTGTAGCGGTCCGGGACATACACCTGGTGAGCAGCGCACAGTGTTGCACACTTTTCTTTTAGAATTAACTGCATATGGATACGAAGTTAGTGGAGATACTACGGGAGGGATGTGAGTTGACAGATTAATTACTGATCGGGTATACTGCATTGGTCAAATACTTGTAAAGCATTGGGCACCGTCTGCTGCTTGCACACTACATGAAAGTGTGGGATTCGGTTACAGGGGAAGTTGCGTGTCATATTGTCACTTGGTTTGCTGTAGGCCGAGCGGTAAAGTGGTTAGGTTTATTGAGATGTACAGTTCGGACAAAGCGTCTGTCTGCGTTCTGCATGCAGAATCGGGTGGCAGAAGGAGCTGTTCTGTTGCCATTGCTTGTCGGCTGTGCTTTAGAATGTGCAAGTAGAAATGTCCGAGAAAAGCAAGCGTGATTAAGTTGCCGGCGACACGTCCGTCTGCACGCGTAATGCTGATTCACTGGGTGGAAAAGTGCGTACTGTGAAGAACGGCGCAGAAGCTGGGTTGGTCGCTAGTGAGGAGGTTAGTGCAGACGTAAATGCTGAGGAAACTGTGTGGTCATGCCTCGTGCAGAGAGTGCAGGACAATCACAGCATAAGGAGTGCCGAAACTTGGTGTCACTCCCTCATGATGGCGAGATGATAACGCCGAAACATGTAACAGCCATGTAACACACAGTACGAATAAAATATAGAGCAGTGCAATTGTTGGTGTTGCCTGAGTTTCCTAAGCCATATGTTCAGTAACTTTTTTTTTGTCCGAAAATCGTGCCGTTTGTGATATAATGTGGAAAAATATGGTAGAGCCGGTCAGGCAACAGATGGCAATATAATACCGCGCATGCGCGTTGCTAAAGCAAGAATACAAGCACACTCAGAATATGCAATACTTATTGCGTTACCACGGTAACAGTGGTTACGCGAACGCGCCTGTGTGTTACGTTATATGTACATTTCCTGTGTTGTAATATACTGTTATATAGCGAAACTTTGTTCAGAAGCAGTCCAGCACATTTGTTCCACAGTAGAGCTGTTCGTAAAGTACTGGACTGAACATTTCCTGTGTTGTTGTAATATACTGTTATATAGCGAAACTTTGTTCAGAAGCAGTTCAGCACATTTGTTCCACAGTAGAGCTGTTCGTAAAGTACTGGACTGAACATTTTCTGTGTTGGACAGGTCGACTTACAGAGCGGAATTTTAGCCTGACGGCCGCCAAGTTGTGACGTCCGACCAATAGCGTCTGTTTCCTGGTGCCTTTGAATCAGTCAGTATAAAATGCGTGGGTTTGTTTGGGCAGCCGGGTTGTGTGTATCTAATGTGCCTGACAGTGCTATGGCGGAGGCATGTCGATCAAAACGTGACGTAATGACTCGAACACAATACTGTAAATTGGTTTTACTGACTGCAATAGTATTTTCTGGCAGGCACTTCCTGGTGGCCCCTTTCTCCTGCAGTAGCAAATAACCAGGCAGAGTTTGACGGCTCCAAGACACGAATTGTACTGCAAACAGAAAATGCCTTACAGCGCAAGTGGTAGAAGAATCTACTGAACTCGGTTGGAATGTCTCTCTCAGGGCCGCACAAGTGTAGAAGTCGGGCCGCGGAGTGTCGCTAGTGTTGAGTCTGGTGTCTGCCTCGCAAGGTTTGAGGCTCTGACAGCCTCGCTGCTGGACCTCAAGTCCTGTGGGATGTTCTCAGCCAGTAGGTTGCAACAGTGGCAGGGATTGTGGTGCCTTCTTCCTCACGGTCAGGCGCTTTTCGTGGGCTGCTTGACCCAGAAGATGGAGGCACTGCCATCCTTCGAAACGTCACCTTACCCAGCGACACGGTGTAACACCCCTGAAGGCGTCAGTCTCCGGTATTGGCTCGTTTGTTTGTGCGGTAGTACGTACTTAACGGCTGGGTAGGCGAGCAGTAACATGGGTGCTGTGTTAATGCACGTGCCTGCAGCCAGGTACTGCCCGCTGCACTGTCGATGGTTGTGGCTAGAACAGGGCTGCACCTGACGGGTCAACCCGGCCGGTCTAGTGGCCGTGCCCAGAGTTTCACAGCAACGCTCGTGGAGAGATTTGTGTGCGGTTTGGTATTTAGTTTCGTGGGCAGATAGGTTGCCTCCACGCAGTAAAGCTGTGCTGGCCCTATACACGCCTTGAAGGCATGTGGCGGAGTGGAGGTAAAGCTCCAGTTATTTTTAAGCTTTCGCAGTAAGTGGAGGTGAGTGGCCAGGTTCTCACCTTGGCCGTCTTACTTGTATGGAAGGCGCCGCCCGTACGCGTCCAGCAGGAGGCTAGGTGGGCCCGCAAGCTGGTCTGGACGCTTTCGAGAACAGAAAAATCTCTCACCAGCCCGTGGACTGGTTCACTATACCGACTGAGCTGTCGCGGCTGTGTTATATGCAGGGCTGTGGAGTCGGAGTCGGTAAAAATGTACCGACTCCGACTCCGACCTCAGTCGAAAAATCTTAACTAGATACTTCAACCCCAGAGCCCTGATAGCTACAGTAACCAGTAGACTTGTACTTAAATATAGGTTATAAGTCTAAACAGTAGCCCGATGATTCACGTGGTGGTGATGAAACGTCTTATAGGTTTGCCGTTATTAATACATACTGAGCTTTTATGGAGGAGGCGGAGTCGGAGTTTTAAGAATCGAGGAGTCGGCGTCGGAGCTTCTGTGTGCCGACTGCACAGCCCCGGTTATATGCAGGCAGCACGTCGGTACAGTCTCGTCACTTTCGGAGGGGGCGTTACCATATGCACTCATTCGCAGCAGAATTCCCCCGGTTTGTCAGATGCTGGGCACTGTTGCTTTACATGCCAGAGGGCCGGGGTTACATCTCAGCATGGAGACGGCGTGTCGTGGCGGAGGGTTTCCGTGTCTCCATTTGCAGGCGAGTGGCAAGGCATTGACCGCGTCCCACATTCCTTCTAGTTCGTGGTCGTGCCGTGCGTGGCTCGGGCGGCTAATCGCTGGCCTTTACTGCGGAGGCCCGGCCTCGGTCCCAGCTTATTCCGTGTGGGATGTGTGCTGGACACAGTGGCACTGACGCCGGTTGTCTCCTGCCAGTATCGTTCCAGAAATGCCCCGTACTTATTCGCCCACTGACAGTTTTGTTCGCACACCCCTCTTGGCTTCGAGAAATAACCACGTATCCTCGCACCTTGCTCGCGCAAATATGGAGTGTCCGGACGACAGGTGTCCAAAATTAAAAATTTGTGTCTCAGAAATCATTTTAGATAGCTACAAAGACATACCACTAGCATACGTGACAATGCATTGCATGACTTAACCTTAATTAACGTTTTAAAGCCTAGCGGTAACTTTCCATACCACCAGGTTTAACATTAAAAAATTCTACGTGGTGCCCACATTGCGTTTATGTGTTTTGTACGGATCTCAGAACAAACAGCAACTTTTGCCTTATAAAACATTAAGAGTTTGGTTTTCATAACCGAAGTGGAGGGTGTTTACAGCGCGGTACGCACTGGGTTCTTATATAAAACAGATACGCTTCGTCTTTAAAGGGTTAAACTGAATGTCGCTGGCTTCATGGGTACGGGGGGTTTCTTAATTAGATATTCTAACGGTCATACGAAATAAACATACCGCCAGTTAAACAAGTTCCGCGATTATTTGTAACAAAATATTCGCTTAATTTAAGAAATCAGTAAACTTCGAAGTGACCATTACAGAAATGTATCCACGGATCCCCTGGGAACTGGTCGCGGATCCCTTTGTAATTCTTTGTTGTCCGCGTGTCATTCTGAGAGAGTGGTTGATAAATAACGTTATGTGGTAAGCTGCTGGATTGGAAGGCATCCTGGATGTGTGCTGTTGTTACCGTGGCTACAGCTGACAGCAGGCAACGCTTGTTAGCCTTTCGCTAACAGCAGCAGCCCTCATATTGTGAAAGCAGTGAAACTGACTTTTGTTTCCTCGCTGCTATAAATCGCGTTGCTTTAACCCTTTAAAGACGAAGCGTATCTGTTTTATATAAGGATTCAGTGCATACCGCGCTGTAAACACTCTCCGCTTCGGTTATAAAAACCAGTCTCTTAATGTTTTATAAGGCAAAAGTTGCTGTTTGTTCTGAGATCCGTACAAAACACATAAACGCAATGTGGGCACCACGTAGCATTTTTTAATGTTAAACCTGGTGGTATGTAAAGTTACCGCTGGGCTTTAAAAGGTTAAGTAAAATTCAGACAGCAGTACGTCTTGACACGCAACGTGACAGTTATGTGGAGATGTTGTGACGCCATCTGTTTCGACATCGTCTTTGTAACTCGCCACAGAAGTTGTGTTCTTGTGAGTCCCAAAGTGGCCTCCAGACGCCAAAGAAGTTGCCAGTTTCTGTCACAGTCGCTCGATCGCTGTACGTGTCAGATATTCCGACCGCCCGATGCGGAGCTGATGCGATGTGCTGTATTAATATTTGATCGGAATGCGCCGCACTTGTTTGGTCTGATGTTGCTATCGCTGTCTAAAAGAGTTGGTGGCGTTTAGCTCCATGTTACTTGCGGTATTACTACCGGCGGTGAGAGAGTGTGGTCTGGAGAAGGAATTTAATATTCGGAAACTTGCTGGAAGGGAGGGGGGTGGTATTTATCGCAGTTTATTTATTGAGTGTGTACGATTAGAGACATCCGAGTGGCCGCGCGGTCTGAGGCGTGGGTCTGCGGCCGAGCGCTTTCTGGGATCGTGGGTTCGAATTCCACCGGGGGCATGGATGTGTGTCTCCTGTGAGTGTTTGTGTTGTCAGGTAGAGGTCTCTGCGACGAGCCGATCCCCCGTCCAGAGGAGTCCTACCGACTGTGGTGTGTGTCTGAGTGTGATCAAGTGAAAAACAAACAACCTCGACACCTGCTGTGAACAGGTAGCTAGAAGAGGGAAGGACTGCGAAACGAAACGAATAGAGACGATGGAAGAAATTTGCGTTGGTGTGAATGATTGTGGTGCTGCAGTGTTTACAGGCTGCCGTGTGCAGCAGGCCTACCCGTTTCAACAGCGTGTGACTCTCCTCACATTCTGACCCCTAGTTTCGTTTGTCAAGTGGCCTGTTTAGTGATCCCGGTTGCAAAGTTGTGTGATTCGTGGCACCTAAAGATTTTTACGCCTGAAGGGACTGTAGTGGGCTGGCCACATAGAACGCATGATTGTCGTATCCCCCAAAAATTATGGCGCATTTGCGTTGCAAGAACGCATGTGGGAAGATCTGGAGATAGACAGACAGGAGGATACGGCCGGGAAGACGGATCGTTGTTTTGCAGGACGTTAGGTCATGGGGCTGGAGTAACTGATGTCGGCGCTGAAGTGGGCTGGTAACGAGATTAATGGTGCTACGTGGGCCTAGTGCTGAATCTGCAGGCAGTGGCGACAGGCACCGCCATTATGTGGAGGTTACGGTTCAGATTCACGCTGCGGCCGGTTTGTCGGCGGTGCAGTGTACCACAGTACGCACCGAAAGTGTGCGGGAGACGCCCGTGATCCGTACCCGTATGCACCACAGGCATGGCGTGTCTGCATAGGACACAGCTGCATTGTATGTACGGTCACGGAGCAGCGTCGGTGCATTCCAACGTGGATGTGCTCTCACTTCCTTTCAATTGTGTATGTGTTTTTGTGTGTTGGGCACAAAAAGAGTCGTCCGTGAAACTGGCAATGCGGTAAAGTCAACATAGGTTGCAGATGTTTAATTTGCCGTTAATTAACCCTTTAAAGCCCACTGGTTACTGTATGTACCGCCAGACTAAACATTTTTATTGCTGCCGACACTGCATTTGTGTATTCTATATTGGTCCCAGAACACACAGCGATTATTTCCCCATCCAGCGTTAACTGACTGGTTTTTATAACCTAGACGGAGTGTGTTTACTGTGCGGTACGAGCGGGCTCTATAATTCAGCGTAGTTTTCGTTTTTAAATGGCCGCGCCATGGCTCGAGCTGTTAGTCGCCGGCCTCTCACAGCGAACGACCGGGTTCCGTCCGAAATCAGTCCATGCCAGATTTGTGGCAGACAGAGTGTCTTTGGCACAGTTTTTCTCCGAGTACTTCAGGCTTTTGCCTGTAAGTTTCATTTCACCATTGCACATACTCATCATCTTCGTGCTGCTCTTACCATGAAGACACGCGGGCGAAGCCTGGAAACCTTCCAAAAAGGTATACTATTTCGGAAATCTGGGAGCATTGGCGAGAGAAATACTTTCACTTTCGTCTTTGAGGTGTTGCAGTGTAAAATACGGAATAGTGACCTCGCCCCGTTTGACTAAATGCCTCGTCCGGCAGTGCAGTGCTCGACTGTTCGTGTTTTCACAACCGACCGCTCATGTTCGGAGGTCCTGCCCTCTTTTGTGACGTCTCGAATTAGGAGGCATGCGGGCATAGCAAATGACTGCCTGCGTCTCCCTTGTGCCGCATGCCCCTGAGGAAATGTGCTGTGTCAGTGCCACATTTCTACCGGGGGTCAGATTGAGTCACGGGGCGGCACAGCGCACGGGCTTCTGCCTGTGATTATCAGTGCCAAAGCCGACGGTGAGTGTGCCTGTCGTGGTGATGGGAAACTGATGAAGTATGGAAGGTTGCACTCCAAATGTTAACGGCAGTGCTGCGCAGAGACAGGTGTACTGCCATGCAAGGTGTTCGGACTTTGTAAGGGCGGATGTGCTAACGTTTCGGGTGATTCGGCTGTATTACAGAGAATTCATGTTGGCGTGAGGAATCGGTGTTCTGGGGTGTGAGGCTGTGTGGGGTTACGGCTGTTACTTCGCTGCTGGAGCCGTTACTTAACGCCTGTAGCTGTAGTTACTGCGCTTTTCAGCTGTTACTGATGTGTTTGAGCTGATATTGAACGGCTGTAGCTGTTGTTACTGCGCTGTTTGAGCCGTTCCTGAACGCCCGTAGCTGTAGTTACTGCGTTGATTCAGCTGTTACTGCTCTGTTTGAGCTGTTGCTGAACGTCTATAGCTGTTACTGCGCTGTTTGAGCTGTTATTGAACGCGTAAATGCACCGCAGCTGTTAGTGGAGCATAGGGTGAGCTGTTTAAGTCGAGCGTGGCGTAGGAGCGTCACAGTGCCAGCTGTATTTTTGTCGGAGTGTTGCCGCTCGTGTCTGTTGTAAGGTCACATTTGTTGTATGATTGCTGTGTGTTTAAGTGGTGGAATTTGCCCTTGATGTCAGTGCACGGTAGTTTATGCACTCTTTACCGCTCCGTGTCATTGCTGCTGTACGGCGCCGCAAAGTCACACGATCCCGTCTGTCACCCTCTCGCACCCGTAGCCCTACACATAACAGCCACAGTCACAGCCCAGTGATTCCTACAGATCTGTCCGTGATATTACATACGATTCTGAGTTCAGATATTAAGGGCAGTTACGGTCTTGAAGTCCGGACGCACACTTCGGGAAGGAGTTTTGATTAAATTTCATATTCATGTACAGGTTACGTTAAAACGTGTAATTTATGCTGCCAGCATTAAAAGCGCAGTCCTTATGCAAAATATGTTGTTAGTTCTTAATCCTCCCTCGTTGTAGACTGACAGGTTATTCAGTTTTCCATTTGAAGGTGCTGGGTGTTACGGGGGTGGATTGTGTAGTTGTTACAAGATGGAAATTAAACGTCGTAAAATGAAAAGTAATCAGTACCAAAAGCGTGTCGCTACGTGTGTGTAAGCACAAGCAGTACTTGCATTTTGAGGTCCTTGGATTTTTGCGATGTTCTCTGTTTTCTTGTAGGTGCCGAAGTCTGGGTGTTGACGGCTGTGTGCAGTACGGATGTTGCTGCAGTACTGTATAATGCGTAGTAATACAGCAAGACTCAGTGGCCGCGCCGTCTTGAGGCGTCGGTCTGCGGCCGTTCACTTGCTTGGATTGCGGGTTCGAATCTCGCCGGGGGCATGGATGTCTGTTTCTTGTGAGTGTTGTCAGAGGTTTCTGCGTCGGGCCGATCAGTTGTCCAGAGGAGTACTGCGGAGTGTGGTGTGTCTGTGATAGTGAAGCCTCGATAATGAGGAGGCCCTGGCCCACTGGGGGCTGTAGCGCCTTGGAATATGTGTGTGTGTGTGTGTGTGTGTGTGTGTGTGTGTGTGTGTGTACAGATGACAGGGGTGCGTCCGCACCGTGCGCGGGCTATTGGGGTATTGAAGGCATTAGGCTGAATGTGCTGTTGGCAGCATCATACAAACGTGTAAGGCTGGCACTGGGTAGGCTGTGTCAACATGGTACTCCGCTTGGTTGTTTGCAGTGAAGTTCATGAAATGTGTGTTCTCGCGGAAGACGTAGAATCTGCAGTCCATTAAGAAGACTTCGATCGCACGTTTTGAAGCGTTCCTCTGCGTTGGCTAGTAGTCGGAGGGCGTAAGGGGGGGGGGGGGGGGGGAGCGACTGGACCCAGTTTCGAGGTGTAACTGACAGCACTGTATGTATAATTGAGGTTACATTTCGTTTTTAAAGGGGGCGCATTTCATTTGGCGTTACACTTTTATGAAGGCTGTGTTGTGGGCACAGATCGTAAAGTGTCATTTCAAATTTGCATTGTGTCGCACCGTAAAACACTCCACGTTTCACTTTATAGGACCGCCAAACTACTGCAAGGCGTACTGCGCAGGCGCAGCAGGTGTGTTCTTTGGTGTTATTAAGCTGACTTAAACGGGAATAATTAATGCAGATTAAAGGACACGTTGGATTTCGAATTTTAACGAAATCTGCCGCAAGGTGCACACGAAGGTGCGTTTAACCCTTTAAAGACGAAGCGTATCTATTTTATATAAGGACTCAGTGCGTACCGCGCTGTAAACACTCTCCACTTCGGTTATAAAAACCAGTCTCTTAATGTTTTATAAGGCAAAAGTTGCTGTTTGTTCTGAGATCCGTACAAAACACATAAACGCAATGTGGGCACCACGTAGAATTTTTTAGTGTTTAAACCCGGTGGTAGGTAAAGTTACCGCTAGGCTTTAAAACGTTAATGTCGTAGGCGAGGTACAAAACTGTTGCGGCTTACAGTGGCACAGTCCCAGCAAGCGAACGATTGAGACCCACGCCTTAGACCGCGCGGCCGCTGGGATCAGCCGATTTTATGATCAGAGAACGTAAATTGTGGCAGTGTTTCTAGAATAAGGGAAAAGTGCGTTAAAGGCCGTCAGCAGACGAGGCCGTGTTATGAATCTGTGTAGTCAAGTGTGGGAATTACCCAGCACTTCTTAGCGGAAGTGACGTACCGCCCGTTTCTGGCGTACGTAGAGAAGACAGGCTAAGACTTGCGTAAAGAGGGCCTTGCTGTGGGTTAATGTGGCTGAAAGTGGGACTTGCTTAAGAAATTTGGGTGAAGTTTTCTGTACTGACTGTCAGCCAGCGGGCCACAGATGTGACCTCCATGACGCGCACGGAAGGTGCCAACACCACAGAGGGTCGTTTGCTGTTGGGTGTTAACTAACATACACAGTTGCTCGTTTTGTGTTTGTGAAACCCGTATGCAGTAGAATTAGCAGGTTCTTTCTGCCAGAGAACTGAATAAACCGTGTTTTGACGCCATTTGCATTAGACAGTACCGTGAATTAGAACCCATTTGGCCCACATAAATTAATGGAGATGGCTTCAGCTAACGAAATGCAACTAACAGTTCAGAACTGCCCTTTTGTAAGATTAGTAATTTATGTTTTCGTTTCCTCCTGCCTGCATCAGCAGTCCGTCTGTCTGTCTGTCTGTCTGTTGAGTGGCAGTCCGTGTCAGTGAATTATGATCCCGGCATGTGCGTGATTAGATAAGCAAATGCCAGCAGTGACATTTACGGGAGTGGAGATGTAGCCCTGGGCTTCACTAGATGCAGTGAGTGGTTAGCTGCACGCTCCGACCGCAGTACCCCAGACAAAAAGACCACTGTACCCACTGGAAAGTGAGGTCGTGTGTGTTCGCACGGATGGCACAGAAAGTAGCTCGGTTCCCGCGAGGAAACGCCGATTTTCCACGTGTCCGCCCCTTAGGTTAGTGAGTAGGCCTGTAGGAAGGACTGGGCGAATGTGGGCAGTTGTAAAAAAGGTGGCATAATGTGACCTTTGGCGTTCGTTGTGCGTGTTTGCTAATCCTTGAACCCTTAGCTGACGGAATGTGGTGGGACAGTTGATGAATGGAAGTAAAGAAACATCGTGTGTGAGTGCAGCTTTTGGCTGTCTTCACGTATCTGCGTATTTTATGTACTGCGCAAGTGCTGAAGTTTTGACGGTGGCGTGATTGAGGATTCAGGTCTGCCAGGATGTGGCACTGCGTCTGTGGATGGTTTGTTGCCACGTGTTGGGAGAGTCGTCGTGGCGGCGTGTTCTTCGAGGAGCTATTCAGAGAATATCAGCTGTTGGGAAAAATGTTCTGTTTTCGGTTTCTGCACCATGCGGTAGTTAAAGCTTTGGACGTTTCGGAGGAAAACATTTCTTCGTCAGGGTAGCCGAATTGGTGCATGTTCCGCGTGCAATTCAGCCAACTTGGAATTCACAGCAGATGGTGCACACGCTGTTCGAAGGGAATGCAGATGAAAACAACGTCAGCAGCGGCGCGTGTCATGTGAACGCACGCACACATGCTGGTTGTGCAGCAGTGTAGCTTCTGCAACTGTGCAGGGCTGTGGCGACGGCATGCGACTCACTGACGGTATTCTTTGCATTCCCAGTCACTGCGCTAGCGACTGAGAATAGCGTTATGTAAGGACCCGCCATATTCAGCGTTTTCCTTGCCCGAAGACAGCAGCAGAGGCGGGTTCCGAATCGTCGCGGTTCGTTAAACAATCAGACGGTGGACAAAGTAAAAAAAAAAATATGTCAGGAAGTGTGTAGCTGTGTAGAGGGTGTAGTTATTTTGAACTCACTGATGTAAATTTTATGCTTAAAGTCTGTGTTTTATGAACGTATCTCCCTGAAAATGACCTTGTAACAGGTCGAAACATGATGGAATGGGAATTAACCCTTTAAAGACGAAACGTAATCTGCTTTATATAAAGACTCTGTGCGTACCCCACAGTAAACACTTTCAACCTCGGTTATAAAAAACGAATGAGTTGCTGATGTTTACAGTAAAAGTTGCAGTTTGTTCCGAGATATGTACAGAATACATAAACGCGATTTGAGCACTATGGAGAATTGCTGAATGTTGAACCTGATGGTACGTAAAGTTACCGCTAGGCTTTAAAAGGTTAAGCGGTTGTTAATTCTACAGCTTGTGTGTATGTTGGTTCTTTGTGTTTGATTCACTTGTAGCTGTACGCAGGCGCATGGTGAAATACAAGTCACCATTCAGCGGTGTTAACGTAAGACGCTGTGGCAAGTTTTCTGCTGCCGTTACCGGTATGTTCACGGATATGCTGGGTGGGTGGGTGGGTGCATTGTCCAGGCTGCAGCAGGTGAACTTGCGTCAGGCAGGTTCGCAGCCAGGGGGGGGGGGGGTTGCAAGTTGGTGCACTGCGCCCGCTTGGAATTCGCAAAATATGGAAACAAACATGCTGACGAACCCGCTAAAAAGTGCGACACCGTACCGCATCCACGTGTCGCCTCTGTTGAAGGGCCGTGGTTGGAAACAACTCGTTTTGAAAAGTGTACACATGCAAGATGTGTTGTGCGGTGGTGTACGGCGCACTGTGTAATTAAAGTGTTGGTTTTGTGGTCCTGACAAAGGGGCTTTTTACGTTGATGCGCAAACCGTATGTATTGCCTAGTACATGTGTAATAGAGCGTTACTTATGCGTATGGGGCCTCACTGGAAGCCGCTGCACCCACCGTGTTCACGGCCTGGCCACTGGCCTGGTGTCAGTCTACTGCCATTTTGGCGGCAGGACTGTGTACTTACGGTGACACAACAGAACGTACGATTCGTATTGCGTAGAGTAATGGCGCTGGAGGCTGTTGATTACAGGTAAAGTCCTGGTGGGGTATCGGACGTGTAGCTGCACTCATTCCGAAGCCCGGGGGTGGGGGGGGTGATTGGTTAGCATCTCGCCCCGGCCGCTTTACTCCCGGAAATGAACTGCTGTATTCGTTGAAGGCTAGGTGGGCCTCACAGCCGGCGTGAACGTTTCGGAGAAGAGAAAGGCGCTTCGAACCACGGATCGTCCAGTACGTAGCCCAGTCATTAGACTGAGTGCGTTCGGTGTAACGTGCGAAGATTCTGTGTTCTTCCCACAGACCGTGTGTGTGTGTGTGTGTGTGTGTGTGTGTGTGTGTGTGTGTGTGTGTGTGTGTGTTCTGTGTGGTTTGCATGACGAGCGCCGTTAGGTTCTTGAGAGTTCAGGCAGCATGTTGAATATTGCATGCGAGCGATTCAGATGTGCCTGCCTGCGTCCCGTCAGTGTTCTGTTCAGTGTGGATGCCACAGTGTGCGCGGTTGACGTCTGCCCGTGTTTATCGCAAATCGAGCGTACACTTAGAGCAGGTGTCGTCTCCTGTCGAGCGGCGGCTGGGAATTGTCACTTGTGCTGCCAGTTCGTTCTTGTAAGCAGCTGACTGTGTTGTTCGACACGGGACCTCGACTCCGGGATTGCAGGTAATTATATCTGTAGCCCATTGAGGTCGGTAATAATTCCGAGAGGGGCAAATAGCGATGTGTTCAAATGATCGGCGTTTTGGGGGTTCTGCATTCTTAACACTTCTGCATCTCTGGCCGAAATGCCCTCCAACCTTCCTGTGTAACCGAGGCATTCATTCCTCACCAGTTACTTCGTCATCCACCCGAACCAGATGCAGTCGCACTGAAGATGGAGGCAGTGCGTTTCTCCGAAACGGTGGAACAGACCTTTTCTGCACGGCGTAAAAATCCAGAAAGTGACAGCCACCACTGTGAAGAACTGATGGCCTCTAAATATTGACATTTCCCGTTTCGGATGGCGAAAGTGGCACCGAAGACACCCCCGTGCTGCTGCTGCGGCTGTCGTCGTCATCGTCGTCCTTCTTCTTCTTGCTGCTGCGGCCTTTGCTGTTGTTGTTGCTGCTGCTGCTGTTTTTAAGGTACTGGTATAGTTGTAGGCTGATGATCAGCCATGCAGACCGGCAGTTCGAACACTGAATTGACTGAAGTGAAGTGGCTGAAGGTAGGGTCGGTCCGTCAGTGGCCTCACGGGCCTGGTGCGGTAATGCATGGTAAGAACGGGCAGTGACAGCTGGTGACATCAACGGGCATTGTGCACATACTTACTCGGACCTTCGCGTCAACCTTGCGTCGTACACGTACAGTACGCACATAGCTGTGACTGGGGCGGGGGGGGAGTTGGTGCAGTACTGTGAACTTGTGTTGGCGAGGCGGCAGGAGTAATGAAATGGTCGTCAGAAGCTAAGATAACGTCAGCCCGTTATCGCAAGCCGAATTTGTCGTCATCTTCCTCTTGAACTCCCTCAAGACGAAAGTCGGACGGATACAGCAGCCACGTTTGTATTTTAATCTCGTTCCATGTCGCCATCAGTGTTACGTACTGCCAGATTTCATTTGTTAACATCGTACGTAAAAATGCCGCTCTCAGCACACACATCGGCTGTTTGCTTGTTGTGGCAGCTCTGCCTTGGTACCAGTGCGGCAATTATCTTGCGTCTTTATATTCGCTGTGCTTTTGATTTCCGAGCGCCCCGTTGTGTTTCGGTGGCCACTGTGCGTAGCTAAGTGATCGCTTGTTTGTGCGAAGGTCGCATTCCGTGATTTAGTTTCACGTTTCCTCGTATTTATGCTGGGGAACGTGTTGCGATTGCAGTATGAAGGTGCAAGGCGCCACCCTGTTGTCCATTGTGTACGGAATGTTGGAAACGCGTTGAAGACAGCTGTAAGAAGCAGCCTGGTGAAATGGTGACCTTGGGGTCGAGTTGTTACATTTGTGGCTTCAACATGGTGACCTTGGGATGGCGTTACATACCTGTTTGGCTGCATCCGTCGATGCCTGTACCGCGTCATCTTCCAGCAAAATAGACGGTTGTTTCCTTATAAATTCTACATTTAGCCAGGCAGGCGTACTCAGGGATGTGGGTGCTGACATGCCACGGAAAGAGCGGCAGATTTGCGTCCGATAATCCTTGTGCTTAAACAATCTGCACAGATCCATGGTTGAACCCACGCCTTCCGCGTGACTGGTGACAAAGACGTCTGCGCCTGCCTCGCGCAATGTGCATCACGTTTTGCAGCGTGTCGGTGTTGTTGCCCCTTTGCCCCCCATGTTTTGCAGCGGTTAAATGAACAGGCAATGTTCGCCATGTAACACAGCCGCCGTATTTATGCTGTCGCCGGACGTGTGACGCAGCTTTGTGTTCGGACGATTGCCGCTTTTGACTGCTGCAAGTATTTCGGTGCCAGTCGCGGGGTATAGAGGGCATTGAATGACTGCGGCAGCGCAGACGGCTGTACCAGACGGTCAGCGGTGCCCGTATCGGCCTGATTGACGATACGGCGCCTATAAACGCCAGTGATTGTAGCTGATGTGACATTTCTCACAATTTCATTTTGAAAATAGACGAAAACCGTAAGTCTTCAACAGACATCTTTTGCTATAGCTTGTGAGTGTGATATGGGTGGGTGAGTGAACTTAGCGATAATGTACAGCTGCATGGTGTCTGTTACACTGTCTTGATTTGTGTATCGGCCTTTGGAGTATCTGAGGAAAGCCATGAAATACGTCGGCAGTAACGCGTGTCGCAGGTTTAACCCGTAACTTTGCATCCTGCGTGCGGTTGCTGAGACCCTGTAATGGCCGGCAGAAGTACCGGGGCCTTGTAACCACCTTATTCCTGTCTCCACGCTTTGAACAGGGATGTTGGAAGGGTTTGCAAGTCGGTGTTTCGAGGGGGTGAACTTGGATAGTGATATCGATTTTTGTGGAGTAGATAAAGGGAGGTCCTCCCCGTTGTTCGTGTGGAGCTTGTACGTCTCTAGGGGGTGTGCAACACAAGATGTAGACTGCCAGGGGGTGGCTTTGCCAACGGCTTCCAGCTTCCGTCATCCGGGGCTCCAGCTGTCTCCCCCTCCTGCAGGTTACAGGGGTAACTGTTGCTGTTTGGTGAGACGAATTGTCTGTCAGTTCGCAGCGTACTGTCCGCTCAGGACGGCGTGGCATGGTGTCTTGAAACAGGCCACGGCCACTTCGTAGGCCTGTGGGACTGTGCCGTGTTTTGGAGACAGATAAGGCTCATGGGGCTCCTGGCGCGAGCGGTAGCTGAAATGGGACTTCGCAGCAGGGCTGTGGAGTCGGAGTCGGTAAATTGTACCGACTCTGGCTGCGACCGCAATCAAAAATCTTAACTAGATACTCCAACCCCAGAGCCCTGATAGCTACAGTAACCAGTAGACTTGTACTTAAATATAGGTTATAAGTCTAAACAGTAGCTCGATGATTCACGTGGTGGTGATGAAACGTGTTGTAGGTTTGCCGTTATTGATACATACCGAGCTTTTATGAAGGAGGCGGAGTCGGAGTTTTAAAAATCGAGGAGTCGGCGTCGGAGCCTCCGTGTGCCGACTGCACAGCCCAGCTTTGCATGTGACAGAATTTTGGGTGGTGGACTTACACCGTGCAGTTTACACGGACTGTTCGTTACTGCAGAATAAAACTGTGCAGGGTACAGGGTAATTTAGAAAGGAAGCAGCATTTCCACATGTTCATAAATGAAGTCACCAGGCGGTCTGCAGCGATGCCATATGTACCAGGAGAGAAAATTCGAAGTTTGTTTTTTGAGAGATTCAAAGCGTTGAGATTTTTCGTAACACCTAACGGGCGTGACGTCATTACGGGCTCAGTGCAGTGTGTGTTACGATGTGCGAAACTGCTGCCTTCTTGCGACATCGAGTGTCTGTCAGCGTCATGTGTGTATGAGGGACACTCGTAGGGTGAGTGGTTCACGACGTTTCGAAGCAGTCCCTTCGAAACGTCGGGAAGCACTCACCCTACGACACAGTGTCGTCCCAGAAGGCGTGATCCTGTCGCCGTCTCTGTGTATCGCCTAACCGGCGGTTTGTAGATATGGAAGTTACTCGCAGTTCCGGTGTGATGGTTGGTCATGCGACGTACCACTGATGTGTATTTGGGCTTTCTCCATCGCCACTGATTACACAAACACGACGTTTCGAAAGCAGACTGCTTTCGTCATCAGGTGCACTGCAGTCTTAAGAATAAGCAGCCGTCTAAAATAATCAAAAACCTACAACTTTATATGTAAGAGACAAAGAAGTGTGCTTTCGAAACGTCGTGTTTGTGTAATCTGTGACGATGGAGAAAGTCCAAATACACATCTGTGGTATCTCTCATGTTACACCAGGAGTGATAGCGTACAGTACTTGTCGTTCAGCGTGACAGACAGACAGACAGACAGTCAGACAGACAGTCGCGTGTCTTACAGACTGTAGTGCGCATTGTTGGTGTTTTGTTACGTGCCATGTTCGGGATGTCTGTCTGTCTGTCTGTCTCTCTGTCACTGATGCCAACAGAGTTAGACGCACTTAGTGTTCGGTAGGCGACAAGTGTTGCAATGTCTCCACTTTTTTCGAATGCCTCTTCCCCCGCTGTGCCAACCCTCGGTCGATAGCGGTCTGTCGTGTCGCTGGTACCCTTAATGCCACTCTTTTACCCGTGCATGCACGCAAACGCTTATCGCCACCCACATGAGGATTACCGTCTTCTAGGCTGATAGGAATCAGTGTTTCGGAGGAATTTTTTGCTTCCTTCTTCAGGGTTACAGCGAGAAGAGTCTCAAATGTCACACTGAGTGTGTAGCATGCAGTGTGAATAAACACCTTGTGCTGTTCGCTTGCACCCTCCATTGTCCCCACCCCTCCATAGCTACAGATTTATGCCACGAGTGTGATGTGAGTCCTGGAGCCCGTCTGGGTACCTGGGAAAGAGGAAAATGTCTGTTTCTGCTGCCGGGAATCGAACACGGGATCGGCTGCTTGCAGGCTAGTCTCTGTGCCGACTGAGCTATCGCGGGTCCCCCCAGTAGCATTTATATCTGGAATTGTGCCAGGCGGCCTTGCAAGGAAGAACACAAGCGCGTGTCCCGTGTGTGAACAGTAAGCAACCGCAATGTTTTTGTTCCCAGCCCGATGGCCGCCCAGACCAGTCGTTTGCTTGTACCTCGCGGGGATTCAGGAAGCGCACTATTTTTACACAAGAAAGTAGTCCCCGCTGAAGCATTAACCTTCCGTGTTGCGACTTGCCGCCGGCGTATGAATACCGGAAGTGTGCTGAGAATAACGTGCAGCCAGTGTATGATGCTGACGTGACGACCTCTGGCATTTCGGGAGAAGTTTTCGGCAGACGCCTGGGCTGCCTGCGAGTCGCGAGGGTTCTGGGGGTATGACGCCGCGTGTTTATGCAGGCTGTTCCCGACGTTTCGGAGGCACCACGTTCCTTCAGGCGTCGGGAACAGAATGCACAGTGACGCAATAGCCTATGTCAGGAGGAGGGACTCCTCTGCGTTCCTTGTTAAACTGCCAGCAGAGCCGTCTACGGGTGAGCAGCTGAACTGTTGCATACGTGGCCTGTAAGATGGGCGCCGCCATGCCTGTTCTTGCGCCCTGACCTTACTGTGTGCCAGGCAGATACTGTTAGTATCTACAATATTGTAATAGAGAATTTTAGCGCATTTTAGTCATAGATCAGCTGTAATTCTGAAGTCAAAACAGCTGGAAGTAGGATCCGCAGTTGCCTTTCCAAAGCACGTCTCTCCAGGCATAGTTCATAAAATTACTGCTGGCCAAACTGTTTTAACCCGAGACTTCCTATAAGGCAGTAACATTTTTTGACGCCAGTCGCCTCAAAACAGGCATATTCTCCCACTAGTTTGCGTAACTCGACTTGATTTTTATCGCCTGTTGTTTTGTCTACAGTTAAAATCATTTCGGCTTGTTTTCGGAATCTGCGTGGATGACTGTAGCATACACCGCTTTCCTGCGCGTGTACTCTTCTTCGAGTGCTTGACGCAGTAAATTATGCACGGTCATTCGAAACGTCTGGAAATACTCACCTGAATAGCGTCACATACTTGAAGACTTGAATCTTCAGCCGTACCGCTGTGAGAACTTCAGGTTTCGCACATAATGGTTACAAACACGCGTGGCCCGGGTACTGGTTGCGTTTGGCACCCCTGGATTCCTGTGCCCGCAGCCATGACAGTGTTTACAGTAATCATCAAATGCGAGGTGTGTCTGTCGGGCATCAACAGTGTCATTTGAAGGGACAGTTAACTTGGGGCCTGTCATTAAGCGCCACACTGGGGGGGACCACGACGCCCTAGAACCGAGACATTCGCGCTTGCCGTGCGCCGGAAGGTTTCCCATTGACGAACATCGTTTTGCTGCTGGTTTGATTGGGGCGCTGCGCATCGCGAGGTGTGAGCCGGCTAAGCCGTTCCTGTCTATTGATCGTCCAACCGCGGTAGCAGTTCCTTTACCCTACTTCTATCCATCACTTCTGTCCCTGTCTCACCTGACGGGGGCGTTCTCTCGTCGTCTTCCCCGGCCTCTCAACGTGTAACGTGCTGCCGACGCCTCTTCAGGCCCACACACCCACTGCCTTGGCTGCCACACAGACCGCCTCAGAATCTCAAAGAGGAAGTTCGTGGTATTACCCAGCTGCTGCTCATGTATTTGCGATCGAGAATTCATGTGTTCTAGGGTGTGACGCTGTGTCGCTGGCCTAGTGCTTCCTGCCGTTTCGAAACGTCGCGAACCACAAAGTCACTGGCACAGCGTCACCTCTCAGAAGACCTGAATCCTCAGCAGATACACTACGGAACCCTCAAATGTCGCATATGCAGCCACCGCTGCTTTTTTGACTCGACAGTCATGCGAACGCGCGTTTCCTAACGTCAGCCCCGATGTGAACGGTGATCAGCGCGTATTCATAGGTGATTCTGGTGTCCTATCTCGAAGGCACCGCACGTTCTTTCGAAGCCCAGTGCTGTATCGACCCACGCGTTCTGTGCGTTACACCAAATCCCTTCTTTGTTGGAAGCCTGCAGTTTATTAACATTTTCAAAAGGACGAAAAACTTATGTGTGGCCTGACGGAGTGTAAGGTTCTGTAATGGAGTATTCGGTGTGGCGTAGCTGTGTGCAGTCTTCCGTTACCGTGTCACTGAAAGCGAGCGTCCGCCGCGGTATCCAGTGACAGCTGTTGTGCTCAGGACAGCGATAAAACAAACGCGCTGTAGAATTACATATAACAAGTCTGTAGCACGTAATTGGCCATAAATTGTCGTCAGGATTCCGGAATGGCACAGTCGGCGTAGCGTTCTGTTCAGTGCGTACTGTGGCGCTCTTTCTAGGGGTAAAGCGGCCAGGGCGTGAGGCTGACTGCTCACCTGCAACTTGTGCCGAGGTCAAGAATGAGGAGATCTGTATCTCCACGCCCCTTATATGCCTTCATGGCGTGCACAGCGTTAACTTTACCTTTTTACGTGCCACATGACTTGGGAGCCGATCCCAGTGGCCGCGCGGTCTAAGCCGTGGGTCTTCGGCCGTTCGCTTGCTGGGATCGCGGGTTCGAATCCCGTCGGGACCATGGATGTCTGTGTCTTGAGAGTGCTGGTTCGTGGTCCTGATGGAGAGGTGTAGTGTTCAACGCAGTGGACACAACTTCCGCAGCAGCAGCCGCAGCCGCTTATGAATTGCCCAAAGATGGCCGTGCCCGTTGAAGTCGGACGTTATGTAGTCTGCGTGACTTCAGGCTTGCGCCGCGATGTGGCTGAGACCCGCACTCTTCTGCGATGTTGCGCAGCGCTGAGTGGTCATCCTGTAGTGACGTTCCGGTGCACCGTATCGGCCCTATCTTTAAGGGCCAGGAAGTCCAAGACCCTTGAAGATGGGATCGCTAGGTTGTCCCGAAACGTCGGTACAGGACTATTAACATTTGATCACAAAGTCACACCTCGGCCTACTTCACGTTTTTCTGATTTTTGTATTCTCCGCGCACTGCGGCGCAGGTTGATGGACCCCCTGAAGGTGAGTGGTCAGTGTACGTACCGGCAGGTGAGTGGTCAGTGTACGTACCGGCAGGTTTCGTGCTGAGCACTTCGCCCTGTCCGCAGTTTGTCTCTCGCGTGACTGTTACATTAACAGTTGTTCCCTATGCAGCGTATATCAACTGGTTTTTGTAATGTAAGCACGCTGTGATCTCCATGAGGCTTGAACATTGTCGGTATAGAAAATGTGCGCGAATTGTGGTCTTCAAAGCATTAATTAGTTTCGAGGGATTCCAATCCCTTTCATCGCGTTGCGTTCCGCGTGCAGGCGGGATCTCATTTCGAAAGTTACATTCATATTGAACAAAGGACTGACTGGTTGTGTATTGACTGTGCAGTCATGTGTCCGAACAGCGTGCGGGAGCGAGGGGCAAAGAAATCTGTTCCTGGTTTGCTCGCCGCACTGTTTTGCCTGCTCTCTGCGACCGGATATTGTCCATTCCGTCGAGTACCGGTCTGCCGCCCGTCTCTTCGCGTTGCCATGTTGCCTTCATATAGGATTCCTATTGTCATGCTGTTTTGTGAGTTGGTTGATTACATTTTAAGTGCTTTGGAACTCTTGTGCCGAAAACAGCTGTGACTTTGTGTTGCGAATAATGGGTACAAAATTCAGCACCGCGTGTAGCCGTTACGCGCAGAGTGACGTTCAGTATTGCCGAGGGAGGTGTGTGACACGTCTGTAGCCGGCAGTGCCCCGACAGGTTCACGTGAGGGACGTACACGTGTGTCGGGTGTTTTGTGTATGAAACGCGGCGTTCTGAGTTCCTTTGCGCCGATACGTGTCACTGTCACTCTGATGTTCGGCTGACGTGTGGCCTGCGTGAATGCGTGGAACAAACGACGCTCACAGTGAACTGCCCGAACTGCACAAGTCAGTGTGATAGTGCCGGCTTCATGTCTCGTGTGCACACCGACTGTCCGGAATGCAGTTCTCGCGGGTTTCTCAGCCCCCCCGCGCCCCCCCCCCCCCAGCCGTATACCGTGACAGTATGCAACGTAGGCCACAGTCGCTCACAACCCTTTCCGTTCGTTATTTAGTAACCCTCTGAAGCCCAGCGGTTACTGTATGTACCGCCAGGTTTAACATTTACAAATGCTACGTTCTGCCCACACAGTGTGTTTATGTGTTTTGTGTGGATCTCAGAACAAACAGCGATTATTTCCCTATACAGCATTAACTGGTTGGTTTTTATAACCGAGACGGAGTGTGTTTACTGCGCGGTACGAGCTGGGTCTAAATATAATTTGGGTCCACCGTGGCCTGTAAAGGATTGTGCATCCTGACACTCGACACTGCCTGCAGCCCAGTCAGGGCTAGTTACGGTGTCAGATGCACCACAAACAGGTGGAGCAGTCCGTCGGCCATCCGGACCACCAAGGGGAAACTCCGTGGTGTGTGTGACATACGGAAGGTGATCACTCAGCGCTAAAGTGAGCGCCCTTAAAGCGGAAACACAGCACCTAGCAGCACATAATAATAATAATAATAATAAGTTCTGTAGTAATAATTTCATTGACAACTGCTGTGCTGGTGTTGGCCCACAATGTATCCCAGACCAGCCAGGGACACGAATTGGCGGTCCGCAGTGCCGATGACCACTGTACCTGCAGTGAGAAGTGCTACTGGACCAGTACTTCCCGCATGCGTGTTCGCAAAGTCGCGCCACTTCGCGGACACACTCGAAGGTCATGTGGCTGTTCGGAAAGGATGCCGCTGCATTTTCCTTGACTTTTTACGCCTCTGCGATGCTTGTTCCCGCTCAGCTGTCCCCGGAGGAAGGCACCGGACGTCGAGGCGATGTCAGTAGGTGCATATCGATTACGGTTCGGGAAACTGTTGCCTTCTTGCCTTCTCCAGTGTTGAACGAAACCCCGTCCGGCGACTGTCTTGAGATGAGGCTAGCTGGGGGTACTTCACCAAGCAGGAGCGCAGGCGGTTGTCGTTATGTTTCGACACGGTTGGGGTCATCGTCAGGCTGCGTCTACCAGTATGTAAAGGTTCTGTTAAACGGTGTTACACTTTCATATCTTGCTGTAGGCTCCCCCCCCCCCCCCCCGCTTATATTTTTACAGCAACTTATTTGTATTAAAATTCCAATCTTTTACATAAAAATCAGTCAACAGCCAACTGTTTTATCCCTTTCTTTATTAGGAGGTTGCGCGACTGCTTCCGGCCTATGCCAAGGTCATCATCGGCTCCTTGTTGCAAAACAGGAGTATAAAAACTGTACGTGCTGCAGAAGAGGGAGGGCCTTCTGTTTACAGTACGTTCAGAATGTATACAGATTTGCATGTGTATTGCGCAGACTTGATAAAAGAGGCGAAGCTAATGAAATATAAAACATCTGCGTAAAGAGTGTGCACAGGCGTGTAAGGTAGAGGACAGAACCGTCTGACCATAAGAAGAGGGTTTAATAGTTGGCTTCCGTTCCACTGTTCCCGTCAGTGTTGTGCCGGGAAGTTTCGTCTGCAGATGTATGGTACGTGCAGCGCGTGGAGGGCTCATCTAGTTTCGTAGGCTTTTTTGAACTTCCAGTATTTGGTTTTTAGTTTGTCGGCCTTCTGATGGAGTCTGTACTTGTTCGTCTGTGTAGGAGAAATACGGTCGTGTTGTGTGTACGGTTCTCCTGGTGCACCCTGTGCTGTGTTGCATGGTGTCGTGGTTTATGGTCAGACGGTTCTATCCTGTACCTTACACGCCTGCATACTCGTTACACATATATGGTATTAGCTTCGCCTCTTTTATCAAGTCTGCGCAATACACATGCAAATCTGTATACATTCTGACCGTACTGTAAACAGAAGGCCCTCCCTCTTCTGCAGCACGTACAGTTTTTATACTCCTGTTTTGCAACAAGGAGCCGATGATGACCTTGGCATAGGCCGGAACTAGTCGCGCAACCTCCTAATAAAGAAAGGGATAAAACAGTTGGCTGTTGACTGATTTTTATGTAAAAGATTGATAGCATACGCCACCGGGGATGTCAAACGTCAAAATTGTATTCAAATTCCCTTTCCTGCAGACCATAAGAGAAATCTGTTGAGCAGGTTATTGTGCCCCCCCCCCTCCAGTTTTTTGAGTGTAAGTCCGTGTACTGCAGAGCAGCGCTACAGTGAGAGGTGTAAATGTATAGAATTATTCAGAACCTTTCTTCTGTCCAAGTTCTGTCGAAGTTCCGTGCTATCCTTCCCCATTCGTAGGTTGATCTTTTTCTTGGCTGTGTCCTTTTATACTAGCGGTTATCGAAAGTGGAGGTCTTGACTTCTGTTCTTATTTCTCGCCTTTATTTTAATATTTCCCAGTAATCGTGCTGGCCCCTGTTGTGTCTTGTTTGTATCATTACTTGACGGCGTTCTTACGCTTTTAGTTCTTCACGCGCCCCGATTCCTGCTAGAACAACACAGGTCACTACAGTGGATGACGTTTGTGCAACAGAAACCCGCAAGCAACACTTAAATGTCCCGAGTCTTGGTGAAGAAGAATTACCGGGTAGCCGGTCTGATGGCAGTCAGGTTACACGCTGTCGTGTTGTAACTGCGAGAGAGGGATCGGAAAAGAGCGTTTGGTGCATCAGTGCCAGGTGGGGGACGGGATACGTGTTCATCAGCCGCTGTCGTGTGCAGTACTGCCACTCGCCGGTGTTCCAAATGCTGTTTCCACAATGTTTCTTCCACCGGGTTCAGAAGGGCCCGTTTGACAGGGCGTTGTTCATCAACTGACTGTTTCTTGTTGTTTGCAGGTGTCCAAAGTGAAGGTGCAGGAGTGCAGCGTGTACAAGACGTGCTGGGACTGCCTTGGTGCTAAGGACCCGTACTGCGGCTGGTGCTCGCTGGAGAACAAGTAAGGACGTGGCCGGTCATGTGCAGGGTGAATCAGATGAAAACCGTGAAACTGCACGCGAAAAATCCGGAACCATAGTGTGTGCAGCTGTGGGCCAGACAGGTCATCAGCGTGAGTTAGAAGCACGTACTGGGTGGGCTGTGACACAGGTGTGCCGAACTCATCTGCACTCAGTTACGTACTATCTGTTACGGTTTTCGTTTGAGTGACCGGGGCATTACAGACTGCATAAACTTTGTACTGTTGCCCACTGTTAGGAGCGTCTTCGACCTTGGCAGTAGCGTTGCATTGGGCAGTCAAGCTCTTAAAATTTCATGTCTAGTAGCAATAAATGTATTCTACTTAAAAATAAATGAGTTGGAGTGCAGTTGTAGCTTGTGCGTGCGAGTTGCTACTGTTATTGCTGTTGTATCCTGTCTGGTTACAGCTGTGCACACATTCGCTATAGGCTTGGTAGAAGCCGAGCGCCTAAAAATGTCGACCAGACGAAAGTGATGCGTGCAGCAGTAGGAAGGTACGTTTCAGACGGACGCTGTGTGTTTTGTCCGTAAATCTGGCCCGGAAATAAGGAGCCCTACCCGCGCTGTGAAGGTCAAAGCTGTTCTCGTCCGTCAAAGACAGTACCTCTCACTTTTGCACGTCGCTGTGTGACAAAAACTGACACGCGGGTGGGATCCCTGTCGGCTGTGTAGTAACAGTACGTAGTGTGAGGCATCCATATTGTGAAACGTGTGTCGTTTGTTCAGAATCAAGTGCGTCTCGTGTGTTGTTTGCAAGGGGGTTTTTTTGGGGGGGGGGAGGGGGAGGCTGCTTGGAGCCAGCAGTCTTCCTTCCCGGCGGTGTACGTTCGGTGTACGCAGTGTGAGCGGCGGCCTGTCACGTTGTGCCTTTAACGTGATGCTGTGAATCGCAAGCATTCGGCAGTTCTGTTCTGGTGCAGTGGGGTGAGACAGCGGCCTTCGACGGTCCTTCTGTTGGTGCCCTGGATCAGTGCTGGGCAACTATCTTGCTCGCGTGCCACTGTCGCAGTACAAAACAAATACACGCAGGCGTACCGCCAGGTTCACACCGAACATATGAACGCCTACTTTCAGGGTGGTGGTCTTCCGGTATGTTTCGCACGGTGCGGAAACATCGAATTCCGCAAATGATGCTTTTCTGATTTAACGCGATTAGACGACAGTGGAGAGTCTGCATTTATATTGGAACAGTGAAGCGGTATATTGGTATACACTTCGTAAATGTTTTCTTTACATTTCAACACATTTAGAACAATTCTAATAAAGCAATTAACGTTTTTAAAATTAATTAGTAAAATGTAATCACCCAATTTCTGCGCGTACTGACAGGCGATCGCGTACCACCTTTTGAAAAGCACTGGCCTGGGTGACAGGTAATGCACATGCCAGCATTGATGCGTGATGCTGACAGCGAAACGGAAGCAGTCAGGAAACAAAGCTGTGCAAGTGCCAAACAAGTGCCACTTTAACTACCCCGGAACCAACCCGGCCCTGCGCGGTGAGAGGCCGAGTAGGTGATTAGTTGTATTTCGGCCGTCAGCCGACGGGTAATTAGAGGAGAGGAGAGGAGAGGAGAGCGGTAGTTTGCTGCTGGTCTGGTTTCGAGTCCCACTGGGAGGCATGGCCGTATTTCAGTTCATTGTTGCTGACATCTGCACTTCCTGTGATATGTAGCCTCCTTTTCTCCCTGGGGGTGAGGTAGTCGTTACAAGCCGGTGGTACTTCTGCCGCACCATAGCAAAGGCGGGAAACATGAGGGCATTCGAAGGGGGTGGGGCAGTAACACCCTACACGGCACTACACTACACTACGTTACACTACACTACGCCGTTCCCTGACACTGTCTGACCTCACTGGTTTCTGTACGTTCCTGGACCCTCTTCACGCAAGTAGCAGGACGGTACCTTAAAATAGGCCACGAACACTTCCATGTGTTTCCATTTATCTGTTGCAGTCAAAGAATAAATTTATGTTTAAAGTCAGTCAGTCCGGGCATGCAAGGAATCACGTAGTGTAAGTCCGTGCTGTTGCGTAAAATGTTGTGCTGGTGAACACGCAGTGTTGTAATGGAGTCAGGAGTGGGGGGGGGGGGGGGGGGGGGGGGGGGGGGGGGGGGGGGGGGGGGGGGGGGGGGGGCGGGGGGGGGGGGGGGGGGGGGGGGGGGGGGGGGG
>BLKM01000334.1:102237-362104 GCA_013340265.1 Coptotermes formosanus | reverse complement strand
CCCCGAAATACTCCGGTGTTAAGCTGCTACGTTTTGCCGTATTGTACGATAATGTGAAAGTGGGGAGTGAAGCAGTTACCCCGCAGCAAAACAAATTTTAAATCAATAGAATAAAATTGCTGTGTTTTCTCGTACTGTCAGAATACTGCAATGGACACGGTGGGTGTGGGAAATAGCTTGCAGGCAGCGGCAACTGCCGCGCACACAGAGCGGCTGCAGGCAAGACACTGCTCCGCTGGCAGTGCACTGCACGCAGGCACTAACCCGCCTGTAGCAGACTGCAGGCAGCAGTGTTAAGGTGCTGCATGCTGTGCGCCCCACCCCCCAACCCCGTTGTGCGCAGCTGCATTCGTTGTGACGTCAGAAGTAGAAGGACAATGACGTCCATATTTTTGTGAATGAAGAAGAGCATCTTCCGTACATTCCCTGTCCAAATGTTCAGCGGAAGAAGCAAATACGCGTGAGAGAGTGCAGGAAACATCTGCGTGCGTGTGCGTGTGTCGCTCTCAACCCTGTGGGCGGAGGTTAGCCAGAATTATATTTAAATGGCATTTCTACGGCGCAGTAAACACACTCCGTCTCGGTTATAAAATCCAGCCGGTTAATGCTGTATAGGGAAATAATTGCTGTTTGTTCTGAGACCCACACAAAACACATAAACACACTGTGTGGGCAGAACGTAGAATTTGTGAACGTCAAACCTGGCGGTGCATAAAGTTACTGTCCGAATGTTTTAGTGTAGCAGTAAATAAACGTTTTGTTTTCCTTTGGGCCGTGTCATGGCTCCGACGGGTTTGTTGCCGGCGTGTAACCGCGGAGACCCGGGTTCGACCCCAGGCCAGTGTATTAAGGATTTGTGGTGGACAAAGTGTTACTGTAAGACTTTTTTCTCCGAGCACTTTAGTTTTCCCCATCAGTGTCATTCCACCATTGCTGTATGCTCATTCATTGATTCCTTACTGACGCTGTATTTTTTCCCATGGCGCTGCAGCCCCCAGTGGGCCAGGGTGTCCTCATTGTCGAGGCTTCAGGATCGCACGCAGACACACACCACAGTCGGTAGGACTCCTCTGGACGAGGGATCAGCCCGACGAAGAGACTTTGCCTTGGAACACACAACACTCACAGTAGATCCATGTCCCCGGTGGGATTCGAACCCACAATTTCAGCAAGCGAACGACCGCAGACCTACGCCTTAGACCGCGCGGCCACATTGATCGGCACTGACGCTATATAATCTTAGCGGTTGTACGCTAGTCCAGGTTATCGCGTTGGCCTTGTATTCTTGTTCTAACAAAAACTCCCTGATGACACCCCGGAGCCGAAACATGTAGCAGTTTAATGCTTTGGTGCTAAACATCCCAGTTGGCGTGTGCGTACAAAGGCAGACATTTCAGTCCCTCAGACTGATCAGTCACAGCCAACAGTTTGTACTGTATTAAAAGTTACGTGGCGACCAGGTTTCGGCTCATAAAGGCATCATCAGGCCTTACAAAACCATGAACTGAGGAACTGCGTCACGTCAAGGGAAAGGTCTTCCTCTTTTAGAAAGCAAAGTAACGTTATACGAACTGCGTGCTGTTCATTTCCGTGCGTATGATGGTTTAGCAAAACAAAAGCAACGAATACACAATATTCAGTCTTTGTTCAGTTTCTACTGTAATTCTTCCCCGACATGTTTCGGCATATCTTCTGCCATTCTAAAAGCTGTAGTCCCCTGCTGCATATGCAGTGGGGAACTGTAGCTTTTAGGGGATTTTTAGAAGAATTTTAGCAATCAAGACATTCTTAAAAAGTTTTAAAAGGTTTTAAGAGTCACACACTAAGGCGCAGTGAACACAGTTTTGTGTGACCATGTAATACCCCTTGAAAATGGCAGAAGATATGCCGAAACATGTCGGGAAGAATTAGAATAAAACTGAATATTGTGCCTTCGTTGGTGTTGTCTTGCTGGTGTTGTGCGAATTAATGTCTTATGTAGAAGTTACGTAAGGTGGGACAAATATGTAATGTAGAATAAAAGGTGTTTATAAAATGTAAAACATACGACGAGTGTCGGCCGTAAGCAGTGTGAGACGTCGGGCGGCGCTGACAGCATCCGTCATTCGTTCGACTGTAAGCTACCGCAAACTGCAGTACACCCAGACAGCATCATCACACGCAGTACGTGCGTCAACATCTATAAAAGCTTCGAATACAGGCCGCAATAAAAGCGGGCTCTCCATACGCGCCTGTGGACGGACGAGGACGCAAAACTCCGCGAAACTTCACGCACGGTGTGTGGAGATCAACAGAACATGCGCGATGATATATTTTTATAAACGAATGACTGATGCTGTCAGCGCCGCCCGACGTCTCACGTTGCTTGCAGTTGACACTCGTCATATGCTTTACATTTTATGTTCTACATTACATGTTTTTACCGTCTTACATTAAGTTCTGTCTGGATGTTAATTCGTATAACATTACTGTGCTTTCTAAAAGAGCAAGGCCTTTCCCTATCAGGTGACGCAGTTTCTCAATTCATGGTTTTGTAAGGCCTGATGATGCCTTTATGAGCCGGAACCTGGTCGCCACGTAACTTTTAATACAGTAAAAACTGTTGGCTGTGACTGATCAGTCTGAGGGACTGAAATGTCTGCCGTAGTTTAGTACTTGCCGCGAACTGTACTTCATTAGGTGAGTGTGTCGGATGGTGCATTAAAGGCAGTGAACCTTTGGTTTCCGCTAAGTGCGGGGACTTGCTTCACCAGACGGCTAAGTGCTTGGTGCTCGCAGACAAGACGGTCAGTTCATCACTTGTCATTGCTGCTTTTGCAGGTGCAGCCTGAGAAGCGACTGTCAGGATGCTGCCAAAGACCCGCTGTACTGGATTTCGTACAAGAGCGGTCGGTGTACGACCATCACCTCAGTCACTCCGAACGAGCTTCAGCGCACGACTGCAAGAACGGTAAGCACACTGTCATTATTTTATCTGACAAGTCTAATTCATTTTCAGTCGGACCGTTTTCGCGTGACGGCGGCCCAGCGCCCGCCGCAGTTCCGGCCTGCCACATCCACTTGGTCTAAGCAAGCGTGTTGCAGGTGTTGGTGTGTTTTCGCCCGCCGGGTTTGAGGAGGGCGCTGCAAACGTTTTGCTGTGGCCTGCACACACGCGGCACGGCTGAGTTCAGCGAGCTGTCGGGATTTCGTCCTTGGCCCTCAGGTGTCCACTGAAATGCATAAACGGGTACCGGTGACTTTCTGCCCGTATCGTTGTGTTGCCCTTTTCACTTAAATGATTACCATGCTAGTGCAGGAGGCGTCCTGCCGTCGTGTTCTGCACAACCATACACAACCGTGGGTAGAAGTGGGTGGAGCTCACAGCTGTGCATGATGGCGGTCTGAGGCTGCTTGTGGGGTGTTCAGCTAGTTTTTGAGACGTGTCACTGATGTGTATTTGGGCGCTTTCCATCGTCACTCATTACACGAACACGACGTTTCGAAAGCAGAGTGCTTTCGAAACGTCGTGTTCGTGTAGTCAGAGACGATGTAAAGAGCCCAGATACACATCAGTCATACCTCGCGTGTTACACTGTTATGTAACAGTTACATGGTGCAGTTATGTAACGGTTACATGGTGCAGTTATGTGACGGTTACATGGTGCAGTTATGTGACGGTTACATGGTGCAGTTATGTAACGGTTACATGGTGCAGTTATGTAACAGTTACATGGTGCAGTTAAGTTTTTGAGAATCCGCCAATAATAGCACGGCAGATCCAGCCGTGTGCGTGTACGGTACGGCCGTTGTCTGTCTGTCTGTCACCAGCCGTCCCTACAGATTTGTGCCCCTGTGACCGCGATAAAGGCGGTCCCATCAGAACTGTGGTGCAAGAACAGAGGGCTGTTGGCCGTTTATGTGAGCCCCCGCCATTGCGCGGCCTGTTCACCGACCGTGTTCAGAAAACACTTGACCCCGCGCTGCAGTATCGATCACAGAACCGTGAGTTGCATAATACTGCACTGCCGTGTGTGAGTGACGTCACACGGAAGGAACTGCGGGCTGCACTTCCGGAGGTCTGAAGGAATTCACAGGTACTGGAGCACCAGCCGTCCTGCACTGACCGGGCAAACGTTAAAGGTCGAAACGCGTGTGACAGGCTGCTGTTATACCAGTGGCGTCTGCTGCATATCGGAGCCACGCTGTGTGCGTTGAGTGAGGCTCGTAAGGCATTGCATTATGTTACAGTTCTTGTTACGTGCACAGTAGCTGAATGTAGCTGTCGTGTGTGTGCAGTAATTTGACATCGTTGTCAGTTACTGAAAACGGAACGGTGCCAGTGCCGCGTTACTCTTCAGATTGGGGCAACAGAATTGACAGGAAAGGTCAGTCTGTAATGAGGAAGTGGGAATAAAGCGCAACTTGAAGCTTGCGGTCCGGGATGTGTCGCTGGTTCATCAGTTCGCTAAGTGTGCCTTCGTCTTCAAGATCTAGCCGTCCAGCGTCACTCTTCTTGTGCTTGCTGTCCGTGAAGATGAGGGTAGTACAGACCTCTGAAACGTCGGGAGCCACTCGCCTAACGACACAGCGTCTTCAGTGGCGCCGCTGTGAGAACCTCTAACCAGACCCTGTCTGTGACTCACATCACTTCAGTGCTCGAAGGTTCCTAATTATTAAATCGTCTACCGATATAACCTGTGCAGCAGAAGAATTGGGCTGCATATCGATCGAGTCAGCGTAGTGGGCCGTCGGTTATCTCTCTGTCGATCTTCACTGAAAGGTTGTTACTTCAGGTGTTCAAATGAAGGCCCAATAACTGCGCTGCGTTCGAACGCGACCTGCCGGTAGAGCACACTGCAGCAGTGGCGCACGGTACGTCGCCATACACGCTGTCACCCCGAAGCACTGTGGCATTTCTAATCCACTCGCCTGATGTATTGAACCAAAATTCCAGTAACATTCGTTGAACAAAGTGCAGTGTGCTGCTGTACACGGACACAGCGCGTGCCGTGGGAATGAGCATTAGGAAAGGAGATTGTGTGTTCTGTCGAGCCGGTCTGTGTGTCTGTCCACTTAACGGATGTGCCGCTCCTTGTGGCTAGTGGGTGTTGTCCTGTCTGGCGGGTATTCCTTTGGTTAAAAAAAAAGAAAAAAGTGAAAGTTCTTTTCTATTCAGTGTTTCCTGCGTTCCTGAAACAGCATTTTTTAAGGTTCTCGGGCTTTCGCCTCTTTGTCCTTCTGGTAAGAGGAACGTCTAGATGGAGATAAGTGTGGAACTTTGGTGGAATGGTACTGACAGGGGAAACGGGAGTGCTGGGAGAAGGACCTGTCACAGTACCACTGTGTCCACCAAAAAATCTGACATGGCCTGACCAGGGACTGAACCCGGGCCTCTGCTGTGAGTGGCTGGCAAGTTTAAAGACGAAAATTAGCATTAATTATATTTAAAGATCCAGTTCGTACCGCGCAGTAAACACACTCCGTCTCGGTTATAAAAACCGGTCAGTTAATGCTGTATAGGGAAATAATCGCTGTTTGTTCTGAGACCCACACAAAACACATAAACACACTGTGTGGGCAGAACGTAGAATTTGTGAATGTTAAACCGGGCGGTACATACAGTAACCACTGGGCTTGAATAAGTGGTTACCGCATTTACTCGGTCCGCTTTAACGTGTCCTTACGAACGGTGCAAGTTGAAGGCGCAGCTGTACTGCTGTAAGGCACGAAGCGAAAATAATGAAAATGCCAGGTTATCATATCTGCTACAGTAGATTTGGCTTGTACAGGCAACCCCCCCCCCCCCCCCCACACACACACACACACACACACACACACACACACACACACACACACACGCCTCGCCCTCCAGATTGCGTTTCCGTTTCGAGACCGAGCGGTCTGAAGGCGCTGCAGCACTGACAGTGACCTGCTTACCCTCAGCTTCTGTCCCACGCGACCGTCTGACGGAACCTCTTGTACGTGAGAACTTACGGAACCTCTGTTGCTGAGAAGCCTGCCATAGGCTACCACATTGTCTGTCTGTCTGTCTGTCTGTCTGCGTTCCCACAACAAGACTTGTCTGTTGAACACGCTGCCACCGTTCGAATGAAGTATTGTGTGGTGATGGGTTTATGGACTTTGTCCATCGTCCGAAGAGTAAAATATTAAAAAATTAAAAATTAAAATTACGACGTTTCGGAAGCTGGCTCTGCTTCCGTCTTCAGGTGAATTGAGGGGGAGAAGAGAAGAACTGCTACTCAGTTGGGCCCCTTCGACAGAGCTAGCCTCCATCACTGGACCAGTCTAAGGGGCCCAACAGAGTAGTTCTTCTTCTTCTCCCCCTCCATTCACCTGAGGACGGAAGCCGAGCCGGCTTCCGAAACGTCGTTATTTTAATTTTTTAATATTTTACTCTTCGGACGATGGATAAAGTCCATAAACCCGGCACCACACACTGTTATACACCGTCGTCAAAACCTTTAGAATTTATCGAATGAAGTGTTTGCCCGTATCATGTGCGGGGCTGCTGTTACGGCTGCCCAGCAAGTCCTTACCCGGCGAGACAGTGAGGTCGCGTGGCTGGAGGGTAGCCTGTAGGGATGTAGTCGTGGCAGATAAAATGCTGAGGAACGTGACAGGCAGGTGCATGGTGCGAACTGCACATTATAAACCCACCGTCAGAAACTGCGCTACAAAGAATGCCGGTGGGATGGAGTACACGCGTCTCGGCGCTGTTTACATTACCGTTTGTCGTCTTTTGACGGTGATTGTGGTATGTAAACTGTAACTGCGTGTAGCAGAGTACCTCTTGACAAGCGAGTAGCGCCTCAACCAGTCAGTAAACTCCCCGCAGTGTGTGGAACACGAAGTGCCGTTACCGTGTTCACAGGAGGCACCCCCGCGCCGTCTAGACGTTCACATGCAGGTGCGTCGCGAGTGTGATGGAAGGTGCTGCACTTAGGCGCTTCATGAAAACCGCAATTTAACGTTATGCCCAGATTTCCCACTTATGCAAACACGCGCATGCGCAGTTAGTGTCGCACGTGCATCGTGCACCTTTAATTTTCATACAGGCAACAGACGTGCGATGTGCCTGTCGCTGCTGTATTTTCTAAGTTATTCCCTGTTATCCACGCCCGAAGTGATTGCCCTTGTTCGTGTGAAATTTCGTGAATGACACTACGTGAGGCGGTGTTGGCGACCGGTCGCAGCAGGTGAAAATGAAAATTGTCTTATGTACCGCGTAGCTGTGGGGCGCGCGGAGGTGCGGGAGGTTGAGGCACAGCGGTACAAACCGAAAGGTCGCGGGTTCGATTACCGAAGGTGTCATTGGAATTCTTCATTGACACAGCCCTTCCGGCCACACTATGACCGGGGGGTCGACTCAGCCTCTAACAGAAATGAGTACCAGGAATATTTCCTGGGAGTAAAGGCGGCCGGTGCGTAGGGCTGGCAACCTTACCACCTTCACGTGCCGACTGTCTAGAAATCTGGGAGTCTCAGCCTCCTGGAACCCTCAGGGCCTTCACTGCGCCGATTTGCATGGAACTCACAAAAGCCGAACGGCATTATGGGCAGACCTGTTACATCAAATGTCAGCCATAGCGGACACATGCGGACAATATGGACAGACATTCGTTGACGCCCCTAAGTGAAGTGTGACGTGCACTCCGCAGCGCACAGTCACTCAGTAAATTTTTGTGAGCATTTCCAGTACCGAGTTTTATTCCAGTCGGTTAGAAAATGCGGTCAAAATATGATTTGCACCGTGCAGTAAAGAGTGGCTTTCGCCACACCGATTTGCACTAAACTCAAAGTTACTGAACGGCACAATATGGCGATCATCCGTACCGAATTGCACCCAGTTTATAACGAAATTT
This sequence comes from Coptotermes formosanus, assembly GCA_013340265.1. Classification (NCBI taxonomy): domain Eukaryota; kingdom Metazoa; phylum Arthropoda; class Insecta; order Blattodea; family Rhinotermitidae; genus Coptotermes; species Coptotermes formosanus. The sequence continues at coordinate 354,239 of BLKM01000334.1, read as the reverse complement.
TGATAACGGTTAACGTTTGACCCAGCAGTTCATTTATGAGGTCACGTGCTACAGCCTCCACACAGTGGCACTGTGGCACAGCAAGACGAACACCGAAGAGCGTTGGCTAGGTGCTGGTGTTCGGTGTGTGGCCGGTTGTTCGGTATGTGGCCGGTTCGGTGTGTGGCCGGTTGTTCGTCGCCCAACCAGCTGCGGGCTATTGAGCGGTGTAGTGCAGATGGTAAGAATGCGTAGAGCTTTATTTCTGCGCCCGTAATGCAACTTAGTGGCGCGTTACGTAGGCGGCAGAGGCCAGTTTCGCTGCCGGCTGCTGCTTTCATTGCGCCGCGTAAAGTTTTTGTGGCTTCGCGTTATGAAATGGGTGAATCGGGGCGGTTGGGAGGAACTGCGCACACTTTGCATAGTGACGGGTGACGTAGCTGCCTGCATAACAGGCAATTGTTACTTTGCGGCCGGAAGTAAAACCCGTAAGAAATTAAAATACATTACCAGCACCTGCAGGTATCTGGCTGTGCCCCGTACCCTTTGTTGATGGACGTAGCAAGTGCCAGTGGAGAGGAAACCGCACTCTCATTGACTGAAATGGTACGCCACTGGGACTGCCGACCACTGACGCCACGACAGATCCGTCGACGATTGCAGGGCAGTAATATGCACTGTACTGTCTCCCGCAATCTTGCGGGAAATACGTGAACAACCGAGCAACCAACTAACGAAGTAAGGAACGAATGAAAGTTGTGTGGTGATACACGCAAGGAACGTAGGGAGTGTAAGTAAAGAAGGGTGGGGCGCACCGGCCGGGGGGGGGGGGGAGGTGCCGAGCTGCATCCCCCCAAAACCGAAGTTTAAAAACCACAGATTTTGTAGATATATCAGAAGTTCCCGAGATCAGCAACTCAAATCGGCTGATGAGCAGTACACTCTGTGAAACAAAAACCAAGCGGCCTGAAATTTTCTAAGTCCCACACCGGAAACGACGTAACGTACAGTTGCCATCATAATTCGAGTCGTTCGTAGTTTCTCCATATTTGTGCTCGCATGGCGTTTCTGTGTCTTCCAGTCATTCCAATCATTCACGCCGGATGTATGTTAACCAAAGACACCACCACGTCTGCTTAATTTCAACTTAAATACGAATTAACGTTCATTAATGTTCCGAGACGTGTGGCTAGCTACCGCGCGTACGAAGCTGGATATACTATACAAGGCAGACGCTTACGTGTGTTTGCTGATAGCCAAGCGCGTAGAGGCACGGTTCCACTGTGCTTTGCATTCACAGTGTTTTGGTTCGAATCCCGGTATCGGCATATATATATTTTTTTTATCTTTGCACAAGTCATATTCGCACAAATGCTAAATTAATCTCTGGAGTTACACGTAAATTACTTAATTATATCATTCATAAGTTACTTTTGCTGCAGTTGCGAGGTTGGAATTGCGAGTGGAGCATATATTTGTGTTATCTTTCCGTAATTTGTTGTTTACTGGCATTCTAATTTAAAGAGTCGGTGTTCGAATATGACTGTAGACCAGGCATGTCAAATCTGTTGGTCCTTGCGGACCGTTCTGAGCCAAGAGATCTGAAGTTGGGAAGCACGATTTTAAAAATATACAGAAAGGAACTGTTGAGGGTAGGGTGGGTGTGCTTGCGAGGAACCTGGTTCGAGACTCGTTCTATTCTCACTGTCCTGCCTGCGGAGCCAGATTCGGTTTGGTGGGGGAGTGAAGTACTGTTAAGAACCGGTTTAGGCCTGATTTTAGCTTGCCGCGTAAGCTTGTAACTCATTCTTACGTGTGCCTTTCTGGTAACCTATAACACATCTTAAAATTACGAATTTTCTAAAAAATATGCATTTTTCGAAGGTTTCTACTGGCTACACTGATGATAGTTGTTATGAAAACCGAAACGCGAATATAATAATAATAATAATAATAATAATAATAATAATAATAATAATAATAAACAAAGGTGATGAAGGCCTTATTTTGGTTATTTTAAATTACATATTGCCACACAAGATCGACTAAATCTCTTCTTTTGCTCGGACGAGAGATAAGGATGTGAGCAGTGACGGTTGTGTGATGTAAAACTTATTCCTCAAAAATAGTCCGCTTTCATATACCACAAAATTGTAGCATGGCAGCCTGCGTTCAAATCCAAGGACTGCTGTCCCCAGATGAAGGGTGTCCTCCTGCATATACTGTGAGGACCTAACCCTGCATTCCTCCATAAACTTTCTGTGTGAGTGTCCTCAGCTTGCCACACACACAACGTTCATAACGCCATACCCTAAACAGGCACCCCAGATAACGGGGCTTGGCTTAGCGCTGTGAAGGCAACCTGCAGTATGCAGAACCCTTTGTGTTTGGATCTCAACACGGGCACACTTGGGTTTTGGCTGTAAACAAGGAAACGCTAAATTTTGTTTCGGAGTTAGGTATGATTAAATTCGAGCACGATAAATTCTCTGTGTGGAACTCATATATACCGTGAGCAACCAGTCGGAGCCTGGTTTCCACATATGATTATCACCAGCCTTCAGTAAACTTTTAAAGCACAGCAGTTAAATATTAGTTCTTATTGAATAGAAGCACGGTTACAAAATACGCTGGCCAAATAAATTTTGACACCACACAATCATCTCTGCTCATTTCCTTGTCTCTCTGACTAGGAAAGACTCCGCCATAAAATTACACTAAAACATCAAGATTCGCCCAATGAACTGATAATACGTTTTACAAAGTTACCTAAATTCTATTTATAAATTGTAGTGTTTGAGCCTTATTCACGGTTTGTTTCGCAGAGTTTCTTGGGCCGCCAAAAGAATTCAAATGGGCTGAATGCGGCCTGCGTGCCGCCACTTTGACACTCCTGCCGTAGACAAATTATTTGCAAACAATGCAGGACTTACAGACATTTTGTTGTTTGAAGGATATCGCTTACTTACTCCAAATGGGAATTAATATGTTAGCCCTTAAAAGGGCTGTTTTCATGAATTGGCCTCCTTAATATGAAGTCCAAAACCCCTGTGCTTCGACTACTGAATTCATTCGTCTCGGCATCGAATCAATTAATGATAGAACGTATCGCTAAGACGAAGCAACCTGGTTCCTATTTCAGTTTCCATTAACATCATCTTCGGTTTAATTTGTGTGTCTCACTTAATACGAATATTTCTTATGCAATGAACACTGGGAGATGGTTTCGTATACTTGACAGTCACCCTGTGTATATTTGCTCTTTTGTTTACGTTTGAAAGTGCAGCTGTAAGTTACACCTCACAGTAAGTGGAGGAGGGGGTTGCCTATGAAGTTCAAGCCATTCCTTCTTCATTCTTTCATTCTCATCACGATGGCTCACCACGACAGGTCTATTCGTGAACGCGTAATCGCGCTTGCTGAGAAGGGAGGATTAAGTGCCAGCACTGCAGGTGAAGTGTACGGCGTTCCAAAGTCTACTGCTAGAGCATGGCTGCAGAAATACCGGAGGGATGGGCAAGTTGGAAGGCGACGAGGAACTGGGTTGTGGCGTGTATCCAGCTCAGCTCAGGATGCTGCTTTAGTAGCCGAAGCTCAAAGAAACCCTTTCTTCAGTGCAAGGGATCTTAAAGCTGCTACCAGTTTCCCTGGGCATAAAAGAACAGTCATTTCGAGACTGAAAGAAGCAGGTCTCAGGGCACGACATGCTGCGGTGAAGGAGCTTCTCACCGACGATCATAAACTATACCGTTTGCCATTTGCTGAGAGCAATGTAGCTCGCTCTTGGGATAGAGTTATATTCTCTGATGAAGCTACATTTAGCTCAGCAAGTGATGGGCCGGTTTTAGTTTAAAGACCGCGGGGAGAGCGTTACAATTCTCAGTATATGTCTGCCTCCACACGCAGTGGTCGTGTGTCTGTTCACTGCTGGGGCTGGATATCTCACGAAGGGGCTGGAATGCTCCATCGCATTGAAGATCACCTGGATGGTCTTCAGTATAAGCACATTTGGCAGAACATAATGGTGCCCTCTGTAAGAGTGCTTTATCCCGACGGAGTAATCCAGTTCCAACAAGACCACTCCTCCATCCGATTCTCGTGTGGTTCAAGAATGGTTATCACAGCAGGCCGATGTCGAACTCATTGACTGGCCACCACGAGCGCCTGATATGAACCCCATCGAAAATATGTGGAGTGAGGTGAAGAGGACAATGCAGGAGACCTAGCCCATCCTCCCTCCCAGAAACAGCGATTCCCTTTGGACCCTTGTGTCAGACGCTTGGGATGAAGTTGCTTCGTCCCAGCGTTGCTTCGTCCCAGCGTTACGTTCTATCATTAACTGATTCGATGCCGAGACGAATGCATTCAGCAGTCGAAGCACAGGGGATTTGAACTTCATATTAAGGAGGCCAATTCATGAAAACAGCCCTTTTAAGGGCTAACATATTAATTCCCATTTGGAGTAAGTAAGCAATATCTTTCAAGCAACAAAATGCCTGTAAGTCCTGCACTGTTTGCAAATAGTTCGTCTACGGCAGGCGTGTCAAAGTGGCGGCACGCAGGCCGCATTCAGCCCATTTGAATTCTTTTGGCGGCCCAAGAAACTCTGCGAAACAAACCGTGAATAAGGCTCAAACACTACAATTTATAAATAGAATTTAGGTAACTTTGTAAAACGTATTATCAGTTCATTGGGCGAATCTTGATGTTTTAGTGTAATTTTATGGCGGAGTCTTTCCTAGTCAGAGAGACAAGGAAATGAGCAGAGATGATTGTGTGGTGTCAAAATTTATTTGGTCAGTGTATTTTGTAACCGCGCTTCCACTCAATAAGAACTAATATTTAACTGCTGTGCTTTAAAAGTTTACTGAAGGCTGGTGATTATCATATGTGGAAACCAGGCTCCGACTGGTTGCTCACGGTATACAGGGTGTTTCACGACTTGTGGACATTACTGCAGGGGGTGATTTTCTAGGTCTTTGTGATCAAAAAAGTTCATATAAACATGTGTCCGATTTTGGACGGTTACGGAGTTGCGGGCGTTTTTTAATTCCCGTACACGCCCTCGTGCGAACCGCGTCTTACGGAACCAGCTGGCGGGTGACGGTACTCCACTAGGTGGCTTATCGTTCGCGTTGGAAGCATTATCTTTGCCACCTGACTCCCCCACCCAGCTCCATAGTCCAGTTCCCGTATCTCGACACTCGGAAGGCACTTAAGGAATGCAGGGAAGGGGGGTGGGTGGGTATTCGCCTGGCCAGTGTATACTGAATAACTCAGCAACTACTACGTGTTCAAAAACCGTTATCACTTCCATTACAGTGACTGTGCCGGCTCCTATGTTCCCTACAATATGGCGATAGTTTCGTAAGGGCGTGGGCGGTAGAAGCCACACACTGTAGAGTACCTGTTAGTCGTACGTGTTCTCATCTCGGTGCGTCTGTTACGTTCACGATCCATTTACATTTTCAGTTGCAGAGTACGCAGATATGGTTTATGTGTACAGTTTTTTGACGGTTATTCAGTTCATGCCGTAGCTGAATATCAGCGACGTTTTCCGAACTGTAGAATACCAACCCGAAGAGTGTTTGCTCGAGCTTACCAGACATTGCGAGATATCGGTACACTTCCTGGCGTTCGCATTGCAGCCGAGCGTGATGTTAATCAAGGCGTCGATGAAGAAGAAGGCATTGTTCAGATGGTACAGAACAGTCCACGTGCGAGTACGCGAAGAATTGCAAGACGTCTTCGTGTTTCCCACACGACAGTGTGGGGAACACTGCATGCAGAGGGCATGTATCCATACCACGTGCAGCGAGTGCAACATCTCGGACCTGGCGATTTTGCTCAGAGGCTGAAATTTTGCAAGTGGCTCAGTGGCAGTCGCCAGTGGCATCGTTACATCCTGTTTACTGACGAGGCGCATTTCAATCGCGACGGTGTCAATAATACACACAACTCTCATGTGTGGGCAGATGAGAATCCCAACGCCACTGTGGAAAGCAACATTCAACTGCGCTTTAGTGTCAATGTGTGGTGTGCAGTTTTGGACGGTCAGCTGAGTTTGGCAGGCCGTCTTACAGGAGAGGCGTACCTCTGATTTCTGCAGGAGGAATTGCCCCGACTTTTGGAGGATGTGCCTTTGAATAAACGAGGTCGTATGTACTTCCAACATGACGGAGCTCCTCGTTTTTCACGTGAAGTTAGAAATTTCCTGAACTATCATTTCCCTGGGCGATGGATCGGACGTGGCGGTCCCGAAAATTGGCCAGCCAGGTCTCCAGACTTAAGCCCACTGGATTATTGTGTATGGGGGTGGATGAAAGAACTGGTTTACAGTGTGAAGGTGGGAACGCGAGATGCATTGCTTGGTCGTATATTGGATGCCGCAGACGGCATCAGAAACAATCAGCGGAAGCGACAACGAGCAACTCGCGCAGTTCACAACCGAGCGGCAGCCTGTGTTGCGGCCAGCGGTGGCATTTTCGAAAACCAGCTTTAAGCACAGATCAATTCAAATTAAAAGTAATTTCACGAACTTAACTTTACATTTATACTTTAAATGTATCATGTATTGTGCAGGTTTATTATTTTGTTCCATTTATTGTGAATTATCGTTACCCTCTCTTCTAAGTTTCAAGTGGTCATAACTCCGTAACCGTCCAAAATCGGACACATATTTATATGAACTTTTTTGATCACAAAGACCTAGGAAATCACCTCCTGCAGTTATGTTCACAAGTCGTGAATCACCCTCTATATGAGTTCCACACAGAGAATTTATCGTGCTCGAATTTAATCATACCAAACTCCGAAACAAAATTTAGCGTTTCCTTGTTTACAGCCAAAACCCAAGTGTGCCCGTGTTGAGATCCAAACACAAAGGGTTCTGCATACTGCAGGTTGCCTTCACAGCGCTAAGCCAAGCCCCGTTATCTGGGGTGCCTGTTTAGGGTATGGCGTTATGAACGTTGTGTGTGTGGCAAGCTGAGGACACTCACACAGAAAGTTTATGGAGGAATGCAGGGTTAGGTCCTCACAGTATATGCAGGAGGACACCCTTCATCTGGGGACAGCAGTCCTTGGATTTGAACGCAGGCTGCCATGCTACAATTTTGTGGTATATGAAAGCGGACTATTTTTGAGGAATAAGTTTTACATCACACAACCGTCACTGCTCACATCCTTATCTCTCGTCCGAGCAAAAGAAGAGATTTAGTCGATCTTGTGTGGCAATATGTAATTTAAAATAACCAAAATAAGGCCTTCATCACCTTTGTTTATTATTATTATTATTATTATTATTATTATTATTATTATTATTATTATATTCGCGTTTCGGTTTTCATAACAACTATCATCAGTGTAGCCAGTAGAAACCTTCGAAAAATGCATATTTTTTAGAAAATTCGTAATTTTAAGATGTGTTATAGGTTACCAGAAAGGCACACGTAAGAATGAGTTACAAGCTTACGCGGCAAGCTAAAATCAGGCCTAAACCGGTTCTTAACAGTACTTCACTCCCCCACCAAACCGAATCTGGCTCCGCAGGCAGGACAGTGAGAATAGAACGAGTCTCGAACCAGGTTCCTCGCAAGCACACCCACCCTACCCTCAACAGTTCCTTTCTGTATATTTTTAAAATCGTGCTTCCCAACTTCAGATCTCTTGGCTCAGAACGGTCCGCAAGGACCAACAGATTTGACATGCCTGGTCTACAGTCATATTCGAACACCGACTCTTTAAATTAGAATGCCAGTAAACAACAAATTACGGAAAGATAACACAAATATATGCTCCACTCGCAATTCCAACCTCGCAACTGCAGCAAAAGTAACTTATGAATGATATAATTAAGTAATTTACGTGTAACTCCAGAGATTAATTTAGCATTTGTGCGAATATGACTTGTGCAAAGATAAAAAAAATATATATATGCCGATACCGGGATTCGAACCAAAACACTGTGAATGCAAAGCACAGTGGAACCGTGCCACTACGCGCTTGGCTATCAGCAAACACACGTAAGCGTCTGCCTTGTATAGTATATCCAGCTTCGTACGCGCGGTAGCTAGCCACACGTCTCGGAACATTAATGAACGTTAATTCGTATTTAAGTTGAAATTAAGCAGACGTGGTGGTGTCTTTGGTTAACATACATCCGGCGTGAATGATTGGAATGACTGGAAGACACAGAAACGCCATGCGAGCACAAATATGGAGAAACTACGAACGACTCGAATTATGATGGCAACTGTACGTTACGTCGCTTCCGGAGCGGGAGATACAAAATTACAGGCCGCTTGATTTTTGTTTCACAGAGTGTACATTAGAATTCTGAAAAAAAAATTAGTAAAAATAAAGAACAAGACGATAGGACACTGTGATTGGGTCACGGAACGTGTAGTTATGTTAGTGTGTATGTAAATGCAGTTGCGAACAGCGTTATGTTGTGCTTACAGCACGGTTTTTATAACAGAACTTTTAAAACCAAACATAAATTATATGCAGCCTCAGGGTCAGCCCCCCCCCCCCCCAGAGAAAAATTCTGGATGCACCCCGGAAAGAAGGTGCCGTCTCAGTTGAACCCCATTCGATAACAAGAAGAGGGGACAAGAAAATCGCAGCTACCAAAGTATGCAGATTGAATTCTGGCTGCACACACAAAAGACATGGCGCCAGAAGAGAAGGAAGCAGCGTAACGGAACTGAGATGGAGTCCGGAATAAGGCGAAGAGCCAGGGGCGGCGCTAATACAGGTTAGCTAGCAGTTGAGGATTGCGTCGCGTCAGGCAGCGAGCAGGATGTGATCTGGGTGCGGATTGGACGCACAGTTTTATGCCGTCGTTAAAATTTTTCCACACGCAGCCTAACCCAGCTGGTGTCAGAGCGAAGTGAGAGGTTGTCGTATTCACTTAGCAGCGCTGCAACCTGCGGCCCGCGTGACCTGTGTGCGGCCTGGTACTTCGGTAGCTGGCGCAGTTGTGCGGGTGAACCGGTCGGCCAGGGCAGAACTGCTCAGTGCGTCCATGCTGCAGTTCTGACCGCAGCAGGACTGATCGCTGACTGCCGTTGGCCGTGCACAACGATTGAAGTCGATTAACCCTTTCAAGACGAAGCGTATGTTTTATATAAGGACTCAGTGCGTACCGCGCTGTAAACACTCTCCACTTCGGTTATAGAAACCAGTCTCTTAATGTTTTATAAGGCAAAAGTTGCTGTTTGTTCTGAGATCCGTACAAAACACATAAACGCAATGCGGGCACCACGTAGAATTTTTTAATGTTAAACCGGGTGGTACGTAAAGTTACCGCAAGGTTTTAAAGGGTTAAACACTTCTTAGGCGCGTACGCAGAGTGGCGAAAAGCTGCCATCAGCTTCGTCTTGTCCGTCTGTCCGTCCGCTCGCTGGGAACACATCAACTTCCACCGGAGGCATTTTCATACATCTTTGCATTAGGAGTTTCTACTAAAATCTGTCGACAAACTTCATGTTTGGTTAACATGGGGCCATAATACCGGGCACTTTACGCGAAGACGTGCGTGCCGTGTGTGATTGGCCTTTGTGATGCAGACAGGCTGTGTTCTGTGTCAGCTGCGACCTGGGGTCGAAGAAACAGTTGACGGTTTTAATTCAACCGGTCGTTTTCTCTATGATAGACGAGTGGAAGCCGGAGAAACACTTGGTCAAAAAATAACAAGTGAGGCAGGTTGAGTTCTGTGTGAGGTACAGTATGAGGCCAAAGAAACAGTTGATCTCGAGCATAAGAATCGAGCATGATAGACTGTGGATCTGTTTCTGGGCATGGAGAAATTGTATAGGAGAACACCAGCGAAAGCGCCAGAAGTTTTAAGCCCTGAGAACGTTTCCTAACTTGTTTGGACTCTTGCAGTGCTGGTAATATCTGTATAACACAAGGAAGAAATTATGCTTCGGCGTTGTTGTCAATAAAATATTCATGCCGCTAGCAGAATTTCGCGTATTTTAAAATGTCAGTTTTAGAATGAGTGGGACTCGGCTGTTGGCAGCGCGTCCCTCGCGATTTGTACTACTCGTTACGTTTTACAGCCCAGTGGTTACTGTACGCACCGCCAGGTTTAACGTTCAGCAATTCTGCATTCTGCCCACACAGTGTGTTTATGTGTTTTGTGTGGATCTCAGAACAAACAGCGATTATTTCCCTATACAGCATTAACTGACTGGTTTTTATAACCGAGACGGAGTGTGTTTACTGCGCGGTACGGGCTGAATATTTAAATAGAGCTGAGGCTTTTTTTGTCCAACGGGTGACAGCCACCGCGACCAGTGGGTGTGCTCTGTCTGAAATCGAAGCGGGAGGTAAGTACGAAATGCGTGCTACAGAGCGTGTGTTTTATATCTGACCTGACCAACGCGGCTACCGTAGGATGTCGAGGCGGATGCGGGCTTTCTGTGCGACAAAGCTACCGTGCTCACGGACACGATAAAAGCTGCACTATGTAGAATACAGACATTGAGGTAACTGGACATCCTTAAGCCTGAATGGAGCGACCTGCTTTGTAAATTTTTGGGTTGTCTGAGGCGTACAGTGATAGCTGAAAGTGGGTGGGCTGTATCGGGATAAAACCGGCACCATTCGCAATATGGCTTCAGTGACGTCACTGGTCACGACGCTGCTCCAGGAACTCCGTGGCGCGCAGTGAAGAAAAATCCGCCCCGTCGCTTTACCTAGGCTTTATACTAATGCTTTTCACTTGTGCTTATCTGCGCAGTTTACACATGGCGCCGCGACGCTGTAGTCTGGATTGCTTCATCTAAATGCATGTGTATTTGAACGGATGGCGTGTGCAAAGTGGTGGGAGTGACCGGTGCTGAAGCCCCCGGCTAGCACCTCCCCGGCGTGAGTATCAGTCACGCGTAATATTTGGCGTTGCTCTCGTATCGCACTCCCAGTACGACGCTAATCAAATTGTAAAGATGAAAAAAAGGGGTGGGGGAATATGTAAGTTGTGTTCTGCAGTGGGTGTGTAAATGGAATTACAGGCTGGAGGTTTGTCCGCGAGTGAGGCGTTCTGAGGGAAAATTGAGTTACAGGCAAGTTTTGTTGCTACAAGTCTTTCGTCACTTGACTGGACAGGGGTGCTAGGATGTTGTTAAATGGGGTGCGGGACGTAGTGGTGGTTGCACGTCAACGAAGCGCGGAGACTGAACAGTTGCGGAATTGTGGGTACAGTGCTGACGGCTTTCTTTTGCACTGTATCTAGCGCAGGTGCCACGCATTTTTTCGTTGGTGGCGTCATTAAGTCGTGTTCTTTATGACGCACCTGCTCGTTTGGGGCACAAGTCTGTCGACACCGTTCGTTCTTGGACCTTCGGGGGCTCACTGGGTCAAATGGTGTCAGCTGTGGGCAGATAAACCTGACAGCATGAATAAATTGTGTGTCTCACGATGCTGTTGTAAGGATCGCGGCAGTTAAATTCTTGATCGGACACAGCAACATGCCGGCACATGCCCGTCAGTTGTGTAGATTATGCAGTAGGCGATGCCACAAGGAGAGTTCATCGTGAATTCTGCCTGTCTTGCTAGAGAACAAGTGTCTGTGTGAGTCCCTAACGTCGTGCCATTTGTGTCTTGCAGTTGGAGCTGTTGATCGAGAACTTGCCGACACTGTCGGGACAGTTCCTCTGTGCCTTCACCGCTCTGGACAAGACGCTGATAACAAACGCCACTCGCAAGTCGTATGGAGTGAACTGCACGACGCCGCGCACCGATCTCCTGCCGTCCATCCCGCAAGGACAGCGTAAGTATGCATTGCTGTGGTGTAGCAGTGTGTGGAGTCTGCTGGTCGCAAGTTACGGCACCTTTGTGTGCCGGCAGCTTGCCTGCAGGCTGGGAATGCCACCGGAGTGGAGGAGGCGGAATGGCAAACGTGTCTGCAGCAGCCTCGTCTGTCTAAAATCTTGCGTTTCACTTCCTACCTCAGTACGTTTCCCCCCCCCCCCTCGTTTAATGCTTATTCTGACGTGCACCTCCATACATTTTCCGCTATTTCACGTCCTTGACTGCGGATAACTGTATGGTTTCCTTCTTAGCCAGTTTCATTGTATGCTGCGAGTATTGAGTTAACAGCGGTCAAATACAGCGACCGAAATCAGTTCTCTCTGCAGTGCCGTAAGATTGCTGTCGGGCTGTATCATGCCAGTCAGGCGTCATGTTACAGATGAAACCGTCCGCTGCCGTCGTACCTACGGGTCCAGGGTCAGTAGCTGTGTGCCGTTGTGCTTAGGCCTACTGTGCATGTCGTGGTGGGGCGTCATTGGGCACTGCTGTAGCGTGTCGCTCGTTTGTCGTCTATGAATCCGCCTCTGCTCGTACAAATTGTAACACACGTGATGTTTCAAACAGTGAATGGTGACTTAAGCCTGTATTTTAACTCGCAGTGTCATAAGGCGTGTCCAGAACTTCGTGGGCAGGGTATATGCAACACGCACATCACAGACTTTCTCCCCATCTCTTTCCGTCTCTCTCTCTCTCTCTCTCTCTCTCTCTCTCTCCGGCGCCCTTTTATTTGAGTATTTATTGATGAGGGTTGTGAAACGCACTCTCTGTGTGTGCAGTGGATGTTTAATTTGTTCATTTGGTGTCCAGTTCGTGTACCAGTTTGTGTGGCCACAGAGTATACCGTATTAGTGTCCATGCGGCCAGAAAAAATCTTTCTACTGCGTTATACGGCGAGGGGCGTGGCATATCGCCAGTTTCTGGACGCTTGTGCCAAGGACTGTTGAAATCGCAGCCCCATAAAGTAATCGCCTGTTAAAAACTCAAAGAGTTACTTCTGCTGCAGCATATCGTGTCGAGGATCCGGCGTACTAGGCATGCGCAGATGTGAACCTATCGACTATCGAGTTAACTGCATTCCATTTCCGAGGTGTGCTGTGTTTATGTTGCCGTGAGTGCACCGCTGTAGAGCGGTGTGCATAAATTGGTATTGATTGTGTTCCTGTAGTTCGAAGAACGGGGACTGTTTGTTTCCGATATGAGGAATGGAAGTCAACGTTAATTTGTGCCGAGTCACCAGCGAGAAGAGACAGTTTAACGTACAAACGGAATGGATCTGCGACTAAAAGCAATGCGTAGGCGCCTGGGATAGTATGTACACCTTCCTGAGTGTGGAAGCAAATATTTCGAAATAGTATCCGTTGCGAAACAGGTTCAAACTTGAAGAGTGATGCGACGCCGTGAAGTCTGGTGGGAGGGTGTGCCACTCAACACGCAGTCAAGTTGCAGAGGGCGGTAGTCTTAACAAGTACCGCTTTGATAGCCTGCAAAGTCTCAGAGTTTAACACTGTCGCTCGTGAAGATGAGCGACACCTCGGCGAGACCCCCAAATGTCGCGCCTTCAAGTTACAGGCCCGTTATTGTTCCTCCAGACCGTACCAGAATGTGCGCTGTGCGGCCGTTAATGCCGGTGTTTGTGCCTCTCTGGATATCGCCAGTAGCGTTGCACTGTGCATTACGTTGTTGCTAAATGCAGCATGCAGAGCCACCGGTACCCCTCGCCTCTTACACGTTGCTTCTGTGTGCGTGCGTGCGTGCTACATTTATAAGCAAGAAGACGCACAGACATGCAGACATGCGTCATTTGACGTTACTTTCTGCCCATTCACGCACCCTTGAGGTTTGAACTGCTATTCCTATAAGCGGGGGAGGGCGAGGTCTAGGTGCAGAAATGAATTTGGATTTCTGTGAAGCCGTAACTTGTATCTTGCGCTCAGTTTTGTGTAACTGATTGTAGTTGGATGTTATGAAAATCCGGTGGGACCAGGTTATAAGCACAGAAGGAAACTGCAGTGTATAAAGACAGGAAACAAAATGTACATTGAGACGAAACGTTTGCGGATTTAATAAAAATCCAATTTTCAAAGCATTGTACAGTCAGAATGATGAAAACGACAGTGTACGCCATCCTTGCTCAAAACGCCCACTACCGCCGATAATTCCCCTCCCGACGCCCCAATCGCCGCGGCCTGTAAGCATCCCAGCAGAACCAAATAACAAATTTTGTAGCATAAAAACAAGAAGCAAATATAGAGTCGTCGTTTTTATCTAACATATTCCGTGTCACTTCCTGTCGGCCCGTTGAGCCTATTAACGTGGCGTACGGAGCCGGCTACCCACACGTGCGGCCTGAGCAGCGGCGGCAAGTGACAAACAATAGTTGCCAGGTAAAATAAGGACTCTGAACGGGGTAATAAGAAGGGGCACAGTCAAGACAACGATGACAGCAACAAGAGTCAACGCAGTAGTAGTAGTAGTAGTAGTAGTAATGTCGAACTCGTTGAACGGCGCGAACTGTCAGACTGCTACAGTAACATGCACAGACACCGCCATGAAACTGACAACAGGCATCATACACACTAGAAGGTGATATGGCACAGCAATACAAGCCGAAAGGTCGCCGTTTCGATTCCCGATGGTGTCAGTGGAATTTTTCATTGACATAATCCTTCCGGCCGCACTATGGCCCTGGGGTCGACTCAGCCTCTAACAGAAATGAGTACCAGGAATATTTCCTGGGGGTAAATGCGGCCGGTGTGTAGGGCTGACAACTTTACCACCTTCATGTGCCGATTGTCTTGAAACCTGGGAGCCTTAACCTCCTGGAATCCTCAGGGCCTGTCCAGGCCAGTGTAGGGTTTGCTAGCCGGGAACTAACCACTCGAGTTGTGGCACGCCAATTCGTGTCTTCATTAGTAGGGGAAGGACAGACAGACAGACAGACAGATAGACAGACACGGGGCGCTAGCAGAATGCTTTCCTTCTGAAAACACGAACAGCGGCGGGCGTGTCTAAACACGGACGCAATTTGAAGCCACAGTTTTCTGAGCAAGAGTTACACCACGACGTACTGCGGTCGCGCTCAGCCAGCCTCTAGCAGGTAAATTTCCTCCCAGCCTTGCGTGGCCTGCATCTTCCCCGCTAACCTTGCGTGGAATCTGTATTCGATACAGCGTCGTTAAATAACCCAAGCGCCTGCAGTTTCGGCAGAAGTTGTCAAAGCTTGAGCACTGTCAAGGATGTGTCTTGAATCGTACTTCGTTGGCCTGCGTTTGCAGGTGGCGTGGACTGCCCTGCGCGCTGGGTTCGGGACGGGGCAGGAAATCGATAGAATTTTCACTGGAGCAATGGGAAGAGCGGCTCGGTAATTCAGCTGCTAATAATTAAATACTGGCAGGGTAGGGGTGCGCTGGGTAGGACAGTGCCACATGGTTTGGCGGTCCGGGCTGGGAGCAGGCAGAGTTAAGTGGCTACGTGTGTTGGGGACTTGGTTTGGGCCTCGACCAGGCACTGGCTGGCGTCGTCTGATTTTCGTTAGGCCTACCGCCGCTTGCTTCTGCGTTTCCGTTCATTTCCATACTCGCAGCCTTCCTCCGCCCTACAAATAAAAGCCGTTAGACGGATCAGCTGTGGCTGTTGGCTTGTCTTAAATACCTGCCGCAGGAGGTCGCCATCCTGCATAACGTACCATTCCCTCCACTGTGGCACTCCTCGGTTCGGTGTAACCCACGCAGTTGATACGAAGTCGCTGTATAAACTGAATCGTTCGGCCGTATGATATTCTTACGTCGCGTGACCTCTGCTGTGGATGCAGAGGTCACGCGAGTGTGTGTGTGTGTGGGGAGGCTGCGTGTCCGAATAGTCATAGAGGTGTATGGAGGAGTGGAGTTAGCTCGACCCGTTGTTAACCTCGACGCTAGGTAGAGGTGAGTGGCCAGTTCCACTTCGTGGCCGCTTCATCTCCCTGGAAATAGCCCCCGCGATACTGACTGGATAAGAGGCTGTCGGGGCTGCAGAGCCGTTGTTGGGCCGCCATGTCTTGTGTCTGCCGGGTATTGAACCCTTGTTCCTCGGTCGTGCAGCCCGCTGCCCAGTCACTGTACTGACGGGGCTGTTCCGGCCCGTAACAACAACAGCAAACAGTGGCATGAGTTTGAGAGTAGAGGATTTTCACAAAGCACCGTGCACGCACGCGTTTTGAAGGCTGTAGTTGTCAGAAGTCGGTGCTGTGGCGACCTGACGTCTGTTTGCAGGGTGCCGTGTGACAGTTGCTCGAAGAGGGACACATGGTTGTCGCTTCCCTCAAACCAGTGTTTCCCAAGCTCAGGACGCGACCCAAATCACGGTCGCGAGGGGGTTTATGGAGAAGTCAGCAGTTAGGGAAAAAAAATGTGTATACAAGTTCAAACAGAATGATGGAGGAAATGTAATTGCTGAGTCTGTGTTTGTTGGTTTTAACATGCTGGAGCAGTAATATCTCTCAGCTTTTTATGTAGAAGCAAATGATTTGTGTAACCAGCAAACGTATGCGTTATTTAAATGAAGGTTTGTTTCTTGCATGTTTTGTGTATTTAATATTGTCCCAAAAAGTACTGGATTTGACAAGCAACATTACAAATTGAATATTTCTGTAACCATTTAAAGACGGAACGTGTCTGTTTTATATAAGGACTGAGTGCGTACCGCGCTGTAAACACTCTCCACTTCGGTTATAGAAACCAATCTCTTAATGTTTTATAAGGCAAAAGTTGCTGTTTGTTCTGAGATCCGTACAAAACACATAAACACAATGTGGGCACCACGTAGACTTTTTTAATGTTAAACCTGGCGGTACGTAAAGTTACCGCTAGGCTTTAAGAGGTTAGTAAGTGGCAAGTCATGTAGTGGTCAAGAAAACTCACTAGTATTAGTTAATTTATAGTTAATATCACCGACTATTGCCGCTTCCAAGGCAGGGTCGCGGGTCACATACCGTTTGTTACTTTGTGGTCACACACACATGAAACACTGGGAACCGCTGCTCTAAACATTTGCATCGCCATTTTGAAGCCTTCGTCGTGCATTCTCAGTCGTATTGTTGTGAAGAGGGGGTCTGCTGTACCGCTCACCGATGACATTCAATTCACTGTTTGCTCCGACAAACATTCCTTCCGGCGGTCTTGCAGTTCCTAAATACGGGTCGGCAGGTGTTGCCTCCGCGTTACTCGGAGCCCCAGCCAGAAAGTTCCAGCAGAGCTCAGGAAACTGCGGTGTTATGGTCGCTGATGTGCCCTGAGGTCCGTAAGGCTTTTGTGCTGCTGGTGTTGGTGCTGCTGGTGCTGGTGTTGGTGGTGCTGCTGGTGTTGGCGCTGCTGGTGCTGGTGGCGCTGCTGGTGTTGGTGGCGCTGCTGGTGTTGGTGGTGCTGCTGGTGTTGGTGGTGCTGCTGGTGTTGGTGGTGCTGCTGGTGTTGGTGTTGGTGGTGCTGCTGGTGTTGGTGGCGCTGCTGGTGTTGGTGATGGGATACGCCGAAAGGAACTTGTGCCCCAAGCTCTCATTGGCGATTCATTGAAAATAATGAAAACTGCTTTAAATATGTGGATTTTTGGCCGTGTACGCTCCACGCACGATGCAGTGTGAATGCAGGACAGTCAGCTGTGCAGGTGCAGACCGCGACAGGGTCTTATTTACTGGCGTAGCTGTTCGGCATGTTTCGGCATTAAACGGCCTGAGGTAAAGTGTGTGCGGTTGGCGTGTTGCGTGGTACTCGGCTTTGTCCCAAGGTCGCAGATGTACATTTTGTATTTTACAAAATGTTGTTGTAATTATAAACCCCATTCCACAAAATAAGAACATTTGCAGACTGTAAATAAATAGCAATTGTGTGTGTGTGTGTGTGTGTGTGTGTGTGTGTGTGTGTGTGGCCTTGGAACTATATTTTACAGCTTTTTTAACTTCGGGTCTGTACAATTGACATGCAAAACACATGGCTACACTGTGTGGGCAGAACGTAGCATTGCTGAATGTTAAACCTGGCGGTACGTATAGGAACCGCTGGGCTGTACAGGGTTAGGCATGTTGGTCGTTAAGCCACTGCGGCCCCCGGATTCAGTTCCTGAACCTTTCTAATGACAGCGTGAAGTCATTAGATAAGCGAAAGACGAAGCCGGCACGCCGTGTTACTTATTGTCTTCCATTCACTCTTCCACTTGATTCTTTTTCACAGTTAACTGACACTGAATTGCTGGAGGGAGGCGATTTACGAGCGCACTGGCCAGCTGTTCTGCTCGGAACGTTCAAACATCAGCTGTTTAATGAAGTTTCCGATTAGAGTTGTAGAAAGTGAGCATGGCGTCCCAGACACACGGTTTCACGCCCGTTTGTAATCCATTATCATGGCCTTCGCAGAAAACGGCAGGATTTGGAGGATTTGGATACCACTTATTCGCATTGTCTGTGTCAGCTGCCATGCCGCTGTATGCCTCTGCCCTCAGGCGTGTGAAACTCGCATTTTTGCCCACGGTGATAGTTTTGGTTCAGTTTACGCATTCATCAGCAAAATGAAAGACTGTTTTGACATATTATGACGCTAGACGTTTGACCATGTGTTATGTAACCAGTTAAGACGCGCAATTTATTTGTGTACGTAGTTACTTACATTTAAAATGTTAATTTAATGCAGGCAGTAAGCAATGTGAGACGCGAACTTCCAACGACATGCACATTTGGAACCCGGTTATAACGACATCGGTTTATATGACACTTCGCCTATAGCGTCAGATATTCTGTGGTTCCAATTAATTTGTCACTGTTAACCATAACATTATACTCCTCGGTTATAACGACACTCGTTTATAGCGACACAAAATATTCAGTCCCTTTCGTGACGTTATAGCCGAGTTCGACTGTACTTGTCTCTGTAGAACTGATAGTGTATGCAGAAATTTGTTCTTTTTTTAAACTACTGCTACGTGTGAGACACATTAGGTAGTGTGCTGCGAATTTGAGACAAACTGGGCGCTATACTGTGAATGTTGTGAAATAATAAACTGAATTGTGCTGAAGTTGGTCATCTGTTAGCAGTAATTGTCTTGCTGTTGCAGATCACTTCACTGCCAAGCTGTCCGTGCGGATGACCTCTGGGCCTGACTTCGTTACAACAAATTTTACATTTTTTGACTGTAACACATACAGTTCATGCACACAGTGTGTTTCATCCTCATTTCCATGTGACTGGTGTGTTGATGGACACCGATGCACGCACGATACGGCTGAAAACTGTCGCAACGACATACTTGTGACTGGTGTCAGTGTAAGTAGCAGTTTATGGTTTTCAGTGTTCGGGAGGTGAAATGTGGTAACAATTTGTATTTTGTATTGATATTTAGCAGTAGTGTGGGGGTATGTTAGGGCTTGGTTTGTTACGGGCGTAACAGTTCCCTAGAGCTGTCACTAAACACTGGTCGGCAGTTCTGATGTCCAGCAGTATTAATTCATAGTAGAGTGGAGTTTGCATTAGGACTGGATTAATCTGGCTGAGGACAGGGACAAGTGGTGGGCTGCTGTGTACATGGAAGTGAACTTTTGGGTTCCATAAAATGTGGGGAATTTTGTGACTAGCTGGGCCTCTCAAGAAGGACTGTGCTCCATGGAGTTGTTAAGTTAGTTTGTTTTTGGAGCCAGCCTTTTTATACAGCTTCCTGTTTGTGTGTTTGTTTGTTTGTTTGTTTGTTTGTTTGTTTGTTTGTTTGCTTGCTTGCTTGCTTGCTTGTTTTGTTGGTTGGTTGGTTGGAGAAATTTTGTGTTAAGAAGTATCAACTTCTGTGCAAATTGAGTTATTTATAAAGGATGTAAACATTTATTTGCACCAACAGAACTCTCCATTCTGTGACAAAGATGCAGTTGCTTTCTTCGCCAGTGTAGCTCAGTGTCCAGCATCTGTACACTCTGTAAATCTGCAGAAGGAATAAGGCTCAAGCACTGTGTTACCTGTGTTCATTGTCAAGATTTGCAGTGACGCCAAAGCATTTCACATAAAAGTACTAAGGGAGGGTTTTAAATAATGCTGATGGTGTGACAGCACTAGTTTTATATGTACACCTTTTCTTCAGCCACTCCTTCTTGTAGACAGCATTTGTAATTTGACTACCCGGTGCTAGAATTATTATGTTACGTGGACTGCCAACTGTGGAACATGCAACATGTAGTTGTAGGGGGTTCATAAATCAATACTGGCAACTCTGTGCTCTAGCAGAGTTTCTCTGGGCATTGAGGGGCTTTGTCCTTCATGTAATACTTGCTTGGTACATCACTGCCAAGGTTCGCAGCACGTGCTTCCTCGGGACAACCAGTCAGTATTGTGCAACACTGTACAGTTTGGGGGGTCCAGATTCTGCAACATTATTGTTGCCTTTATCCTTGAGGGTGGTACATTTGCTGATAGTGGAATCATGCAGATTCATTTTCCGATTGTTATGGAAGATGAATTGTTAAGGAAGGAATGAACTGAAAATCTTGTGAACAGCTGTGTAACATGTGACAGTATTCCAAGCGGTTCACAGGAGTTTTGAAACTGATGAGGGTAAAGAACAGTGTGAGGGGTGATCGTGATGATGACAGTGACAGCAGTCGACCTGCTTGTCCATATTTTGTTAAAATGAATCAGAATTTTCTCAGTGTCTTCATCTGGGACACAAATTGCTTGTTAGTAATACACATTGGTCCCTTTCTGCTTATATTTGTGATGACATAGCATATTCTCTTTGCCATTTCATCTGCAGATGATTTCAACTACATTGGTCATTCATTTTGGAATTGCAGTTTCAGTGTTGCAGATTTTATGTGTGCTATCAGAAAAACCCATTAGGTTTGAAAATGGTCATTATAGGTTAATTTCCAAGTACATGCTCTGTATTTTTTGTCATAGGAATAATGCTGCATCTGCTTATCTTCTGCTTTTGTGTTTCTCCAGGTGGCAAGACAAATCTGTTTAAAATCAGATGAAAACATTGTAATGCCACATCATGCTTCTTCTTCCAGGGTCTTGTGGTCCAAGCACAACGCCAGTGCAGGCGCAGAAGATTGCTGTCTCTTCCAGCTGTGCACTGGCATTGTTTTCGGACTGCAAGACCCTTGGAAGATGAGGGCAGTATGTCCCTTTATAAAGTCGCAAACTGATTGCCAAGTGATGTGGCCTCACGTGCCAGGAGAACGTAGCCTTCAGTCACGTCACCATTAAAAGCTAAAGACGTGCAGCATGAATGATTGTTGTTATACAGCACTCCACATTTTAAAGTTTTTCTTATAATGTTTTTGCATTTTGTGTGTCCTGTACCCATTTTCTATGTTCTCCCATTCTAGTGGCTTGTCAAAGTCATTTGCTGCTACTGCCATATTTGTCCTTAACCTTATTACATACAGCATTTTAGAGATAAAAAGAATTCATTGAGTTCATCCACAGGTCGTTGTTACTTGTAGTGTGATAAGTTACTGTGCTTTTTGTAGCGTATTGGTCCGAGCTACAGGAGTGGTCCGGGTTTCTGCCCCACAATTAATGCAACAGCTGGCGGCTCACCGGAAATTCTTGTATCTTCCGGAATGAAAAAGAGCATTCGTGTGAAGGTTCACATAATTGGGGTAAGTGTAATAAAACAACCCAGTTCCCTGTCACAATATACTAGACATAAAGACTTTATACATGTAAATTCCAAGACAAAATCTGAATGTCACAGTTTCTAATAAATATTTTGAAAATGTCTTTGGACAGAACCACAATTTTACCTGATACTTCTTGTGGTTAGAGAATTTGGTTAGTTATTATTTAGAGGAAGAAACAGCATCCGTATGTGAGATTGCAAACCTTGGAGTACAGAGGTTAGGCTCACAGCAATATATCTTCTGTCTGTGAAGAAGTACTGTTGTCACCACTGCTTGTTAAACACTCAGCACTTCCCGTCTGCTTTTTGTTATTCTCTTATTCTCACTTCATAAGAGTCATTCACATCTGATAAGAATATGATATTTACTGCCCTTCACTGAGTTGTACAGGTAGCAGTTCAGAACCACTTACTGCACTGTGCAAGACCATTTAACTGACTGCCAGCAGATATGAATGTCACTGTTGCTGTAATAGTGTTCACTTTGAACTTCTGTTAATGCATTTGCATGCAGAAACTCTTACAGCAACATTCAGCAAGACGGTGCTGCTGCTGCAGTCTGTTTTGTGTGTCTGCGTGATGTTAAGCATTTAACTTCGTGATTTAACTTTGTGACTTGTTTATTTTAAAGTGAGTGGATTTATATGTGTTGTAGACATCATACACTAATGCTGGAGTAAAAGCTGCTGTGGGCCAGATGTGGCCTGCATTTATATATTTTTGATGCCCCTGATCTGTGTGACATGCTGTTATCATTTTGTATTTCCAGCAATTCATAGTGCAGACCAGGTTTGTATGTCAGTTCAACATTGAGGGCCGTGTGACCAGTGTCAATGCGCAGCTCCTGGGAGACACCATCTACTGTGACACAATGGAGTTCTCATACACTTCTCGTGCGCCAAATATTACTGCAACATTTGCTGTTATCTGGGGTGGCTCTAAACCATTGGACAACCCTGACAATGTTCATGGTATGTTCCACAATTAATGAATAATGGAATGTTTATGTGAATATAAAGTAGGGAATTTGCATGAATTGTTTCAAAAAGGAAATGTGCAGAGTACTGTGTTAGAATGAATGTGAAGGGGACCAGTGCTGGAGATTGTATGAATTCCTCTCGGGCTGATAGGCGTGTCAGTTGTTTAAAAACCTCAGACGTTTCAGAGACACACTCAGTCTCCATCCTCAGGGAAAGTGATCACTTTCCCTGAGGATGGAGACAGTGTGTGCCTGAAACTTGGAAGGTTTTTAAACAGTTGACATGGCTGTCAGCCCGAGAAGAGTTCATACAATTTTCTCACTGTGAAAGCCTGAAGACAAGTGTTGGGGATGTGCAAATGTTCCTTGTGGCATAGCATTCTGTACATAGCACATGTAGGTGTGCATCATATACATTCTGTACTACAGTCTGAAATTCCAGTGAAGCAGGGTAGGCTAATGCAGGCACGTACACTCCTCAGCTAGTCATTTCAATTCTTGTGTATCTGAAAATGGTTCTTGTTTTATGTGAATTTGACGTATACATTAAGTTTTCAGGAATGCATTACTCATGCAGATCAAGCACTACCTGTATTTGATTAAAATGCAGTAAGTAGCATTCAAGGAGGTAGAGCTGTCTCCTAATGACATGATTCATGTTGCAGTGGTGATCTACCGCTGCCACGACATGGCAGACAACTGTGGTATGTGCCTGGCACTAGCAGAGAAGTACGGCTGTGGCTGGTGCCAGGTGTCAGACCGCTGTGAAGTGAGGGAGCAGTGTGACCAAGGAGCAGGTGTCTGGCTCAACCGCAACCAGACGTGCCCAAATCCTGAAGTAACAGGTTTTGAACCGCAGCTCGGTCCTTGGGAGGGTGGCACCAATATTACCATCAGGGTATGGATCTTGTAACTTTTTAGGCATTTGAATTTTAAGCATTGAAAATATTTTTGAGTGTGTTTGTGGGGGTTAGATGTAGAGGTGGCTGTACTTATCAAAGTGCAAAGAAGTATTTTGTAAGTGTGCTTAGCAGTAGCATTATCTTTAAGTGAACAGTAGCAAATTGGAAGAAGAGATCTTCAACCCACATTTCCTTCACATTGTCATTTCTATGTATAGGCAGATATTGTTGACAGTACGTTTTGCCAGGTGAAGAGCGTTGAGTGTATTGGTGCGCTCCAAAGCTTTACCTGCAGCAGGGCAGGCTGCTAGTATGGCTGGCTATCCATGCTGGACAGGATTTGAGTGAGGTCTGTTGGGGTGTGGCACTGATGATCCCATCCACGTAATAGTTGTAAAGAAGGTCTGGTTGGGAATATTCCAGCTTTGTTTGTACTGACATTTGGTAGTTTGAAGGATCGTGGTACCAGTCAAAACGCTGTCAAGCCACCGGGTTTGTAGACATCTCTGTAGATATAAAGTGCATATTGCATTAACATGACAAGCCACACTTTTGCAAAACACAGTTTGCCACACTTTGACATGTTTAGAATAGAGTTACTTTGTAGTAACTTAGTACAGGCTGGACGGTCTGGGGATTGAATCCCGGTGTGGATGAGATTTTCCGCACCTGTGCAGACTGGCCGTGGGGCCCATCTAGCCCACTGTGCAGTGGGTACTGGGTCTCTTTCCAGAGGTAAAGCGGCCAGGGCATGGTGTTGACCACCTACCCCTACTAGCACTGAGGTTAAAGAAAAAGTAGAGCTATACCTCTGCTCCCCCTCTGGGGCTTCATGGCCTGTCGTAGGGTGAAATTATTATGTTGTATAAGTGACAGTTTGTCATCACAATGCTACGTTAGTCACTATCCCAGCACACCCCAACATGGTGTGGCTGTACTGAAATGTGTAGTGTCGTGTAACCATATATTGTATAAGAAATGTAATGGACTTAAAACATGAGAAAAACTGAGTTCTTTGCTGATGGTACATTCCTGAAAGAGACATTTTTCTGTGCTTTCTGTGCATACAGGGTATCAACCTTGGCAAGACATATTCTGACATCTATGGTGGCGTGAGTGTAGCCGGTATACCATGTGAACCATACGAACAGCTGTATGTGAAGACGAAGCAGATAGTTTGTCGTGTGGATGGGCCAGGTACGAATGAGCCGAGGCAAGGTCCAGTAATCGTCCGAGTGGAAGACTTTCGTGGAGAATCGAAATACAACTACAAGTTTGTAGACCCTGAAATTGAAGGGATATCACCAAAGTATGGTCCTCGCTCAGGAGGCACTGTGCTGAAGATAACTGGCCGCTACATGAACGCTGGAAGTCGCATTCAAGCCTTCATTGATGATCTGCCGTGTGAAATAACTGCGTAAGTATGATGCAAACCTTGCGCGATTCAAGCAGGCACAATACTGCCAACTATTTTCGTATGTGGGTGGATGAGTCTGTCAGTTCGTGCTGTATTGGCAGATGTGAGTGACTGACCAGATTGGCAGAACAGAGTATAAGAAAATATGAAACAGAGTTGAACGTGAAGTGAGTATAGGTATTGAGGATGTGTTGTTCAAATAAACAGTGAAAGGTGAAGTTGCCACTATGTGCACCTGGAAGGCATGTAGAGGGAGTGGAAGTGTAGCTCCACTCATTCTTAACTTCAGCACTAAATGGAGGTGAGTGATTAACTTCATGCCCCAGGTACGTCACCCCCAGGGAAACAGCCTCCAGCTGATCATTGTGTGGGAGACTGGCTGGGCCCTAGAGCTGGTCTGGATGCTTTGGAGTAGAGAAAAATCGTTTTCTGTCAAATTAGTGAGAAAAAGTAAATACATAAAATGTAAAGAGGTGGAATAGCAGATGTGCAGTTGTGTGTTGCTCATGAACAACAAGGCTGCCTGCCACAAAACCAAAAAACCTGAAGGCGCAGATGTATGGTATTGAAACTCTGTGAGTCCTTCAAACAGAAGTTGGCAATAAGGTCTTAATTTGGTGCATCATTGTTCTGACATTACCAGTGGTAATTAAAGAGTAGGAGAAAGGTAAAACAAAAATTTGTATGCATTTGTCTTTAAAAATGGTAAAGATAATGTTAAGTTGGCACTACTACTACTACTACTACTACTACTACTACTACTGCTACTACAGCTGTTGACAGAGATTCCATACCCCACAATTTTGCCCAGTATCTTGCACACCGCATTGCACCCATTATTGACCAAAAAGAATAGGAAACATGAGAGAGACAAAAAGAAGGAACAAAGAATGAAAGAAAGAAAGAGAAACAATTTGATTTTAATGGCACCCATATGTTAAGGCTAATATTGGTGGCGGAGAAAGACTGGCACCGGAACAGAGTGTGTCTAGGCACAGCCACCTCATTATCAGTCTGTTTGGCACTCTGTGCAGGAAGCTTGAAAAGCTATCAAGACGTACCACAGGCAGTGGAAGGTTGAGTGCATATAACATTAGAGGCTCCTAACTATATGAGGTTTTCTGGTGTTATGGTTTTATGTTTTGTCAGTGTGTTAAATGAAACTGATACGCTGATTCGTAGGCTGTTTATGAAGTGAGGCTTGACTGATGTTGCAGAACAAAGCCAGAGGAGGCTGTGTGTGTGACCAGTACTTCAGACAGACAGAGGAGTGGAAAATTAAGAATGAAATTTGATAAAGGTGATCGCACGTTTGACAAGGAACTCTTTGAATATGTTGAAGACCCAACAATTGAGTCTGCAGAGTCAGGAGTCGCTGGACAGGTAAGTCATAACATGGTTACTCACTTTGTAGCATAGCAGTTATTGCAGTGTAAAGCACTGATATTAATAAAACTGTTTCAACATCTGGGAAGTAAAAGTGACTGAGGAATGGAAAACAGAATCAGGAGCCTTAAATTGTATTCTGCGTGCACAGTGCTGTTACAGACTCCTAACAGTGAACTCTGGGATGGGCTGGATGTGTCTGAGGAACAAGTGTCAGTCATACAGAATGCTGAAAAACATATGGTTTGTTTGATTAGAGTTTTCAGAAAGAATTTTTGGGAAGTGCTTGTAAAGAGGCCTAAGGAGTCAGTTCGCTGTTCTAATTGTAGGGTCCTCACCACTTCCCACTTTGGGTTTTCTTTCAGATCATTATATAAGGCACAGACATGTTGGGGTCTGAATAATGTTTTCTGAATCACATTTTGATGCTGTGGTGGTGCATCACTGTGTAATGTTTTCAGAGGTAACCAACTCACAGCACGCAGTCCAACAAAATGCACAGTACCGTTTCTCATGTGTCTGTATTACAGTATCACATTGAACATTCCTACATGTGGTTGAAGACTGAAATGCAAATATTTTGTATCTCCAAATATAAATGAAATGCGAGTACTTTTGTATCTCCTAATTAGTATTACTGAAATGTGAATGTTGTTGTACTTCCAAGTGCATGAGAAGTTCAGATTGTGTATGGTATCGGTATTGCGTCCAGATGTTTGTTTGTACTGTCAGTAATGGAGTGTTCAAAATAACTTTGTTTTTCACATTTCAGATTAAAATTCCTAAAGGCATTCCTGCTGGTGGGATCAGAATTTCAGTGTCTGGGAAAAACTTGGCCTACATTCAGAACCCGCAGATGTACGTGTACTATAAGGAGAAGCTGTTTGGAAGTGTAAGTGAACCAACAGCCTGTACTGTGCTTTGTAAACGAAGTACAGTATTGTGTGAATAAGGTTAAATAGCTTCAGAAAGACTGTGCAGTAGGGTCGTGATACCTCTTGGACCTCAGTCTGGGATTTCACCTTCTGTGATTCCATATTTGAGTTGTGTCAGTAGTAGCGTTTGGCTTAAAACCACATGGCTGGCAAATAAGCTTCCTGCTCCCCAATCTTGCTATTGTGTAGATCAGTCTGAGCTCAATCAGGCTCCCTGTCTTCCATTAAGTGAGGCTGAGTTGCTTTTATTCTCTGGTATGGGAGTCTTGTTCAGGCATGTAATGTGTTTTGTGCTTCCAAAAAGTGTTGCTAGTTTCTGGAAAATAAACTTTCACACTTTTCATGCGTCTCAAGATTATTTTATGTATATATATTACTGGTATTTTCTAAGTTCTTGGCCCCAGATAGGCATTTTATGGTGAAAATGGTTTCTGATGTCCATGATTCTAGTGTTTGTGGTTGTTTAATCTGTCCCAATTAGTCACAGGCATTGATACTTCACTGTGTGCATATTTCCCTTTGCAGGTAAACAGACTGTGTGTGTGTGTGTGCGTGCGTGCGTGCGGCAGTGTTAGTGAACAGACAGTATTGTATCTCTGGAAAAACGCTGTATTTTAAATCACTGCAGACATTGTTGCCGGCCTGAGAACGTTGTGATTTGTGTTGCAGCAATGTGTGGTGTTGAGCAATTCCAACATGGCGTGTCCATCACCTAACATCATAGTTCAAGAACAGCTGGATGCAGAACATCCATTGTCCTTACAGTATGGATTTCGAATGGACAATGTGACTGGAGTCCAAAACTTGTCAGTTAAAGAGGGCTACTCGTTCTTCCTGCTGTACCCAAACCCTGTGTATGAGCCGTTTGATGAAGAAGTCAAGTACTACAAGAGTGACTACCTGACTATCAATGTAAGTGACAGTGAGCTGCAGTATCAAGCTGTAATGTGTCACCAGTTATATTTTTCTCATTAAACTTTATTGGCTGAACAAGAAGCCCATGTCCCATTAAATGTAACTCTTTATGAGCTGAAACGAAATCACAGTCCCACACAGATGCAGGCATGAGCATTTAAAAATGAAAAGAACTCTGGCTGGCAGTGGTTTCATTGGGATTTAGAAGCAAGACACTAAAGGCTCAGGCTTCGTTCAGTCTATCGAATTATTCCTAACAGGAAGGAAAAGCAGCGCTTGCTCTGTGTGCGAGTTTTTGTATGAAGCTGAGTTCACCTAAGTGGTGCAGGTGTGGCTCAGATAATAATATGCTTGCTTTATGTGGAAGTAACACTCCAGTGATATCACAGCCACTGATTTCCATGATTACAGTACAGCTTTGTTTCTGAGTGACATCACAGCCTTGTAAGGCTAGGGGTATAGTAGTAGTAGTAGTAGTAGTAGTAGTAGTAGTAGTAGTAGTAGTAGTAGTAGTAGTAATGAGTTTAATATTGAAGACGGCGTTACATGCACCATTAACAGTAAGCACGGAATAGCTGCCACACTGTATACCCTAAAAACATGGTTTGTTTGAGGTATATAAGTGTGCATACCCTGCATAAAGGGGATAATGTAATATAATAAAAGTCTGATTCTGCATGTTCCTGTATTTTTCATAGTTCTGACTGAGGAAAGGCCAGCAGCTGATGCTGACCTGTTCTCTTCCATGTACTCTGTTGTATGCAGCATGAGGGAACTAGGGTCTTTAATTGGCCTGATGTAACTGAAAGGTGTATTTGAATTGTGAGGTGTCAGTAGGAATGTAGAAATTGAATCGTGTTTAGGGTCAGCACCTGGACCGTGCGTGTCAGGAGTCGGATGTGACGGTGAGGATAGGTAACAGCCTGTGCAATGTGACTTCACTGTCTCGTCAGCAACTGACATGCCGTCCGCCACTAACTCAACCTCCAGGTATCGATGAAGATGGCAATCCCAATCCCCAGGAATTGCCTCAAGTAGTGGTGAGTATGTTGCCTTGGTAAGCCTTGGAATCAGAATTATAGTGCTTCATACGTCAGTTCTGCTGTCCCATGCATGTTCCATTAAAATGCACTGGAGGTTACTTTCAGTATTTGTATGTTTTATCTTCAGGTTGAAGTTGGTGTGGGAAAGTTGAGATACATTATAGGAAAGCTGAGTTATGCCTCACCGACAGGACTGAACGGTCCTCTCTCAAAACCAACCCTCATAGGTGTCATCATAGGCATTGTCGCTTTGTTGGTCATCTTCATAGGCTTTCTTATTGCGTACAGACGAAAGTCTACTGAGAGCAACCGGGTTCTTAAAAATATGCAGGAACAGATGGATATCCTGGAACTGAGAGTTGCAGCTGAATGTAAAGAAGGTAAGAACTGTTTATGTTTGTAGACATGTTGCTTTGTCACCTTGGAATATTAGCAGAGTAGTAATTTTAAATGGAATTTTAATGAAGCATTAGGATACATTAATTAGGAAACAAAGAGGCACTGAATGCCACTTTGTGAAAAAGCGGGATAAACAGTTTCAATAATTTCCTGTCAAGTAGCGTTGATGGAAAAGAGGAGAGGCGTAAATGTAGGACTGTGTTGGCTTGTTTATAGCTTGGCATAAATGTAAGGCTGCAGTAGGTTGGTTATAGCTTGGGGTTAATCCTCAGGGTGGATGTTATCATCACATCTCAAATAGCTTTGGAGCGTATTTGTAAAATTAACTCTGTGTGCCATCAACGTACTTGTGTAACAGTTTTACTGTGCTTTCATTCAGTGTTTGTATGTTTCGTATGTCACAAAACTAATGGAAACAACAAAATGAGCACAAAGTTGCGAGACTGGAGGTTCTCACAATGGTGTTGCTGAAGAACAAAGTGTTCTGGGATGTCACACCGTATCATTGGGTGAGCAGTTCGTGGCGTTTTGAAGGACTGTAGTGCATTTGAAATGCTGGGAACTGCTCACCCAGTGACACTGCAGCACATCCCTGAATATCTGAATTTTAAGTCGGATTTGTTTATATATATAGGTATGTATGTGTGTGTGTGCGTGTGCGTGCGCGTGCGCATGTATGTATGTATGATATACAATGTGACAACTGGGAGCTTTACAGGATTCTAAACTGAAATCCCATAAATATAAGACATTAACAGTACATCGTACCAGATGTAAGGTGTTAATGGTACGCAGCGTATCAATGTCTGGTGTTAAAGGTATGCAGTGTATCATACCAGATATAAGATGCTAATGGTATGCGGTATAGCATATCAAATGCATGATGTAAACAGCGTGCGTAATATCATATTGTAAGGAGCTGAAGGAGTCAGCATGTTGCGGCTCTCACAATAGGTCTGTGTCCGCATTCTCAAAGCAGTAAGTCCATGAAACATGAAGTTAATTCAGCTCGTAATGTCTTGTATTGTTTCAGCATTTGCTGAGCTACAGACTGAGATGACAGATCTGACGGGAGACCTCACCTCAGGTGGCATCCCGTTCCTTGATTACCGTACATATGCTATGAAGATATTATTCCCAAATATTGATGATCATGTGGTGCTGCAGTGGGAGCGCCCAGAGCTTCTGCGCAAGGAGAAGGGACTTCGGCTGTTTGGCCAACTCATAATGAACAAAACATTTCTACTCCTTTTCATTCGTACACTTGAAAGCAACAGATATTTCTCAATGAGAGACAGGTATGTCATTCATACTTGCCGTGTTGTTTAACATAAGTCAGTGGCCACGTGTAGTTGACAGGCTGTCCTAGTAATTTACACTTACATTCCACTTTTCCTAAACTGCTGTTGCCATCTGCTACAGTTTTCCTGTTTGTTAGTGACTAATACACTATTTTAAATTGATGTACATGGAGTAATGAGAAACAGCTAGGACAGAAGACTCCAGTAGTGGTTTTATGTTTCAGAGTGAATGTGGCTTCCCTGATTATGGTTACACTGCAGAGCAAGATGGAGTATTGCACAGACATTCTGAAGACTCTGCTGGCCGAGCTAATTGAGAAATGCATGGAAGGGAAGAGTCATCCTAAACTTCTGCTCAGGAGGTAACAAAAGCTATTGTAATGTTTCGTTCCTACCGCACACAGTGCACTTGAATACTGTAAAGTTAGTTGAACTGTTGCGTATTGATGAAGCACCCTTGCCTGGAGCAATATTATTGGTACGGTAGAGTTAACCAAATTGTTTTAGCAAACATATTAAGAGACCATTTACTTTATCCATGGTGAATATGTTTCAGTTTGCCAGTCCATAATTTTTGATGGGTAAACGTGCTACACAGAACACGGTAATGAATATACCATGTCCCCAGTATGTACTCTTGCATTTGCAAGTACTGTAATTCATATTCTCCTGTCTTATTTTCCTGGTTTCCCCCAGTGTATGCAGCACTCTTTGTTTCATAATTTAATATGCAGCATAATTATTGTCTCACACTGCTACATTCATGGTCACCTGTTGCATATAGTTAATAGTTAAGTAGTGTTAGAAAAGCTGCTATACAAGATTTTGGTGGGGAAACCTGAAGGAAAGCGACCACTTGGAAGGCCTAGGGGTAGATGACAGGAAAGTATTCATATGGGTTGTAAAGAAGTAAGATGGAGGTTGTGGACTGGATTTATCTGGCATGAGGTTAGGGACAAATGGTGGGCTGTTGTGAAGACAGTAATGATCTTTCTGGGTCCATCAAGTCCATGGAATTTCTCGGCTAGCTGAGGGACTGTTAGTTTATCAGGAAGGATTCTGCTGCATGGAGTTGATTAGTAGGAAGATTGGTTGGTTAGTTACCTGGTTTGTTTTTGTTGGATGGATGGAGAGGCAGACAGGCTGATAAACTAAGAACTGGGCAATTCATGTTTAACACTGTGTGCATCAATGTTACAGAACGGAAAGTGTCGCTGAGAAGATGCTGTCTGCGTGGTTCACATTTCTCCTGTACAAGTTCCTGCGGGAGTGTGCGGGGGAGCCCTTGTTCATGCTGTTCCGAGCCATGAAACAACAAGTTGACAAGGGACCTGTCGATGCCATTACCTCAGAAGCACGCTACTCCCTTAGCGAAGAGAAACTCATACGCCAGTCCATCGACTTCAAACCCATGGTGTGCTAATAAACTGTTCTTTGAGCTGTTTGCCTAGCATTATTTCCACCCTGTTAGAAAAAGGGGGTGGAGGTCTTCTTATATTTGCAAGTGAAAACATACATTGATAAACCTGATCTAATAATTTGTGAGAAAGGAAGTGTCTGGTGCCTGTGATGTATCTTAGAATTCGTGTATCCATAGCTTGTCAATCAGGCCACCTATGCAGTTTCGAAAGAAAGTACTGTGCTTGGAGATTTTAAATTAAATGAGCTGTATGCATTGATAGTTTTGCATCCTGCCTTTGTACTGTTTTGCGTGCTTGGCAAAGCCAGTGACCTGACACAAAGGGTAGTAGGTTTTTGAGGAATGAAACCATCCATCACCTCCAGTCACACGACAAGGAGACATAGTCACACACACCTGCAAATCCTTGCACTCAGCTGGCATATGTCCATTTATTGCATGCTAGAGTGGTGGCATCTGTTCGCACATCGTCTGTGAAACCCATGCTGTTCTGCATGCTGTGATCAAATGCCCAGTAATGAACACCGTACGCCCGTCTGTATGGCACATTGTGGGACATCCTTGGAACTACTGCTGTAGCGTGTGTAGTGTTTTGCTCTGAATACTTTATGCTGTTCTGCTGGTGTGCAAATATGTGTTTCCCTCTTTGATGTTCAAGAGAAGTGGCTAGGATGTATAGCACGTACATGTTAATGTTGCACCAGTATTTTTGCCAAAATCCATTAGGATGCTCTCATGGGCTCAGATCAGGTAACACAGTTTCCACAAGATGTTGCATCCATTAATGGAAGAGACCATTTGTCTTTGTATACATGTCGCATTATTTTGTTCTGCTGGTTGGCGTGCCACATTTACCAGTCTGGGAGAGAGTCCCACTTAACAGAAATAATGACGTGACTTGTACAGATCACAATTTGTAGGCACCTGTCTCTCGTACAGATCCAAACTCCCCTTCTTATCTTCTCATGTTCATAGAATGCTTTATGTTCAAATTCACATGTGCACATGCACACTTCTGTACAATTGTTAGACATATGAAGTGGGGAAGGTGCCCTCATTTCTAAGATGAAATGTTCATGTAGCATGTGCAGCAATACCTGCGGGCATTAATCAGAAACTGTTTGCTGAGGATTTGTATCTTCTGGGATGTGATGCTCTCAGCAGCTGAGTGGTTCCTGACATTTTGAAGGCAGTATATTCCTTTAAAATGTCATAAACCGCTCACCCAGTGATACAGCATCACATGCCAGAAGATTTGAATTGTCAGCAACACCACTGTGACAATGTTCATATCTTGCAGTTTGTTTCATATGTGAGATGTGTGTAAATTTTAGTAGATACATACATGTAAGTGTGTGTACTGTCCTGTGCTGCGTATTTCTGTGTAGTTTTTTAAAGCAGGCGAATTTGCGTTATATTTGCAGACGGTGTATGTGTCCATATCACAACAGGCTGTGTTTGTGAGTGGGTTGGATCCAAATACGGAGAATGTTCCAGTTAAGGTGCTAGACTGTGACACCATATCTCAAGTGAAAGAAAAGGCGCTGGACACAATATACCGTGCCACACCTTACAGCCAACGACCACGCAAGGATGATCTGGACCTTGGTAAGTTCAGATGGTGTGGTGTGTTCTGGGTATTGTGTCACACTGCAGTTGCAGCTCCTGCCGCTCCCACTTGTGGCCTCACTTTTGTTCTGCTTTTAAAGGTTTTCTGTTCCTTCTGATGCCTGTATATTATGGTAACAAACATGGTGTTATTTTCCAAATTAGTTTATCCTATTTACAATTCACAATTATGTACTTAAACTTATTGTCTGACAACAGTTTTTGCTCACGTTGCACCACCACCATGCCATTATGTGTGTTTGTGGATGGTCAGCTGTGGGCTTCAAGAATGCAATAAACAAGCACACAGAAAGTGGCACTTAACAGTTGCCAGATAACATGACACTGTACAATTTCCCCAGCTTCCCTGTAGCCAAATGTCGGTGTTGGTATTGCTTATGTAGTCAGTGTTGGTATTGGTTGTTCCAGAATGGAGGACAGGAACATCAGGGAGGCTAATACTGTATGACGAAGATAGCACGACGAAGACAGAAGGAGAGTGGAAGAAGAGGAACACTCTAAATCATTACAGAGTGAGTGTACTGAGCATACTCAGTGCAAATTTATTGCTGCAAAGTGGCTGCTGATGATTTAGTAGGCAGTATCAGAACTTTCAACATTCACTGAAAGTTTGGGTTTATTGCTGGACATTTTGTTACAGTTACCGCAACTTTCAGGAAAAGCACACTTCATAAAGTGCAAAGAGAAATTCAGGGCCCCCAAGTACTGGACTGTAGGTAGGACAGTCTGTAAAATCTTACTGTGACATTAATAAGGCATTTCTTGGAACTGCTGCAGGCCAGTAAATTACCTGTGATGAACAGAGAACAGTGTTTGAGGAGTCTGCTGAGTAGCAGGATGCCAGGGTTATTGGCAGTGACTACCCATTAAAAAGAAAAATGTGGGACGGTGATTACACTCCCACAGTACGTGAAAATTGAAGATGGCCAGAGGGCACGCATTTTATTTAAGGAACACTGAAACATAGGTAATGACAGAACAATTTGGTTTAGCTGGTAGGCATTGGATATTGAAGTTGCAGCACTCACTTTGCAGGAATGTTCCCACAGAGCTTTACAAGACGGCTGTATTGCTTTCACAGTGTGGTAAGTGGAAGCCGTGTGCCTGATTTCTGGCTGCTGGTTAGATTGTAGCAGCAGACAGTGAGGGGCCTGGCTGCAGGCAGTTTGGGCATCTTGATTCTTGGCAGACATGCGACATGACTGTAATTCTTGTGATGCTGTCTGTAGACATGCAAGCTATAAAGCTGGGCTGTGGGCTGGATGTTATGGCATTTGATACCCAGCAGGGGCGGGAGATTTTTCTGTTTTCCAAAATGTTCACACCAGCTCTTGGGACCACCCAGCCTTTTATTCAGTGGATACTGGAAGCTGTTTTTCCCCAGGCATGAAGTGGCTGGGGTGTGAGCTAACCATTCACCTAGGTCTGTTGCTGAGTGTAAGAAGGAGTGGAGGTATGCTTTTTAAGGCACATATGCCTTCATGCTGAGCACAGGGACAAATTTAACTCTTCAAAGCCGTAAAAGCAGCCACAGTACATTATATTGAACAAGATCAGCATGAGGTGCTTACTGGTGGGTCCCTAAGCTGTGTCATATTAATATTAGTGCTTTTTCTCTGCAGGTACCAGATGGAGGAGCGCTGAATCTAGTCTCAAAGCAATCATCATTTTATAATCTGTCAATTCTCCCAGAGAAAACGGACAAGTCTCACAAGTATGAGACACTTAATTTGTCCAAGTTTAGCTCAGCAAGTCCGCCACTGAGCCGTGCCACATCACCACTCAATCACGATCATGATGGAGGACTCAAGGTGAGTCCTGACAGCGTCTGCACTCTTTATACAGTGGGTGTTTCACAGTGTACATTTAATATTTGTGAAGATTCCAGAATTTTGGAATGTGACACTTATTGGGCGAGTAGTTCCTTGTTTAAGGGATAATATTGTCTTCACAGTGAGGGGACTGCTTGCCTACTGACACGGGGTGGCATCCCAGAAGACTCATAAGAATATAT
The DNA here is from genome assembly GCA_013340265.1 of Coptotermes formosanus. Taxonomy (NCBI): domain Eukaryota; kingdom Metazoa; phylum Arthropoda; class Insecta; order Blattodea; family Rhinotermitidae; genus Coptotermes; species Coptotermes formosanus. The sequence continues at coordinate 318,470 of BLKM01000334.1, read as the reverse complement.
TTTGACCTTATGTATCAGATCATCTCTAGGTCGGGGCACATAAAGAAGCAAGTGGAGATGTTAAAATGTTTGCCCTTCATTAATAATTAGCTAAGGAATTTGAGATTTTACAGATACTAATTGCTGTAGTGGAGCAGTAACCGTGCCTTTTGTAATTATAGACATAAAAATGACCTAAGATACAAGGCTGAAGCATATTGTCTTAACTGTTCTATGGAATGTAATAAGAAAGAAGTCCTAACTACAAGAAGGTGTGGTTTCTGTTGTTTTGTAGTTATATAGGACAATGGCATGATAATACTTGTGTGCATGTGTGTGTGTGTGTGTGTGCGCACGTGCTGTATGGTGTGCCATTGTAATTGTTGTTGTGACCTGTAGGTCTGGCACCTGGTTAAACACCACGACACAGATACCCAGAAAGAAGGGGAAAGAGGCAATAAGATGGTGTCTGAGATTTATCTCACCAGGTTACTAGCAACCAAGGTAAGTATGAGAACAGAAATTTTTTTCAAGGGTTTCTGTGACTGGGATAGAAGTTAGGTTTTCTTAATAAATAAATTTTATTTATTTATTTATTGCCCTGCTGTCTTACACATTTGTGGAAAAGTTAAAAAGGAAAAGTTGCCATGAAATTTATGTGGCATCAATGCCAAGTATTTAAATGGGATTTAGGATACAGTAGTTCTGATGTGGTCATTGCTTTATATACTCATTGAATGGGAAGCTGGATTGGCCCCAGACCTGGTTTCTATTTGCCTGTGCCAGGTGTTGAACTCCATTAGCATACAATCCATAGCTTGGCCCCTATACAGACTGAGCTATCCCATGCAGTGTGAGAACCAAACTCTGGTGTGGTTACATGTTAGATGCACACTGTAGAATAACTTCAGTGTTTTGAGAGCACTGTGAGAAAACAGATTCCTGCAGTTACAGTGTTCTTACGTAATGATGCTGTACATTATTTGTGATTGGCGTACATTTCTTGCAGCCTTTATTTTTAATTTTGAAATGCTACAAAGAATTTTTTTAAGTGTTTTATGTGCCATTGTAATGGCATTTCTGTGTGTTTCTTTCTCGTCACTAGTTGCAGTCTATGTAATTTTGTTGTAGGGTACCCTCCAGAAATTTGTGGATGATTTGTTTGAAACAATCTTCAGCACAGCTCATCGAGGGAGTGCATTACCTCTGGCCATCAAGTACATGTTCGACTTCCTGGATGACCAAGCCCTCCAGCATGGTATCTCTGATCCAGAAGTTGTTCATACTTGGAAAAGCAATAGGTAAGAATAATACATCTCACAAGGAAGGATGCACCGATTTGAAAAAAGTAACATGAATGAATGACCTAGGCATAAATGGGAGGACAACGTTAAAGTGAATCTTAAAGACAAAGGGTGGGAAAGTGTGGACTGGATTGATGTGGCTGAGGAGAGGGGCATGTGGAAGGCTGTTGTGAACATGGCAATGAACGTTCAGATCGCATAAAATACAGGGCATTTATTGACTAGCTGTAGAACTAGCAGCTTCTCAAGAAGCATGCACACTCCACGGAGCATGGGGAATGAATGAGACTCATAACTGTTGTTTTAGTGTGGCCGACTTCATAATCACAGCAGAAAGCTCTCTTTGTTTCTGAATTGATGGTTTAGTAGGCAAGCAAAATAGTAATAAAGGCATATCAGGTGGGATGTCAAAGTGTTGATAAGAAGTAATGAGAGAACATTTTATACAAAAGTTTCTTGCAGAGTGGCCCTACAGATTTGCTGTTTCTTAATAATGATGTGTTCCATAGTGGAGGTTATTTGTGACGTGAGATCAACATTTGACTCAAGGATTTGTTATTCGCTTTGGTTAGAAGACTGAGCAGTAATTGGAATAGCTCAGACGGAATAGCGACCAGGCTATGTGCTGCATATTTGGGGTTCAGCGCCTGAGAGGGACAGTATGTTCTATGAGTGATTTCAGGCTTCCACCTCGAAATAAATGGAGGTGGGATTGACAGGTTGTCCCAAAACTGCGCACCACATAAAATCCTAGAAGAACGCAGATCTTGGGAGTTTTTCTCCTCTCTAAAACATGCAGACTGGTTCTGGGGCTGACCCAGGCTCCCAGCCAATGGGTATTGGGGTCGCTTTCTGTGGGGGTAAAACAACCAGAGCGTGATGTTGACTCATCACCTCCCGCTCTTTAAGGAAAGTCCCTGTGTTAAATTTTTTGCATTGTGTTAGGAGAAAAACTTATCAGTGTGCTTCATTTAGAGTGAGAATTAATTTAATATCCAAATATGTAATTAATGTGCAAAAGTGCATTAACTGTAGAAAGTCTTGCTATGTTTTGTTACTTTATAAACTTTGACAAAGTGGCAAGTAAGTTTTCTTTCTTTACTGCAGTATCAACATTGGTGATTGGTAATGTAAAGAAATATTGTCATATTTTGGGCTGTCTGGATTTGGGTTCTTACATTTTATAACATAGTTGGCATAATGGATGGAACCCCCCCACACAGTACTGGTTTTTATGGGATAATGTTGAACAAGTGCAAACCCTGTGAGCACTCGGATGTTTGGTTTTTATTTATGATTTTAATTGAATTTGTGTTCTTAATGATCATCATCCCAGCTGGCGTTGAAGTACAAGATACAATTCTATTCTTCCTCAAAGAAACAAACAGTCACAGCCAACTTTTCTTGTAGTTCTTTTATTTTTGAGCTACCGCCGTTTCAGCTTTTAGAAGCCACCATCAGGCTGCAAGTACACAGGCACAGGCAAACTGTACGCAGTTGGAGGGAGAGGCCTTCTCCTTTACAGACACACAAAACAAATTTTTATACAATATAAAAGAATTGTATAAAAGTGTAGAAGATGATGCTGATTCATATGTAAAGTAACACCAGTATGGGGTCAAGTAGAATTATTGGTGCATTAATTTCTCTTTCAGTCTGCCTCTTCGATTTTGGGTTAACCTAATCAAGAACCCAAATTTTGTATTTGATATCCACAAGTCCAATATAGTGGATTCCTGCCTTTCCGTCGTAGCACAAACTTTCATGGATTCCTGTTCCACGTCAGATCATAGACTGGGTAAGGTTTTGCTTTGTAATGTGTGTGTTTTCTTGGAGTATAATCACTTCAATTTTGAATCTGGCAGTAGCATGTAGGATTGTTAATAACCGTTGGTTTGTAACCAACAGGTAAGGACTCTCCAAGTTCCAAGCTGCTTTATGCCAAGGACATTCCAGTGTACAAAGAATGGGTGGAGAGATATTACTCAGACATTAAGATCATGTCAGCCATCTCAGACCAGGACATGAATGCCATGTTGGCTGAGGAGTCCCGGGTAAGAGCTGTTCATCTTGCTATTAAATACAGACAACATGCAATAAATTATAACTGGTAGGTATAAAATGTAGCATGCATGATATTCTGCCTTTTAAATATTTGCAGTTGTCTCATGTTTCATCGTTGGTCTACTGCATGGTCATTATATTGTCATTATTTTATTTGATAACTAGCAGTTGTCACTTCTGACAACTCATTTATCATGTTGACGTATCCCGATGTATCACACTCAGCTGACTGTCCCCCCACACGGCACAGCAGCAATGGGTGATGACAGTCGGTTGTCATATAATATATAGACTCTTAGCTTTGCTTGTACAGAGGGATGTGAATGTGATAAAGTTAAGGACTGTAGCTTCACGTCTGTAGAAGAACATACTTGTAACATGGTGGCTGCACAGTCTGGTGGCAGTTGTCAGCACTCGCCTATACACACTGGGTCATGTAAAGGAAGGGAAAAAATGGAGGAAGAAGCACCTAAAGGGCGTGATCTGTTTGCCCAGGGCAGTTGCTCTTTGTCTCCATGCCAGTAGTTAACTGGTTAGATTAATACGGTGATGTAACTGTTTGATTGTGTTTCAGCTGCACACCACAGAGTTCAACACCAACTGTGCGCTACACGAGCTCTATACCTATGCAATGAAGTACAATGAACAGTTGACTGTGACACTAGAAGAGGATGAATTCTCTCAGAAGCAAAGACTGGCATATAAGTTAGAGCAAGTCCACAACATAATGGCGGCAGAGTCAAATCCGTGATGGCGGTCTGCCGGACCTGAGTCGAACCCAGCGTTCGAGGTCCGGTGTTAAGTTGCAGGACTTGTGCAGCTAGCTGTGCATCTTGTGTGTCTGTGTGTGCATGTGTGTGTGTGTATGCATGTGATGTGTGTCACTGGCAAGGAGGTTGCTTGGCCATTGTCCTGAGACAGATCCATCCAAAGTGAGTGAGCAAGCCAAGAAGCAAACTGGAGTGGCCTATGTGTGTGTGCGTGTGTTTTGTTTGTGTGGCAGTCTGAAAGGGTGGGGAGGACATAAAATATCCCTTGAACAATTTGTTCTTTGCTCAATGACAGGTTGGGTGGTCAGTACTGGAACTGTCACAGGTATGTGCAGTTGCTGTTTGTGCGTTCCTACAGTGATAAGGATGTGGTGGGTCGAAGAGGAAATGCTATTTGGAAATTATACTGAAGTGCCTCCGGTAGTAACAGAGTATTGACGAAAGGTTTAGTGAGCCCTGGCCAAGACGGTTTCAAGCATGGTGACATTTTGAGTTGTTGGCAGGCAGGAGAGAAGTGGAAATGTGGAGCTCAAGCATAGACCCCACTCTGCTAAGAAGAACCATGCCAAGGAACAAGACAAAGATCTGCATGATAGCCAGTGTTAACCGTGTCAAATGGAACATACCTTTACGAGATCTTGTCTGATTCATTTTGTCAACACATTTTCTGGTCGCTTGGTTTTCTTCTTCGCAGTGATTCAATGCCATTCTCCTTTTGTTTCTCTTAAAGTGTATGTTGACGATTTAAATGTCTTCCATGTTCCCTTCTTGCACCAAATTTCCATGCCGAACCAGCACGGGACGCTTGAAACGTGTATATTTGTACAGTTTTCCTCAAATCCATTCAAAATCCTACTTGCTGCTCAGACTTGCCATTCAACTAATGTAGCCGTGTGTCTGTGTAGATGTCAGTGTTTCAGTTAAAGGTGCACATGCATACAGCACACAATCTCAGTGGTACTTTGTCTGCTCTGTGTGTCGGTGTGGCGTGAGGATAATCTTAACTGGCAGCTGTTTTTAAATGAGGACCAAGCAATCAATTCTCAGTATGATTCCCGACCGATTGTTGCGGGTGGCCGGATTGCTCGCATCGACGGTCTTCATTCTGTTCGATTCATGTTAACTTCCAGTATGGTATGTTAGCGTGAATCAAACAAAACGGTCACAACTCAGGAAAATTCTGTTGTGAGTTTCCATTGAGCCACAAACAATGAAGAGAACATTTCTTAAGACTGGATCTTGTTTGAATATAGTACATAAAGGATAGCAAATTGCCAAGGGAGGCCACCATGTTCTCTGCTACAAAGATATCATCGAAATATTACGAATTACGTTTGATCTTTAGTAACTGTTCACTGAACAATAAATGATTGTCTTTGTAAATCCACAGAACAATGCTGGTCTTCCTTTTTTCATTGTCACATAATTGTTTTCTTGTTCTATTGAATGGTAATGCTCAGTGTTTTGTCACTTTAATGGAAATCAGTTTTTCATGCACTTGTTTCCTTTTTTTATTCAATACCACCTTTTCACAACATCCCTTTACACACCTGTGAGGGTGTACCAAATAAAAGCTTTAAATAAAAGTGCAAAAAAATTGAGACCCTAATGTGCACACGTGCAGGCAGAGTGAGTTGTCACCATGTGTTAGAAGCATGTACTGTGTAAGGTAGGTCTGGGACTGCATTGAAAAATGACAGCTGTGCTGAAACTACAGAGACACGTTGGACATATGAGTGGGAAATCGAAACTGAAGTTTAATACAATCATCATCTGATAGACATTCATTAAATGCTTGTTATTATCTGCATCAGTGTGATATTGTCGTGTCTGATGCAAAAAACCCTAAATATTTAAACTATGGAAGATGTGCGGTTCCCATAGTGGTGTTGACAAAGATCCGTGTCTTCTGTTAAATGGCAAGTTTTTGGAGGAACTTGCATCTATAGACAGGGTTTAATTAGCTCAGTCTTGGATCAGTCACGAGATTGGAATCTTATTAGTGATATGTATAGAAAAGTAAAAAAGTTACACAAAAGTAACCATATGAAAATGACTGAGCCAATATTGTCTAGAACAGTAATAATATAACTGCTGTATAGAATCAATATCTTAACTATTACAGTAACAAACAGAAGTGGGGTTTATGTTTGGAATTATGGGAGGGACAAATTTTTGGGAATATTTGTGATCATGCTGCTACAAAGCTGTTACCATTCTGTCTGCTTTACACACACACACAAACATAACATAACATAACGTTAAGACAACTGAGTCAGCTACTTTAAACATGTTTACTTACTGTAAAGGGACAATACAAATGACAGAATGTTGGTAGAGCAAAACACTTAGGAAAGTATTTGGCCGTAACGGCAGCGATTCAAGTAAATTACATGTGAGCAGCCGTGTGACTTGGATATGTGAGTTAACGTAGTTGCGGTGGTGAAATGTGGGAGGTTGTGATGGGTTAAGTATGTAGCTGGAATGGATATTATATAACAAGGAAGTGTATGTTTTAGACAGGTCACCTGTTGTTGGGGTAGTGAAATGTAGGAGATTATAATGGTGTGGCTATGTAGCTCAGATGTTACGTAACGAACTGTGTGTTTAATACACGCTCGTGGCGTTAGGGTAGTGAAATATACATAGTAAGAGCTTGTGATAGGTTGCAGAAGTTTGGTGGGTAGACCTGTAAAATGTAAGCGTGGAATATCAAGAACGTGATGGGAGGGTATGGTTGAATGTTTAAGAATACAGACTGAGGGTGGGAGGCGGATGCAACTGGCTCAAGATTGTGATTGATGGCTGACTTGAATATTAATGGTGCTCAAGAATTTGCATTCTGCTACCAGAGAATTAATTACAAAATAATTTGCCTCTTTATATGGTGTCGCACTGCAGGAAGAGACAAGATGAGGCTGTCTGAAATGAACAGCCTGAGGACAATATGTATTATGCAGTAATATATCTTATTATTTTGCGTTATATTTTGATCTGAGCAGAAATATGTCGGAGAAAATATAATGTAAAATAATATTTTCTAATATGTGTATTTAGTTGGTTTGTAATAATTTCAAAGTTCGGGATTTTTTTAGTGCCACAATGACCGGGGGGGGATTGATGGAGGGAATGGCATGGGGTTAGGCTGCTTTGCCGATGTCGTACTGCATAGTTCCATACATTACCACTGGGAGCATGCTTTACCCACAGCCAGTGAGCCGTACTGGCTATAGTAACGCACGAAAGAGCCACATTTGGCGGTGTAGTTTAACGTTTCCATGAAGTCTCCAACTGTGAAAAGTATTAGCACAAATCATGTAGTCTGTGGTCCCGTCTGATTACCGCTGATGCTTCTGCTATAGCCGTGCAGGTATTAATCTTGTGTTGCATGGTGTCTGGTGTAGTGGTTTGGTGAGGAGTAGGAGGATGGGCGGCGAGAGCTGAGTATTTTCGTCATGTGTTTATAATTGTATTTTATACACCAGGCGTGAAACAGGTATATACTTGATGTATTAGTATTAATATTTCTTAGCCTTTAGGCCTTAATTCAGGTGTAGTTATTTCTCTGTCAATTGCTTGAATGTAAAGAACGCACTTCTGTACATCTGTTTGGTTTCTGGTTGCTCTGATGAAGGCAGTGATTCACAACTACACTGTTAAAGTATTGATTTTTATAGTCTTTCTGCGTGCATTTTTTAAAAATCCCTCTGTTAATTTCATTGTTTCCTAAACACATAGATTCTGCGTATAGGTGATACGGACGAGTTCCGAATGACTGATTACGTTTTCAGAATTTGTTTGAAGCTGTGCACTGCTTATACTGTGGGTGGATTGTGTGTAGTTCCTTAATAATGATATATTAATTATTTAGATATTTAATGGGAAGTTGGAAACAATTCGGTAAGCGTGATCACTTGTGTAGTATGTAAATGTACATTTTAGGCTGCGGCGTGTGTTACTGGTCTTGAGGGTGTCTCCCAGAATCTTGCCACTTGCAGTTTTCAAGCAGCGCGAGATACGTTGATGCTGTTCATTGTAACAATATACTTGTAATATCGGTCAATTTTATGAGCATGGACATGTCACATTTTCCATTAGTATTTTGTGTAACAGAGGCCTGTGACGTTACTGTAAACAGTTAATTTTGTAAGTAGTTGAAGATTCTTGTTTTGTGGGTTGTGATGCTGCGCAGTTTGGCGGATAGGTACTGCTGTTTCACGTGCCTTCAGGTTAGAAGAGACCTGTAGTGTCCTGAACATGGAGGCAGCTGTTTCCTTTGAAACACTGCTACCAATCTGCCAAAGCATGTAATATCATCCAAGAAAACAGTAATCTTCATAGTCACTGCTGTGAGGACCTCAAATCCCACGCAAGTACTGACTTCCTTTTTTATGTATAATACAGTGATATGGGTAGGTGTAAAACCCAAATTTGGTGACAGGATTCTTATGGGAGTTGCAGTGGATATTTTGAGATGGATAAAGTGAGAATTCAGAAACAGTTGCAGGTGACGACCATCTATAAATTTGTTCCTCTGTATGTCTGTGCTTGGTAGTTGACCTAGGTCATGGAAATGGCAATATTCCTAATGTTTTTGTTCCAGAAATTTAAAACAATTTTCTTTACACATTATGTCATTCATTTTTATTTAATTACCTTGCTGAATAAGTATTGTGTGAGTTAGTGTACTGAGTTGTCCAGAGGAAGATTCCAAAAGGGCATTCTGTTTGGTTTATCCTGCTTTTGTAACTGGTTGTAACAGTAGATACAGTCCATTGCTGTGGCAGTTCCTCCTGTTTGACAGAGCAGAATTGCCTGATGATTCTCAGAGTATAATGTTTTCTCCTGCTTCTGTGAGTTCACTGGAATTTGATCAGCATCTGGCAGTTTTTATGTTTTCAGTTCCTCAAAATCAGTTTCAGATTCACCAAAATTGGAGTATATACTGATGGCTCATCAGGATATAATTTTAGTCCTCCTAAGTCTGTTCGCCTTGTGTTCGTCTAGCAGTCAGTTGCATAACATTTCCAACACAATATGTGGGAATCTGCAAGTTGATTGCCATTCTCACATTTACTAACTTCATTCTGTGTTAGTGCACTCATTGCTTTATGAAGATTCACATAACAAAATTTCCACTTGTGTGATCTGTTGTGATGATGCACATAACCTCCATGTGACTTGTCATCAAAAATTAATTTGCTCATCCACAACCTTCCATACAGAATCAGTGCCTCAAGTTGTTTAACCCAAGATGACAGAAAATGAAGGCGACAAAAATGTTTATTTTTGCATTGTCTTGTGTTTTTGTTAAATATGTCTTTTTTATTGTGTGTGTAGGAATCTATTTTCCCCACTTGTACGTTTCATTTCAGGCATTAACATTGTTGAAATTGCGTGGGAAAGTACCCCCAATCGTAAAGTACTTATGGGAGAAGGTGACTCACCACACAGATTTTGCTCTGTAAACGGTGGGGACTGACTGTATTGCGTCTTGAATTGAATAGTGACTGTGTAGAGTCTTTGATATTTTGTATTTCTATTTGTGTCAAAGTCAGTGACTTTGTTTCTTGCGTGTTCCATCTTTTCATTTATGTGAGAGTTTGCACATTTGAGAGTTTGAACATTTTACACTTACATTCATTAATTTGTTTCTGCACTGCAGTCAACTTTTCTGGGAATCCTTGTTTATGATGGCCACATACTGATGTGTCTGTGTGTGCATCCATCCTACCCCATTCCTGTAGGAAAGGCATCTTTGTGGAAATTATTGACTTCTACAATTTGATTAGCTGGGTTAGCGTAGTCAGTATAGGGACTCACTGTTGGCTGGACAGTCCGGGGATCAAATCTCAGTGGGAACATGATTTTCCGCACCCATCCAGACTGTTCCTGAGGCCCACCCAGCCTCCTGCACAGTGGGTACTGGGTCTTTGCTGGCGGTAAAGCAGCTGGGGTGTGGTGCTGACCACCCACTCCCATCTAGTGCCGAGGTTGCAAATGGGTTGTAGCTATATGTCTGCCTCCCCTCTGTGCCTACATTGGCATGTCATGGGGTGACCTTTACCTACTGTTTGGAAGTCAGACATTGAGTGTCTGCTTGCTAGGAAACCCACTGCTGGCTGTCAGAACTGAGTCCCTGTTGTTTTGCTGCTTAGTGGTTATGATATTTATGACCGTGTATTGTTAACAATTGCCAGTTGAAATGTTAGTGGGCTTTATGTGATTACTAATGTTTAGGTTTGTTCGTCAAACTGTAGATTATTCTGCTTTCATGATGTGCTTTCGCTTGACCTAAAATTTTGACATTATATAAGATCCTCTTCGCACATTTTGCTAACAGTTACTTCAACCTTTCTGAATAGTGGTACTGCACCGTGCTGTCTTTGAAGGACTTCTTGACTGTGTTGCCATGTGTATATATGTACACTGTGTGAAGGAGACTGTTTGGTGTTTTAACATTTACGATGCATGTTGCTGCATGGAATCAGTGTTTTGTCTATCACAGGGCTTAGCCATTTGAATTTGGTCTGATGGAAGTGTTGAAGGAAATGGTTTGGAGTCTTAATTCTGGGACATTTGAAAGCCAAAGTTTACAAGGACAGACCTCTCACAGTTGAGGAGTTGAAAGAGCAAGTCAGGGTCACAGTTAGAATAATTGATAAAGATCTGTTGCAAGTGGTTATGGTTAACATCCGATCACAATTACAGGAATGTATTGGCTCCAAGGGAGACCTCTTAAGAGATGCAGTTTTTAAAAGGTAAAGAGCGTACACTAAGTAGTATTTTACTACTGATGTTCAATAATTTTTTTATTTCTTACAGTCAACCTACTTCATAAAAACAGTGATCTGAAAATTATCACATTCTGTTACCCCACTCTGAATGTAGTGTCCTTTGGGTTGGAGTTAAACAATCAGACACTGTGCGACACAACTGTGTATTTTCATGTAAGCTGCAATTTTCGATCCTTTTGGTCCATCATCGGGCTGTATATGTGAAGCATTAAAGTGAACGTGCAGTGTAGTGTATATATACACATGTACTGTCTTGTGAAATCTGACAGTTGTGGTGTGTTGCAGTACAGTGTAATTGTGAGTGCTTACAAGAAAGTGTATATATCTACTGCAATTTTGCCTTAATTTTAAGTTTCTTTATACATGAGCCTGATGCTGTGCAGCTTACATGAACACACACAGTTGTATCAGATGGTATTTGAGTGTTTGTGTTTTGAATATTAAAAGCATAACGGGATGTCATCCGTCAGGTCAGAAAGGTATTTCCCACAGGGGGTGGCAGTGTATTACCTTTTTTTGTGCAACCATACGAGCATCATACACCATCCAGAATTCGCAGAGTGAGGTCACGCCAGTTGACCTCAGCATTATGACTTCGCAAACTTAACACAACTTTGCAACACTAAAGATATTTTTAATGTCACATTTCCTAGTTGTTAATTACCATAATCACCTGACATTACAACATGAGGGTCTTGATTATATATTGTCTGAATAAATGTTCATTATTTTTAAGTTATTTATTCTTATGAAAGCCAGGGCTGTTCTTAATGTTGCTGTAAATGTTTTGACATTGGTTGATTCATTACGCCCTTATATAATGGAATACTGTAGTGTCCGAGGTGTGCCTGATATGACATTTCAGGAGCTGACTGTACTTGTGTTATAATCACATATTCAGAAATTTCAGAAACTAAAATTTTTTGCCAGCAAAGTAGCGTTGTTGTCTGGCTCATGTTCTTGTCAGTAAGGCTCTCACTGTAACATGCCATGAAGGCACCTGGGAGGGGATAGCTCTGCTCTTTCTTGAACCTTGGCATTCACCCTGGCTGCCTTAACCCCAGGAATGACCCGGTACCGTCCATATGTGAGGCTGCATGGGCCCAATGGTCAGTCTGGATGGGTGTGAAAAATCTCCATGACGTGTCATTATTTGTAATAATTCTCATATTGCTGGATGTTGAGGCTGTGACCTCCCTTGCTTCTGGGTTTGTAATGTGGTATTTTCCACACGTATGCCACGTGGTTCACTTAATACACAGTTTCCATATGGGCTGAGGTATTTGATCTGCAAGCAGGTTTTGTGGTGGAAGCCATGAATTGCCTTTCTGGTCACATGTTTTGCCAGAACAATTTGTTTGACATATTACCACCATTTTATTTTGGCCCTTGTTTTGTTTATAGGATCACTTCATGACAGTACAGTCACAGCTGATACACACACTCACTTTACTAGCACATTGAGGTCCAGAAATCCAATGGGTTAGTATGACTGTATTAAACATTGATTGAAAGTTAGAATGTGAAGGTATGTATGTGATAAAGGGAAGTTGAAAGTTTAAGAGATTTAAGAAACGTTCAAATTGAGTAGCCAAAATCACGTACTTCGATATGTGGATAGCATTAATTTATTGTACAATGGTATAAATCCTGTAAGTGCAGACATTGCCATACAAGCCAGAAAGTAATTTGGTGTGGACGTAAGTGTTGCTACAGTGCAGTGTAAGGGCTAGCAACAAATGTTCAGCTCTTTTTTATTTGTTTTTGTTTGCCAGTACTTATACCAGAAAACAGTGTTTTATACTGGCTCTCTTGTCAGAAGTTGCGCTTCTGCAGATGCTTTTATGCTGCTTTCTTGCATTCATTAAGTAAACATCAGCAGACGCTTTTGAAGAAAAGAGCACTGAGTGTGTCTGAAGACAGTAAGCCGCTTGGTACTTGTGCATAATAATACTGACAACAAGACAGGCAGTGTACATATAAAGGTAACACGGAGGCGCTTTTGTGAAGCTGTGGTTGCCGTGTAAAAGCAATAATCATTACCTATTCTGAGTGTGTGTCCGTAGCCTTAGTTACCCAGCATGCAAAATGCATGTGCCATATTATATTGTCATCTGTGGGCTGTCTGGCTGTACGGTATTTTTCCATATTATCTCATAAATGGCATGATATTTGGCAAGGAGTTACAGAACGTAAAATGTGTGTTTTGATTCTCTCTACAACTTTTGTCTGAAACATTTCTCATTTTAAGAAGAATTCAGTGAGATGTTTTCATAAATGTATATACATGTTTGTGTAAAGCACCCGTTACTCTCCTCAGATTTTCATGAACATTGAATTTTCTTGACAGATATCCGAAAAATACCCAAATACCAAATTTCATGAAAATCCATCCAGTGGGAGCTGAGGTGTTCCATATTGACAGATGGACAGACAGACAGACAGACAGACGGACATGACAAAGCTGATAGTTGCTTCTCGCAATTTTGTGAATATGCCTCACAGCAAGTTCAGAGGGTAAGCTGGAGAGAAAGAAGTTTAGGAGATGATCCTTGGTTTTCGGATTTAAAGCTGTCATTTTTTGCACTTCCCAGAACATCAGTTGTACTAGTTGTTTTATATGGTTGTAAATTGTCTAAGGGAAGAGTATAATGTGGTTGGGGGGGGGGGGTGCATAGGAAAATATATTAAGGTCCAAGAGAATTTAAGGTAGTAGGTATAGATGCTTGTATAATGAGGGTGGGCAGTTGGGTACAGCATTCACTATGAGGCTGTTCTGTTTCCATAGCAGAGTGCTGTGACTGTTGGTATCTTACAGCATGGCGTAACAGAAGATGCGCACGTCCGTGCTACCCATTGATACTGATGGCAGTGTACACCCAGAGATGAATGACTGAACTTATTTTCATTGTAAATTACAAAATCGCAAATTTATTGATTTTGTGGGATGACTGGTTACATCCACTTATTTGCTTGTGAACAGAAGTATTTCATGTGTTCTGTATATTGTATACAGTTGCTATTTCTGCATGCATGATGCATAGTCTTGTTTCAGCCTCCCTTGGTCTGCCTGTAACATAACATAATGTAACATAACCCTTTCTCTTCCTTATCTCTGGTGCTCCTGTGTTTCATGCTGTTAATTCATCGGTACATGATGTGATTCTGCATATTCTCTAACTTACCATAACTTTGTGTAACAAACTGTGTCTTTTCTAGAACAAACATCTTGTATATTTGTGTGGGCAAACAATAAACTTCTGATAGTGATGCTGTAAAAACAGACACACGTGAAATAAGAGGCAAAGTAATTCCCTAAACTGCAGCACACTTTGTACACCTTTCTAAAGTTGTGCAGACAGTCACTGAAAGTGTCCAAAGGAAATGTGTTTGAGTTGGCAGTCATGTTCCCCCTGATGTCCTCACCATCCTGAAATCCATTATCTTTGAAGAGGATTTTCACTTTACGTGACTAGCATGAGTCTGCTGGTGTGAAGTCAGGTGAATAACGTGGGTCACTGAGTGCCACACTGCAATATGCCAGGAAGCGCTTCACTATCATGGCAGAATGAGTTCATCTGGGACAGTGTGTGGGACAAACGTCGTGCAGATGTTCTTCTGACTCAAGTGTTTGTGAAGAATTTGACAAATTGTCTGCCAGTTAATGTGCAGTTGATTCTTCATCAATTTTGTGGTCATTAGATTGTCTTCAACCACCATTTCACAAACTTTTACAACCATTTGTGGGTTTTGAACCCTTGATAGCTACACACTCACTGGATCATCATCAAGGTCGTCACAGCCATCACTGAACTTTTAAACCCTTTAAAGACATACATATTTCATTTCCATGAACAGTTTCACGCATTTTATCTTTTTCTGTAGCTGTTTTCCCAAGTATGGATGAAAAATTGGGCACGTGCTCTGCACCATGACAACAAAGAAGGACACAACTATTGATCAACTGACAGAGCTAGAACTTTTCATTTCACCAATCCCTAGTGGTGATAACATGAACAAACTGGTTACGGTTGGTTTATGTGTGCAACTATACTCGTGCATCACTGTCAGTCGTGGAACTTTATTGTTTGACCACACATCAAAGACAGTTGTGAGATTTATGAAACATAGATCACATGCAACAAACATTTTGCTGTGCAGTACTTTGATTCTTATGTAGTGTCTCCGGCTAACTAGCTGTGTCACTGCACGTAGTACATGTTTGTACTTAGTGAATACTGTTAGTGACAGGAGATTGAAAGGAAGCACTGTGGGGTGGCTCCAGTGACGTGTTGTTACATGAAGGCTGGTTACATAGGGACTACTGTGATTCGCACAGGAGTGTGTATCAGACTATAGTCTTGATGATTAAGTAGTGTTTGTAACGTTGGTAGCCATGAATTAGGGAAGGATTCAACATGTGAGTGATGGAAGGGCCACGTGGAGCCCATTAACAGAATGCTCAAAAACAAAACATTGCGTTTATGTTGATTTCTGAGCACCAGCAGCAGCAGTAGCGATAGTAGTAGGAGCTGGCTAACCGAACTCCATGGACCAGAGCCCTTCGTGAAAAGCTCGTAGTTGCTAGCTAGTGAAATCACCCACATTTTGTGTAACCTGAATTATCATTACTGAATTTACAGGAGCCCACCACTTGTCCCTGTCCTGAGCCAGATTAATCCAGTCCACACCGTCTTTTCCCATTTTGTTAAGATCCATTTTTAGTATTGTAGTATCTATGCTCAGGTCTTTCAAGTGAACTCTTTCCTTCAGCTTTCCCCACCAAAACCCAGTATGCACCTGTCCTCTCCCTCACATGTCACGTATGCCTTGCATGTCTAATTCTGCTTGGTCAGATCACCTGAGAAGTACAAACCATTAAGCTCCTCATTACACAGTTGTCTCCTGTTATGATGTCCCTCATAGGCTCATGTGTCTTCCTCACCTTAATTGCACTAACAATAACAACATCTGTTGTACCAGTCTGCCAGCATGTGCATACACGTGTATACACTGGCAAAACCTCCAGATGTTGCATGTATAGTTCCTCCACACACATGTGAAGACATTCATATTTTATGTGTGTGCCTTTGGTTTGAATCTAAAGGCTTTTGAATTGGGACTCTTCTTCACATAATAGTTACGGTATATAGATTTGTATCAATTTGTCCAGTTGAAGTAGTGTATTAACATGAAGATCGGCAGGTCACAACAAGATGTGCATTGTGGGGTCTAGGCAGAACAAGAGTTTTTGTTTGTTGCTGCATCAAAATCTTCACAAGTTGTGTCAAAGAAATGCTAATGAATGAAGTGCATCGATTTGTGTTATTACATTTGCGTCAAGTAGGTGTGTGTGACCTGTTCACCGTAGTTACCCAGATATGGGATAAGAAAGGTGTGTGTGACCTGTTCACTCTAGTTACCCAGATATGGGATAAGAAAGGCGTGTGTGATCTGTTCACTCTGGTTACCAGGTATGGGATAAAAATTTTTCCCTACATCATTATCTGAAAAATTTGTGTTGCCCTATAATTGCAGACAAATTAAATATTGTTTATGTACCTTTTTCTTTTAACTGAAGATCGTGAAAGGGGTCATACTGGGGTTTCAGGTCTTCTGGGATGTGGGGCTGTGTCACTGGCTTAGAGTTGCCTTGGAGATTCTGTTGACAGCTTAAGAAATGATGTGGTGGCAGACTTGTACGAAATTGATGGTGCGCTGACCCCCAACAGTGCAGGACTGAGGTTAGGGAGCTAAGGAGTTTGACTTTCTTTTTCAAACATTTTTTAACCTGCAGCTGCATCGTGGAGTTGCCCCTGCACAGAGGTGCACTTTGCAAAATCTGAGCTTTCACGACAATTTTGTTGAAGATTGATTTGTTCTGGGGTGTGCTGTTTTGTGGCAACAGAGTGGCATATGTAAGGAGTCCTGAATCCTCAACAAAACCACTGTGGAAAGCTCAAATTTTGTGTGCAGGATTGCCTTGTGTTTTGGTAAAACAGTATGATTCACTTCTGGATTGAAGCCATAAAAGGAATGTGCTGTACGTTCCCTGGGCAGAATCCTGTTTCTGGAGAAAATTACAGCAATGAAAACTGTATCGTAATTTGTACATTTATGAAAGATTTTATTTTGATATGGAAGAATGGCATGTGAATTCTGCTGCCCTGGGTAAGGGATGTTGGTGTTTTAGTTTGTGATGAACAAAGAACTTCCTGTATCCAAAGTAGGTTGGTATCTTCCTTTAAGTAATGCCATATTGTTAAAACTAAAAAAATATCTGTAAGCATAGAACTTTTTCAAATTGAAGTATTGATTGTTGTTTGGTTATGTTGTCATAATAAGTTTTATGAACAAATACCTCAGAGCTCACAAAATAAGTCTTTTGTCATTAATTTATATTAGTGATATCCTGCTTTGGATATCCTGCTACTTATATTATTAACGATATCCTTCTATTTATATTAGTGATATTCTGCCATTTACATTAGTGGTGTCATGCTTTGGTATATCCTGCTACTTATATTATTGATATCTTGCTATTTATGTTTGTGATGTCCTGTGATTTATATGAGTGATATCCTGGTATTTATACAAGTGAGGTCCTGTTACTTATATGTGCTATATCCTGCTATTTAAGTTAGTGGTATCGTGCTCTTTGTAATATCACTCGTGCTTGCTTTCTTTCATTCTCTGTGTGTTGTTTCTAGTCTGGAAGATCTCTGGTACTGATAATTCACCTAACAGGAAGAAGTGACAACCAGATGGCAGATTGGTGCCGGCGTAATTTAGTGTGAATGTTACAGAGCCTCTGCAGAGGGCCTTAACGATGGCGGTTCATGGGGCCCCACCAAAACGGAAAGAGATCTATAAATATGAAGCTCCATGGCTGTTGTACAGCATGAATTGGTCTGTGCGCCCTGATAAGCGATTCAGGTAAGATTAAATTATTGTGCAGATTGGAAAGTTCCAGAGAAAAACACACCAGGTTTGATGTATAGTATCAAAATAGGTTTGGGATGATGAATACAGTGTCTGCCATTTTCAGAAGTTTGTTGTGTGAGCAACAAATGTGGTAGACTGTACTGTCTGTGTGTCACATATGGAAGTTTCCTGTGCCAGGTTTGCAGAGAAAAATGTATATTTTTATTAAAATTTTAAAATATTGCTGTTATATGAGATGCTATCAGATTTCTCATGAACAGAGAGTGATGTTATCCTAAATATGAAGTTCCAGCTTTCTGTCATATATTTTGATCTAAAGTTGTTTTGGATTACCCTGAAGATGGAGGCAGCAAGTTCCTTCAAAATGTGGATAACAACTACCAGGACGCATGCCATCATATCGCAGAGTATTTTAGTCTCCTTTTTCATGTGTTGGTTGATCGTGGGTGTTGCTTTACATGGTTTCAGACTTGCACTGGGCAGCTTTGTTGAAGAGTACAACAACAAAGTGCAGATTGTTTCACTGGATGAAGACACTTCTGAATTCAGTGCAAAGAGCACATTTGACCATCCTTATCCTACCACAAAAATCATGTGGATACCAGACAGTGTGAGTACTCTTCATGTGCAAGTGTGTTTATGTAATTTCTTTTGTCTAATCTTTCTTTTAAATTATAAGTGTAGTATACTTCAAGTTATCCATTCTGATGACAAAGGAAAGTTGAACAAGTAATCAAAAACACACATGATCTGTTTGTTTTTTACTCACTTTACTTGGGGTTTGTACACTTGTCAGTAATTTTCTTGCAGTAACTGAAGAACAATGCAGTGTAGTGCCTAATACTTTAATGTGCTGTGTGCTTCTAGTATATAATGTAAATATGATGTCTATTTCCTTCAGAAATATTGCGTCTTAATGCAAAGCTATTACAGACCGTTTGTACACTTGGTACATATTTCTGGATGAACCTTTCTTTTTATTGAACAATTGGGTGTAACCTGTCTCTGTTCGGAGGGCAGAAAGGCGTGTTTCCAGATCTGCTAGCCACAAGCGGTGACTATTTACGAGTCTGGCGTGCAGGGGAGCCAGAAACGAGACTGGAGTGTGTCCTCAACAATGTAAGTTACAGTTTTGTACTGCCATAAGCAAGTGTCAATAAACCAATGTTATGCAGAAACAGAATGTATTAGAAATTGCTAGAGATAAAATTTTTAGTTGTGTGTTGTTGTTTATGTCTTGTGTCAAATTGTCTCATATTTCAGTCTTTTTTCAGAGTGAGTGTCGTCCGTTGATTGCGGTGACACCACCATAGATAAAACTAATTAAGACCACACTCAGTACCGTGTACACAAATTATGTATTGTACTAATGGCCAGACTGACACGCATTAGATGCCTGTGAGATTTCCTGTACCCATACAAACGCACACACAGAGATGCACGTGATGGAAGACATGTCTGTGACAGAGTTATGGGTGAGAGGTGCAACTGAGCTGTAGTTGACTGTGGTACTGACTGCTGATAATTACAGGGGGACTGTGTGTAAGTCAGCAACAAGAAAAGGACAAGTTTGATACAGAAGGATTTAGTCTCAAGAAGCAAACTTATCTGGAAGTTAAATAACGGTATCAGGTTAAAATGTCAAATAGTTTAGAGCTTTGGAATATGTGGACCCCAGAAGAGCTTAGGGAAGCATTACAGAAAATGTTAAACATAAGCCAGAGTGAGTAAGTTAGTGTCACTTTAAATCAGAATAAACCATTGCTTGTTAAAGGGTGCTAAAAATTATTGGTTTCAGTTAAGAAGGCTATGTTGCCCTGATTGCAGAAGTTGAGCCAGATGAATGGCAATAATATGAACACTGTAAGACTGTAAACTGATAGAACACTGAGGAACAGTGACAGATGTTTGAGGGAGTTCAGGAAGGGGTAGGACCCATAGAATTAACTCATTAAAAATTACCCACTAAGTAACCATTCTGTGAGGAATGGATATGTGTGTTGGTATAGCATCGTCAGTTGAACAATCACTGAAGAAATCTTACCAGCAAATAATTGTCTAAACTTGGTGTGTGAACAACAGCCATGCACGATTACATGAAGAAGGGCCTTTAGTTGAGATTGTGCCATGTGCTGTGTTCTAGTGAAATCGCTGATTGGAGGTTTCACTTGTGTGAACTGACAGGTCAGACATTTTGCCCAGAAATATTAGGTTTGGATGTGAATGCACTGGAATGTACTGGAGCTGCTGTATGCACAGTGTGATGTTCTGGGCCAGGGACACAGACTGCTTGAAATTGTAAATTGTGAAGCAACATGAGTCCCACACTTCTGTGTACTTGGATTGCTGTTGTGAGGTTTGACATCCGTGTGGCATTGACTGTGAAGACCTTCTTTAATCTTCTTGGAAAATGGATGAATATGCATGAAACAAGAGTTGAATGTCTTTTAGAAAATCTGTGTTTCCATAAGCAGATGGTAGAGCTGATCTTGTCTTGAAAATTCAAATATTTTGGGATGTGATGCTGTGTTTTTGGGTGCTTAGTTCCCGACATTTTGAAGGATCACATTGCGTGTGAAATGTCAGGAACTACTCGTCAAATGATGACACAGAATCACATTCCAGAAGACGCGAATCTTGAGAAATACCACGTCAAGAACTTTCAGTCTCACATGGTCTTATTTTATACGATGACTTGTTTCAGAATAAGAATTCAGATTTCTGTGCACCCCTGACATCATTTGACTGGAATGAAGTGGATCCAAATCTTATAGGAACGTCTAGTATTGACACAACATGCACAATTTGGGGCTTAGAAACTGGACAGGTGAGTTTTGCATGTTTCTCTATATACATAACAGAATCACTGTGCCTCTATTGTTGTTTGTTTCCTGGTTAAAAATCCTGTACATTGCCTGTTTGATAATGTGTTCTTACAGGTCACAGAGTTGTGAATCAAAAATGGGTGGTCAGTATTGTGGTTCATGGTTGTACTTCTGTTTCATGTCTGTGAAGTTCAGACTCAGTTTGATTCAGAGACCACCGGCCGTGATTGAGGGTGTTCTTGGTTTTGCTAGCTTGCTTCAGCCAAATGATAGGCTTGTGGGCTGTTCTTACATTGGGTATGACTACTTCTTTCTACGTCCTCCAGATTAGGCATTCACATATCGTTCCATTCAATGTTGTGTGACCTGTGTGGATAAGAAAGTGCCAAAAGAAAGAAACTGCCTTTGCATCTCTATGTTAACTATTTAGTTGTGATGCCAAGTAGCTTGTCTGTGTGTCGTGAAGTGTGTCCTGGGTGCAGAATTTCAGAGTTTCAGTGCATCAAATTTGTTTAAATGATGTATTTTTTTATGTCATGTTAATTTTTTTGTCTTATTTTTTCTGTGTCACAGTCGTGTTTACCATGCAGTGTTCTTAAATTGGTTTGGCTGAATTGGTGACTCTTCCTTTACTGCACTTATGAGGAAACAAGCTCACTGCAGGTTTGATGCAGGTAGTCTTGAAGCTGCAGGTATTCTGCGATGTGATGCTGTGTCGCTGGGTGAGTAGTTCACAGTGTTTGGAAGGATCGTAGTGCCTTCATCTTCAGGGTCTTTTTTGGGCTCCTTGTCCCTGAAGATGAACACACTATGATCATTCGAAACGTTGGGACCTATTCACCCGACACAGTGTCACATCCCAGAAGACCTGAATCTTTAGCAGTGCTGCTTTGAGAGCATCACATCATAGAGGTACACCTGCATGTTAAGCAGTCATGTGATATAGTCAGTTTTGGAAATCCCTGTAATGCCTGCAACTTGTGTCTGCAGGTGTTAGGACGTGTGAACATGGTTACGGGCCATGTGAAGACGCAGCTTATAGCCCATGACAAAGAGGTGTATGACATAGCTTTCAGTCGGGCTGGTGGTGGACGTGACATGTTCGCTTCTGTTGGTGAGTGTTGGTAACATACGAATAAAATATGAAGAGCAGATTGTGTGGTTGTGCGAAGCTTTTATAATTTCAACTCTGTGAGATTCTGACAATGGTACATTGTGCCTGGAATTACGTATTTCATGGGCTTTGTCTAACATCTCATCTTAGAGGATAATAAAAAATAATAAAGCACAATGTTTTGGGACAGATGAGATGAAGGACGAAGTCAAGGGCAAGCAGGCTTGGATTGCTAAGGTGCTGATGGTTCAGTGAGGATGTTTGTTTTGTTTTTCTAAGGTGCTGATGGATCAGTGAGGATGTTTGTTTTGTTTTTCTAAGGTGCTGATGGATCAGTGAGGATGTTTGACCTTCGGCACTTGGAGCATTCGACCATTATATACGAAGATCCGCAGCACACGCCACTTCTCCGTCTTGCATGGAACAAACAGGATCCCAATTATTTAGCCACAGTTGCCATGGATGCATGTGAAGTGAGTTCATGTTGTGATTAGCAGTGGACCATCCTGAGGGATGAACAGTCCAGTTCTTGTATCCTGAAGGATGAACAGTCCATTTCTTGTATCCTTGCTTAAGTTTGGGTGTTGTCTTTTTTTCTTTCTTCCTTGTCTTCCGCCATCAGAGGGAATCTGCTGTGGCAGATTGATTTGACATATTAATTTGATTACTGGGTTACATGTTTAGACATTTAGACTAGCATGTATTGTCATCAGACCCAAATACATGATCCAGAGTGTGTAACATTTATACATGTGTGATTCTGTTACATTCTGCTCGCATGTAATACTTCTAATGCTACCTAAAATGTATCTGTCTTGTCATTGTCATTTGGTGTGTATAACTATACAACACTTAAGCCTTATGAAAGATGACTGAACATAAAAAGATAAAATTGTCCCTGTGTGCACTGTGAAAGCATATGGGGGAGTGGAGGGATAGCTCCACGCATTCTCATACTCAGCACTGTATCAAAGACAGTGGTTAGCTTAAGCCCTGGCTACTCCCCTCCGCTTCCCCACGGGGAAGGAAAGCACCCAGTACCATTGATTAGGAGGCTGGCTGGACGCCTGAGCCTGTCTGGACATTTTGCAGAAGAGCAAACTGTTGCGCAGCCCATAGTGTAGTTGCTGTTCCAGCTGCGCTATCCTGTCTGCCTGATTGGAGATGAACTGTAATAAATTTAATTGTGTGCAGAGGATAAATTAGTGTATGTGCATATAATCATGGATAAAATGGCTGCTTTTAGTACATGCTTACTCAAATTGTTAAACCTTCTTCCTTGTCCAATTTTAATGTGCTTCTCTCTTCAGCATTTTATTGTGTAATCTGCAGCATGTCTTATCTGATGGCTTTGTTTTCTCCTTCTTTTGAAGTTTTTGCTGTGTTCTTACACAAGGGAGTTCCAAAACAAGGTAACAAGCATGCCAAGAACTGTGTTCTGATTTCAGTACTTGCTTGGCACATGTGTAGGAGATGGTACACACCAGACTTTTGCATAGTCACCACTGACATTATAGCATTTGTCCCACCATGACACTGAGGCTTGTATCCAGCATAGGAGGCATCAGTGTCAAGTGTCTGTAGCCATGAGGTGACAGCTTGCTTCATGTTCCCATATGTTGCAGTTACTTGCCAGCCATATACTTACTCAGGGATGCAAGAAGATGTAAACCACTGGCTGTGAGATCAGGACTAGGGAGGGTGGTCCCAGTCACAAGTCTGGTTGGTAGTGTGTTCACAACAGCCTGCCACTTGTCCCTCTCCTGACCCAGATTAATTCAGTCTCTGTATCCTCCCATCTACTGCTAGGTCTTCAAAGTGATGTCATCTGTTCAGGTTTCCTCCCCAAAACCCTGTGTGCATTGCTGGTCTTCCTTATACATGCCACATGCCTTGACCACCTCTTCCTGCCTGATGTGGTCGTTCAATTCATGTAGCTTCTCTTGCAGTTTTGTCAAGTCTCACATCAGTTTGTCTGTGTAGGGCCCAGATTGCTGAATGCCTCAGCCTGCATTTTGCTTGATGTTAAAGAGCAAGTTTCACACCAGCATGAAACAACCTGCTAAGTTATAGTCTTCATTCCCTACTGTTGCAATGACATTGTGTCAGTTGACATAACGGTGTGTCTCTGTATTGCAGGTGATAATACTGGACGTGAGGGTGCCATGCACCCCAGTGGCTCGCCTCAATAACCATCGTGCCTGTGTTAATGGCATTGCCTGGGCACCGCATTCTTCCTGCCATATCTGCACAGCTGGTAAGTTGATACACCATACAAGTACAGAGGATTCCCTCCTATAATCATAGAGCAAGCGATAACATACTTGCAGGCTGAACTTGCGTTCTGATCTAGTGTCTGCCAGAACATTGCATCCACTCAGCAATGTGCTAACGGGATCCATTTGAACAATTTTCAGGTGATGATCATCAGGCATTAATCTGGGACATCCAGCAGATGCCAAGGGCCATTGAAGACCCTATCTTGGCATACACTGCGGCAGAAGGGGAGATAAATCAGATACAGTGGGGAGCCACACAGCCAGACTGGATTGCAATTTGCTATAACAAGGCACTGGAAATTTTGCGTGTGTGAACAGTGAGTCCTGTGGTCTTGGTTGTGTGTCAGCGTGTCTGACAGGCACGCAATCATCGTGTTATAGTGGTGAAGTTTTTTTATTATATTTACATGAGGGAGACCAATGTAATTATGGTGATATATCCTGTGTATGCCTGTATGTTTTTTACCCAATGATTTTTATTTTACCTTTTTATATTACAATGGAAGGAAACATACATTGTGTTTTATGTATGGTGGCGATGTCCACAAACAAATTCATGAGAAACAGTGTTGTTCTCTACATTGTATAGACTGTGGTCAGGTATTCCGCATACTGAATATGTCAGTTAGATATGTCCATCCTCCCCTGTAGAGTTAAAAGACATCCACATGCCAAGTATTGTAATGAATTGGTGAGATGTGTGAGTTGCCTCACAGAGATCAGTCTTAGCAGTGTCAGTCAGAACTAAGTTTATCCAATTTTCGTTGCATGTGTATAGTCATAAAATGACAGCAGCAGCACGTAAATGGTTTCTACAAGTGCTAGACAAGGTCCAAAAAATTCTCCTTAATTTTGAAAGTAGATGTTCAGTGAGGCCAGCAGTATTGAACATTTGCAGATTTTAATTTCAGAATGTTGTGTTGTCTTAGCATGAACTGGTACAACATGTTCAGGAGCTGTGATTGTAGTATGAACCAGTACATGTTCAGAAGCTGCAATTATGGTATGAACTGGTACAACATGTCCAGAAGCTGCAATTATAGTATGAACCGGTACATGCTCAGGAGCTGCGATCATAGTATGGACCAGTACAACATGTTCAGAACCTGTGATTACAGTATGAACTGGTACAACATGTTCAGGAGCTGTGATTACAGTATGAACTGGTACAACATGTTCAGAAGGTGTGATTATAGTATGAACCGGTACAACATGTTCAGGAGCTGCGATTATAGTATGAACCAGTACAACATGTTCAGGAGCTGCGATTACAGTGTGAACCAGTACAACATGTTCAGAAGCTGTGATTACAGTATGAACTGGTACAACATGTTCAGGAGCTGCAATTATAATATGAACTGGTACAACATGTTCAGGAGCTGCAATTATAATATGAACCAGTACAACATGTTCAGGAGCTGTGATTATAGTATGAACTGGTACAACATGTTCAGGAGCTGTGATTATAATGTGAACCGGTACGACATCTTCAGGAGCTGTGATTATAGTATGAACCGGTACAACATATTCAGGAACTGTGATTATAGTATGAACCGGTACAGCATGTTCAGGAGCTGTGATTATGAACCAGTACATGTTCAGGAGCTGCGATTGCAGTATGAACCGGTACAACATGTTCAGAACCTGTGATTACAGTATGAACCGCTACAGCATGTTTAGGAGCTGCGATTACAGTATGAACCGGCATGACACGTTCAGGAGCTGTGAATTTAGCATGAATCAGTGCAACACGTTCAGGAGATGTGATGGTATAAGCAGTATAGTGACTGTGGTATAGGCTGGACGTTCCAGGGTTCACTTCATGGCATTGGCACGAGTTCTCTGGGGTCCACCTGGCATGCTGTTCACACACATGGTAAGGGGGTTCAGGGACCTTGGGGTAAAGCAGTTGGGATGCAGGGGAGTAAAACTGACCACTCACCTCCATCTAGTGCCAAGGTTAAGAATGATAGGAGCTGCACCTCTCCCCCCCACTCATGCCTTCCTGGCATGGACTGGGACAGCTTTTGTTACACAGTTTTGGTCGTTTCACAGGCTTACAGATATGTAGACAGTCTTGTGTTGTGTCTGTGTGAGAGGCACAGTTGTGGTTAGGGTGGCTTCTTGACAGCAACAGAACTGCTTTGTTCTTTCGTATCCAGCAGTCATGGAATGACCAACCAGCAAATCTGATGATCAATCATGTTGCTGTGTGTCAGCACGTGACATTTTGTCATCATGTCCTGCAAATTCAGGTGCTTCTGTTTGTGTGACATGCAGGTTTGTGTACAGTCTGAGGAAAAAAGTAACTATCAATTGAGTGATTTTAAATTCAGGAAGGTTATTACATTTATCAAATTGAGAGGGCAGGAATGACACTGTACATGTGTTCTGATCTTTAAAAATTTTGTATCTGGTGTTTTAGTCTACATCCCTTTCTCCCCACAGGTTGTCTGAAATTTAAAGACATGAATTTCATTTTTGAATTTGGTTCATTTAAGGAGCCAGTACTACAGTTGTGCATATGTAACACTTAAAAAAGAGCCAACATGCAGTATTCATAATTGTGCATTTTAAAATACTCTGTTGAAACAACCACTATAAGGAATGTCAGAATTTGGAAATTTTGAGTTCCATAATTTTTCTTCCATGTTCTGGGTTGAAAGTGTTGTTGTCATTCCATCCTCAGTGGTTTGTGTTTTGAGAAAACCCAAAAGATGTGCTGGGGACATGTCGCTGACATCTGTCGGCCCATCAGTATCAGCATTGGAAGCAGTCGGCTGCAGCCATTTAAGAATAAAGCTGTTGTAGGTTTGTTTATGGCTTCTGCTTACCGGTCAATGTATTGTTCATGTATTTATCCATTATCATATGTAGGGGACTTATTTTACCTGAAAAATACTGTTTGTCACATATCGTATTGATGCAGCTTGCTCAGCCAAATGTTCGCACGCTGGCTGATTAGTGGCAGGATGTGATAAACAGTATTTATCAAATAAAGTAAGGACCCTGTACTCTTTCCTTTATTTTGAGTACTGGTCCCACATACCCCAGTAATTCATGTGGTGCCATTAATTGTTGTGGTCCAGAGGTGACTGTGTTATTACATGTAAGACGGATTATGTGTGTTTTTCGTGTCCAGACAGTAGATTTGCTTCCGCAGTGATTATTTTTGTGTCATTTACTACAAAAAATGTGAGGACAATTAATTCAGAGTGCTTGTACGTTTGGTGGCGTTTTGACCCCACGCGTGCTGAGATTGAAGATGACTTTCAACTACGTGCACCCCTTGGCACTGACTGATATGAAGACCATTCATCGAGTTTCCCCATCACATGTCACCATTTCTGCGGCCAGTGGAGTGGTAGCTGAAAATAACTGCTCCTAGTGCAATGGCATATAAATAGTTACAATACATGAGTCATCTTAGGGTTGTGCAAATATAGGAAGGAATTTCATCTTCCACTTATGTAGAACGCATGCACACTGTGTTGTAGAACGCGTGCGCACTGTGTTGTAGCAGTATGTGGGTGAGGTAGGTGATATTCAGACTGATTTTATTTGTTATGTTCTAGTAACAAAACAAAGTGAAGCTGCTGTAGCAGCCCGTATTTATCTGTTTGTCATGTAATGATGGAAATAGACTGTTGACTGACAGTGGGCTGCTGTCCCTTGTGTCATACAGATAGAAACGTACAGTGTAAGTGAGTATTTGTGGTAATTGCTGTGAGTGAACGTGGTATTTGCCTGAATGAATACATTTCAATATGTTGCTGTAGTTTCTGTGCGTGTACCCCACAACCCCCTGTTGACAGTAGACCTCTGAATGTGGAACTCAGCAGTTGCTATATGTACACACAGATGTTAAAACCAAAGATAGGAGGTAGTAAGTAAATGTTTGCACATTGCAGACCTGATTTGGGATGAACAAGTGAGGGACCGATCATTTGGGTTGTCACTGTTTATTATTTTGAAGGTTGCTGTATGAGTTGATCAGTCAGTCTAAAATTCAGGTGTATGTGCTGTGTGGAGGCATTTGAACATTACGTAAGGGAAAACAGCTGGAGACACAAGAGTAACAGTAGTGTTGTTGAGAACTCGGGTTGCTGGAACATGATTCCATATCATCGGGAGAGTAGTGAACAGTGTGTTGAAGATGTTGGGAACTGCTGACCCAGTGACATGGCATCACATCCCAGAGGAGCTGAATCCTCCCCTCAAACTTGTGTTGCTGAAATGCCAATGGATTTGCCACAAAATAATTTATCTTTAGCAGCGAGTAGTGATGTGTCAGTTTTACAGTTGCAGGAATGGTGTCATTGTGACTTCACATCGTTTGTTGGTCGGGGGCATCAGGAGAAGTGACTGGTTCAGTTGAAAAGTGCTGTACTGTTCTACCCTGTGGAAACTGAACAGTGACAAGACTGAGGACGCGATCCTGTTGTTAATTTCCCGTTTACCAAGTGTCAGGCTGCAGGATTGGCAGTCACCATTTTCCTCACCAAAAGTCCTTCATTTTCAGGCAGTTTGCAGAACAGTTGCAGAAAGGAGCTATAGCTTCATAATGCCATGACAGTCTGCCAGTGAACACATGCCCTTTCTGTTCAAAGAACATTTTACATGAGGCTGACATTTTGGGGTGTGTCTGTCCCTGGGGCCTTGCTGGGATAGTGTCACTGGGCTTCAGGCTGCATAACTCAGGATTGGTTGCTGTCAGGTGAAATAAATTTCATTCTTCTCCAAAATGTCCAGCCCAGCTATGGGGCCAACCCAGCCTCCTATTTGATTGGTACAGAGGTTCTTCCCCTTGTGGTTGGGGGGGGTGGGGGGTCTTGAAGCAGCTAGGGGGTGAAGACAACTCACGTCCATCTAGTGCCAAGGTTAAGAATGAGTGGAGCTTTACCTCTGTTTCTCTTTATATGATGTCATGGTGTTTTTATGATGTGCCTCGATCTGCCTCCATCTTCAGGTTGAATGCATGAAGGTGGGCTTGTTAGCAGCAGCTAGCCTTAATAAATGGACACAGGCAGAGTTTTGACCGAGTGTGTGTGTGTGTGTGTGTGTGTGTGTGTGTGTGTGTGTGTGTGTACTTGTTATGGTACATGTGAGGCCGCCAGTAGTGGTAATTGTGTGTCTCACGCCTCGTGACAGCCTGGACACTCGACTTTGGGGAGATCATGATTCAGTCTCCTGTTCAATGGGAACTTGGATTCTTTCCCCGGGTTAAATGGGCCGGGGTGTGAAGCTGATGGTTCCCTTGTGTCTAATGCTGACATAACAATAAGTGGAGCCATACTTCCACTCTTCCTGTGCAACTTACAGCATGAACAGAATGCGTGCCTTCTTTATCCTTTGTATGGTATATGCCTGGTCATACAGCAATGTACCAGAAAGAACTATGCCAGTGCCACTGGCTCTGTAACTGCACACAGCAGTACCTGACAGGACACAGTCATTTGCTGGCAGATGGCAAACTGAACCTTTTCCCTTACCAAAAAATTCTCAGGACTTTTTCATGTGGACTAGGGGACAGCAAACCTGCAGTAATGGAGCAGTGGGCATAACGGTGTACAGCACTGGGCCAGTGGCAGTTGTGGAGACCGTCTGGTAGGGACGAGTATGAGTGAATGTGGGCCGAGCCCCCACCGTTCCCTTGCATGTAGGCCGTGACAGGCCCTTTGTGCCCCCTCAGTGGGTCCCAGTCACGAGAGCCCTGTCCTTCTGAAGAAGTTCCAGATTGCCCTTAGACTCAAGACTTCTAACATCCTCAGGGTCCAAGAAAAAGGAGCCCAGATAGATATGCCTGAGTGTCGCCATGGCTGCACACTCACACAGCACGTGGGCTGAGGTTCTGGTAGGGAGAGAACAGAAGCGTGAAGGAAGCTGGTTAGTTGCATGATGCAGTTGAATTCGGTGTGTAGATATGTTCATGACACAGGGGTGTCGGTAAGAGGCACACTGTATGGATACATCTGGAAGGGAAAGGAAAAACACAAATCAAAACTAAAGGACAGATGGCGCAACTGCAATAGGTGCATCAGTACGGGCTGAACAGTACTGTCCTGGCTGACGAGAACAGTTTTGGCCTTGACAGCATGGCTAGGGTTCTTTATCTTTGAAGCAACCTTTCGAAAACGCAGGAGTCTGTCTGTTCATGCTACAGAAAGTAATAGTCGTGACTCGCAAGCACAGGACACAACTGACTTAACCCTAATGCTTTTTAACGGGAGCACATCGGCTACTGGTCATGAACATCTAACGATCACTGCCGAGGTCAGAAGTGATTTCGTGAGTCGCCAACAGTACTATCTGCGTGCAGTGACTGCTCGATCTGTCTTGGTAGCAGGTGCTGATTGTCAAAGGTGTAACCGCGTGTACAGTACACGTGTTTCCTGTCGTTAGCTGTAGGCGACACATTGTTGCACATCTCGTTGTCTACAGCGGAAGTAACTTCTCTAACGAGAGCGCTGTAGCTAGCCAGATGGCGTCTGCTGTCCTTCGCAGACCCATTTGCAACGGGCACGTCTGTGCTGTGTTGTATTGAATGCAGTGCGAGGTTTGCGGCTGTCACAGCAGTTGCTGAAGACTGAATTGCTGTGGGATGTGGCACTGCGCTGTTGGGGGGCAGCTGACAACATTTTGAACGATCGTATTGGCCTCGTCTTCAGGGTCAACTGGGGGCGCATCCAAGTGGGGAGGGGGCTGCCAACCGCCCAAACCGAAATTTAAAAAAACAGATTTTGTAGATATTATGATATCAAAAGCTTTACGTGATTTCCCCTTCAGCCGAAATGAGCGACTGAAATCGGCTAATGACCAGTAAGTCAGAATTTCGAAAATAAATTAATGAAATTTAAAAAAACCGAGAATACAGGCCACTGATTGAGTCATGGAACATGTTATGATAAACGCAGTTGCAAACAGCGTTATGTTGTGCTTACAGCATGATTTTTGTAACACAATTTCTGAAATCGAACATAAATTATACGTACGCCCCCCCCCCACCTCCGCCCCCAAGGAAAAATTCTGGGTGCGGACCTGGTAGCTATACAATCCCTTCTTCCTGGACTGTTTCGTTTGCAGGTGTAGGAAATACAATCCTTCGAAACGTCGGCTGTTGTAACCCAGCAAGGCCAAAAATCTTCTGCAGTTGTAGCCCTCCGTAATTCGCTGTGGCGGCGTGCATAAATTGCGCAGACGGCCGGCGTCACTCAGCGGTGAGTGTGTTACCAGCCGGGCGGTGTGAAGAGGCTGTTACAGAGTTACACACCTCGCGCGTGGCAGTGTCATTACGCACGTTCTGTCTCGCAATTATAAGATTGCGTTATGTTGGTTGCCTTCACACCTTAAAATGCACAGGCAGGGGCGTCATGTTACTCTTGCAGAGGATGAGATGGGTTGGACATGTGGCACGTGTGCGGGAGAGGAGATGCATTCAGGTTTTTGGTGGGGCACCTCAAGGAAAATACTACTTGCAAGACCTAGACGTTGATGGGAAGATAACATTAAAGTGTATGTTAAAGGGGATGAAAGGATGTTCACTGGATTAATCTGGCTCAGTATGAAGGTAAGTGATGTGTTTTTGTGAACACGGTAATGAACATTCGGGTTCCATACAATGTGGGCAATTTCTTGGCTAGCTGACAGGCCATTGCCGGATGGCTATATTTTTTTGTCTAATGCTGCAGTGTGCCATTATGTTTCGGTAAGGCTGCACCGTCTTGTTGCCGTCCTTGGTGGGTCCCCGATACGACCGACGGCTTCCGACACAAACTTGCCTAACTTCATGCCTTTACTTCCATAGGCCCAGAGGTGATGATGCAGGTGCAGGGATAGCTCTGGCAGGGACGCACGACAAAGTTGTCGAGGTCTTAACGGAAATACGTCAGCCAGCTTTAACCTCTTAGGGCCCAGCGGTTACTGTACGTACCGCCAGGTTTAACGTTCACAAATTCTACGTTCTGCCCACACAGTGTGTTTATGTGTTTTGTGTGGATCTCAGAACAAACAGCGATTATTTCCCTATACAGCATTAACTGACTGGTTTTTATAACCGAGACGGAGTGTGTTTACTGCGCGGTACGGACTGGGTCTTGGACTAGAACAGATATGTTTCATCCTTAAATGGTTAATCGTGTTGGGTTGTCGATGTAGAGACGCAGCACTTAGCAGCACTAAAGAATTATTGTATAAATTTATTATACGGCTTGTGTGCACACAAAAGTATAAAATGTTTCCATTTTCTCATGCTGAGGGGCGATGTGACTGGGATTCGAACCCAGTCAGTGTTTGGCTACAGTCTTCGGGCGAGCTTCTGCACCGTCGCGCGAGTCCTACCACGCTAAATACAAATATTTTGCACAGTCGCGCGAGTCCCACCGCGCTAAATACAAATATTTTGCACAGTCGCGCGAGTCCCACCACGCTAAATACAAATATTTTGCACAGTCGCGCGAGTCCCACCGCGCTAAATACAAATACTTTGCACAGTCGCGCGAGTCCCACCACGCTAAATACAAATATTTTGCACAGTCGCGCGAGTCCTACCACGCTAAATACAAATATTTTGCACCGTCGCGCGAGTCCCACCACGCTAAATACAAATACTTTGCACCGTCGCCCGAGTCCCACCGCGCTAAATACAATTTCTTTCCTGTGCTAGCATTACGCCTGCAGTAATTGTTTTCGATGCCTCATGTGCCATCAAGCCGTCGCGAGTGGGTCGCAGCCCACCGGTTGAGTAACACTGCTCTCGTGAGCTAACTTTCTACCCGGACATTCCTGACAGTCTGATGACAGGGGAAGTGAGGTGCCAGGTCCACTTCCCCCTCTGCATCCGTGCCTCTACTTCGTTCGCTCATTCATGCGCCACTTCATTCATATCCCGTGCCGTGCGCGCATCGGACGTGTGGCAGTTGCGCTGCAGTTATGTCCAGCAGGCGTCTTTGTTCTGTCGTGCTTCTGCTCTGCGTGCTCCGTTCTTGTAAGTACCATTTTGACACTGCTGTGTACTGTAGTTACGTGCCCCCACACGCCGAGTACATCCCCCAGTGTACTTTACCGTTGGTGACAGAACTGCCTTAGAAGGCAAGCATTTTGTGTTTAAAATTACGTGTCCTGATGCACGTGATTTTTGCGGAGGCTTAGGTTAGTGCGATCCGTGACAATGGCAGGTGATGTCTGTACAGATATGCTACTGGCTGCCTCAGCAGTCAGACTGTCATGAAGTGTGTACAAGGAGCGGTGTTGTGTGATTGAAGGGGTGGTTGTTTCTTACACTGCTACCAGTTGCAGCATAATTGTGTCCTTCCTGCCTGAGGGTTCGAACCACTTGCGTGTTCAGTCGTGTAAATATCTTACATCACAGAAACATCCCCTAACGACTGTAACAAAAGTAAGCCATTCCAACCCAACCAGAGTGCTAACTTGCCATCAAATTTAAGTTTTACATGAGATTTACCGTTCCAACCCCAGCGGTCACTGTACGTACCGCCAGGTTTGGCATTCACAAATTCTACGTTCTGCCCACACAGTGTGTTTATGTGTTTTGTGTGGATCTCAGAACAAACAGCGATTATTTCCCTATACAACATTAACTGACTGGTTTTTATAACAGAGACGGAGTGTGTTTACTGCGCGGTACGGACTGGGTCTTTATAATTCGAGTTAATGTGTGTCTATACTGGAAGACCGTTTGTGTGTGTATAGTTTGTTCATGGTGCAGTCACAGCATGTGAAATCGCAGTTGGCAAGTTGCAGTCCAGTGCAGACCGACCACATGACGGTTGCATGTTGACACCCAGTGTGTGTATTGCGGTCTGCATAGCCTTATAACGTGTGTTCGCAGTCACAGAACAGCAACGGCGTTTTGCTCCCTGTAACTGCTCTTAAAATGGTGACACGTTACTGCCGAGTGGGAGTGACCTAAAGTTTGGTACTGCGTGTTGTGTTGTCTACACAAATCTGCGACAAGATGGTGGAGGAAGTACGGTACATTGACTTTATGGTCATTTCCCACCGTACGTGGTGAGGTATAAACACACCACGTGTCGGGGACGGGCTTGGTCACCATGTCCAGCCTTGCGTGTTGCACAACTGTCACTGCATTGTGACCATTCGCAGTGTAATTAAAGCCACATCAGTAGATACAGCATCCTCGAATAGCAGTTTAAAAAAATGTGGCTGCACAAATGTCACAGAACATCAAGTACACAAAATACATAACTGCTTTATTCTGTAGAATTGTTATGTGTAATGATGCTCTGTAATGCTGTTTTATAAAATGTTCGTAGTTTTTTAGACTGTAAAAATTGCGTGTGTTTGTGTATTTATGGCCTGTTTCACATCCTCTTGTCTTTGTGACACACCTGTGGATCCATGGTGCGTGTGTGTGTGTGTATGGGTGCGTGGTGCGTGCGTGCGCTTATATATGCATGTGTGTGCGTACTATGTATGTATGTATGTATGTATGTGTGTGTGTACGTATGTATGTATTATGTATGCGTGCGCTTATGTATGTATGTGTGTGCGTACGTATGTCTGTATGTATGTGTGTGCGTGCGTATGTGCGTATGAACGTATGTGTGTATGTACATCCTGTGTACACACTGTTGGTTCTTTGTGGTGTGTTCGTTTGACTGGCGCACAGTAGCCACGCCACACGCCACACGCTAAGGCTGGCCCTCACATGCAGTATCGAAAATTGACGAAACCGTCTTGAATAGTGACGCGCTGTTGTATTAAAGCGTCTATATATAAATTTTATTGTACAGGGGTGTCAAATTGCGACGCTGCGAACGTGCTTGTAAAGGCGAGCAGGCCTGGACTAGTTCACAGCTTGCGGCAGTCTTACGTAGTGTCAAATAATGAACACCCCGGATAATGTGTCGGTTTCGCCCGGCTGTCGGGTGACTATAAGATGGTAACAGGACACGTGTCCGGCGTCATTTGCTGGACAGTGCTGTGCATCAGTGATTGGTCTGCGAGATCGTTCTGAAGCCACGTGCATTGCACATCCAGTCAACCGCCAATCAGACAACTTGCTGGCTAACCAACTGAATGGAGCGGGGTCCTTCTCGGGAAGCGAACAGTTGCTCAGCCAGTCAAATTCTCCTCATTTTATGGAACACAGACGTTCATTACCGTGTTCACAAAAGCCCGCCAGTTGTCCCGCACTACTCGCCCTGCCATCTTTGTTCTGCAAGATGCCTTTGAAAGACGAACTTCTGACAGCACGCAGTTGAAACAACAAAGTGGACTGCACGCGGCCTGAGAGTGCTGCAGGCGTGGCTGTGCATGACACTGGCATTCTTTACGGGTTCTTGAAGGTGGGTCTAGTTGCAGACATGCGACTTGTCATTCAACGACGTCGTTCCTTCAGCACCGTGTCCCTGAAACCCACAATGCCCGTAGTCCTTGCATCGTGTCTCTGAAACCCACAATGCCTGTAGTCCCTGCATCGTGTCCCTGAAACCCACAATGCCCGTAGTCCCTGCATCGTGTCCCTGAAACCCACAATGCCCGTAGTCCCTGCACCGTGTCCCTGAAACCCACAATGTCCGTAGTCCCTGAACCCCCACAGTGTGTGCAGTCTCTGCACCCTCTCCCTGAAACCCACAATCTCGGTAATCCCTGCATCGTGTCCCTGAAACCCAGTGTCCGTAGGCCCTGACAGCGAGGGACTAACTTGTTACATTCACATGTGGGCGGCGTGCATACGGAAGAAACTGACGGCAAGCAATTAGTTTCATGCGGTGTGAAAATCCAGTTGCGTGAAACTGGCGCTTTCATGCCCCGTACGATAAAACGCAAAATGCAGACACTGGCTTTCGAGCAACTGCAATGTGTTGCTTGAAACCAAGTTCGCGCGTTTTGCCTTTTCCATGCTGGTAGTGCAAGCAGTTTCTTGCAACTGCAGTTTTCACGCTGTATGAAAATAATTGCTTGAAACCAGTTTGCTCGGCGTGTGTGCGCCGCCACATGGCCCAGTATTTTGAGCTTACTTCAGAGGGCGTGCGAGTCTGGGACATCATCATCGCGCGTCCCATTCCGTGAGACACTGCGATGCCTTTCAGCCGTGCTGTCGCCAAGTTCTGCAATTTTCTGTCGTAACAGCAGGAGCAGAAAGAACGCCACATTTAAGCTACTTTCAAGGCTGATGTCAAAAGCATAGTCTTAGCAGGCGTTACGCAACTTATTTTCCCCGTGACCTTGGTATGATATTGCATGCCAGGAACTGAACCTGCGGCTCCCACCTGCCAACTCATCACTTTGTAACGGGAACTGCAGCGCCACGGGACCAACAAACCGCACCTGGGGCAAGCAGGCCTTTTCATTTGACACTCAGAATTCGAGTGCAACATGTGTAGACGCGTCCCTTTTGCCTTCTGACTGACAGTGCAGTTTTTTGTTGCCGACCCGCGTTGTGGTTACGTTTCAGCCGAAGGCATTGCTGTGTGCCGGTCCGGTTCCATTTAACTGTCGCACGCAGCAGGCTCTACGAGACACGCGAGTACTCGTTCATCCGTCGTTAACGTGAACAGCCACCATCGACACAGGGACAAAGCTGACAACAGGATGGATGCCTTACACAGCTGTTTGTGTGCGTTTGACCGCAGAAAGTGTCGCGATGCGTAAGGATGCACGTAACCTGCTTCCAAGTTTTAAACATTTTCTCATGTATTTTAGCACTATAACTGCGCGTCTGTAACATAATTAGCTGTTACTCTGTCCTTTGTTAACAGCCTCCCTGAAGATGGCCATTGTAGGCCGACACATGTATGAGGAGCGAGATTTGCGCTCTTCTGGGATGTTTTAAGCAGCGTAGGGTGTAAATTCTGTACCGACATTTCGTGAAAACCTATCGGCGCCATCTTCAGAGGTCAAGAAGTCCCCTGAAGACCCATGAAGATGGGACTGATAGGCTGTCCCGAAACGTCGGTACAGAATTACTGCTGTACGCTGCGTAATATCCCAGACGAGTGCAGATCTCATCTGCATCGCGGCGGAAGCCTGAAATCACGCACGTAGCTGGAGTGTTATATATTTATAAAGTGCTGTCTGTTTGTTGTCGTGCAGTTGTTAGAATAAACACTGTGAACCGGTTTACAGCGCGGAACGTGGATAATGTTAAATACGAGTGAAGACATTAACGGCCCCCAGAGAATTTTATAACGCCAGTAGCCATGTTACTGTCCGCTGCAGCCGGAGAGTGAATTTCTCACCTGTTTGTCCTATGTATAGTATTTGCGCTGAGTTTCTTTGGCACGCGGTGGGATCACAGGACAATGCCACTGCTGCCCATACACATGTAGGCCATTAGATGCTCTTCAGCCAACATTAAATATATCCAGTAGGTGTAGCGTCATTGAATAAGCTAAGAACCAAATTACGCGCCGCATTAAGTTCACCCTATAACCTGCCACGAAGGCTCAGACGTGGATTAGAGGTATAACCCTACTCTTTATTCAACCCCGGCGCTAGATGGAGGTGGGTGGTTGATGCCACGCCCCGGCCGCTTTACCCCCGCTACCCACTTCTCAGGAGGGTGTGTGGACCCAACGGACGGTGCGGACGGGTGCCCAGAAAGAGATCTGTAGATTTTTGCAGCCCAGCGAATAAGTACATGAAGGGTGTTCCGTTGTGTGAAGTTAGTTGAGTTATTTGCAGGTTGGGGTGGGCAGGTGTCGACTGTCCCAACATCGCATTTCTCTCGCAGTAGTTCGGTCCTGCCCTGCCAGTATCGTTCCACTATGACTCACATGCATACTTACGTATCGCCGACGGTACGTGGTGTTAGCAGTGGGCACAGTCGTTAGGTAGCAGAGTTAGAGTTACCAGTTAATCGGTACTTTAATAGATTTTTGTCAGAAGAACCTTTGCGAATTGGCCGCGCAGTTTGTAAAATGTTATTTATGTATTGTTGACGCGTCGTACGAAGAAAGGCAGCCAGCAGACGACTGGTGCTTGTTTGTTTATCAACCGTGCTCTGTAACTGTTGCCGTTCCCTGAAGTTGTGGGGCGGCGGTCGTGAATGCTGGAGCGGCGAACATGAGGCGGTCGGCGTCAGTTTGATGGCACTGTTGCTGCGTTCGCCTGCATGACATTGAAGGCAATGGCGACAGCCTGAGGCGCGTTCTGTAAACGCGTTGAGATGCGAAGCGGGGACCTCCCAGATAAGTTAGACAGTTTGTAGACTTGAAGAAATGTACCATTTCAGAAAGAAAGGATTAGGGAAAAAAATTTAACATTAATTTCATGTTAATGAGCATATTCAACGTTTGGCTGGCATAAGTGCGTAAGTGCATGTGTCGCGGTGAACGAATTCTCTAGCAGAAGAATGCAAGACCGTGTGACCAGTTCCACTTCCTCCTTCCTTCAGGTCGCCCCAGTAAAATGAAATTCCAAGCGACAAAGAGCAACCAACCCCTGATCTTGTGGGCTTTGTTGAACCGCTGTTTGCTTTTCGGCTTCTTGCAATGCACCGCGTTCCAGCGTGTCTCGTACACGCGTCGTGTTTCTTATAGAGCATTCGTACAGTACTCCATTTTGACACCTTCACGTCCAGTTTGCTGACCGGACAGGAAGTCACGACCGGTTTGAACGTTTAGTTTGTCACTTACCTTGTCAGGCATCCAGCACGTAAGGCGTATTTCGTCCAAGACGTATGACAGTCCAACATATTTAGCAACTGTCACTGTGAACACGCACAGTAACCCACTCCCTGAACACGCACAGTAACTGTCGCTCCCTGAACACACTCAGTTCATCAACGCTAACAGTAGATGCATTCAGGAATTCAGACTTCCACTCCGATGTCCTGTATTTAACGCCATCCGCGCAGTAAACCAGTTCCCAATATTCATTCCAACAACTGCACAACAATGAAAAGACAATAGTGTATAAATGTATGACACTGCTACCGTACGTTTCGGCACAGAGTGGCCATCTTCAGGGAGGTGGTTATCAGATGACAGGTTGCTATGCCTGATGAAAATAGACATGTGCAAATATACACCTAAAATACATGTTTTGCACAAAATTACATTGTAATATGTATTCTATTGCAATTTTCAAATATTTGACCGTGTAATTTTATTTATCACGTATCTCTTCGTATCGTAGTCCTTCCCTCTTCTACCTTCTCACAGCAGGTGTCGAGGTTGTTTATTTTCACTTGATCACGCTCAGACACACACCACAGTCGGTATGACTCCTCTGGTCGAGGGATCGGCCCGTCGCAGAGACCTCTACCTGACAACACAAACACTCACAAGAGACAAACATCCATGCCCCCGGTGGGATTCGAACCCGCAATCCCAGCAAGCGCTCGGCCGCAGACCTACGCCTTAGACCGCGCGGCCACTGGGATCGACTTTCACACGTATATTTGCGCCGTACACCTCACGTATCTTGTAATTGGCCATAACTACCATTTTCCTTGATAATCGCGCGCCTGAAGATGGTCATTGTAGGCCGAAACATGTAGAAGGATTGTCATGTATTTATAAGCTGTTGTGTTTGTGTGTTGTGAGTTTTGTTACGTTACGGTATTTTTCGTCTTTCGCGGCCCCTCACATTTGCGCATTTAATTGTGTCCCCACTGGCGTTGCGGGACGCTACGTGAACTGGTTTGTGACAGCAGTGTCCTAGACTTAGTGCTCGTCATCACCCCAGTTGGCGTTCAAGTACAAGACACAGTTCTGTTCTTCCTCAAAGAAGCAAACAGTCACAGCCAACTTTTCTTTTAGTTATTTTATTTTTGAGCTACCGCCGTTTCGGCCCTATGAAGCCATCATCAGTCTGTACGTACACAGGCACAGGCAAACCAGGGCTGTGAAGTCGGAAGGAATTTTAGGTGGAGTCGGAGTCGGTAAAAATGTACCGACTCCGACTTCACAGCCCTGGTTTGCCTGTGCCTGTGTACGTACAGACTGATGATGGCTTCATAGGGCCGAAACGGCGGTAGCTCAAAAATAAAATAACTAAAAGAAAAGTTGGCTGTGACTGTTTGCTTCTTTGAGGAAGAACAGAACTGTGTCTCGTGTCCTTAAGATAAACCGAGACATGTTGAACCACATTCAGCATTTCAAAAGGCCTGTCTGGCTTCATTGATTCACGCAATTCAAACGTATTACTTAAAATGATATTTTGTCGTGCCGTTTGTTGGCACGTGTTGGTGACGGTGATGCTGGGACTGCATTCTCAATACGAAAGGAACTGACCCGGGCCTGACGGTGCGACCTTTGCTGTTTTATATAAGGACTCAGTGCGTACCGCGCTGTAAACACTCTCCACTTCGGTTATAAAAAGCAGTCTCTTAATGTTTTATAAGGCAAAAGTTGCTGTTTGTTCTGAGATCCGTACAAAACACATAAACGCAGTGTGGGCACCACGTAGAATTTTTTGATAAACCTGGTGGTACGTAAAGTTACCGCTAGGCGTTAAAACGTTAAATTGCTGTACACTGTGCTGCTACTGCTACTGCTAGTGCTGCTGCCACCACCACCACCACCACCACCACCTTATTGTACGCTGACTTTTCGTGTGTAGGTGTTCAGAGATTCGTCTTGCCTCCAGTAATGCTGTTACAGTCTGCAGAATCAGGCACGCCCTCCGCCATGAAATGCATCCAGTGTCGCAGCTCCCTGCATGGCGCGGGGCGTGCTGTCTTGTGTGTAAGGTTCTGTGTGTCAATTTAACTGTTCTTTTCTCCATTTCCCACCGCGGACCTAACAAAGCAGGTGTTGTCAACCGGTGTGCCGCGACGTTTCGTAAGTCCCGCAAAGCTGTGGGTAAAGTAACGGTTATCTGGGCGGAAATAGAGAAATCAGAATTTAAAACTGGGAGCGGTGTTCATCACGTGCAGGCACACGCAGACGCGGCGGTAAGAAGGGTGGAGGGGGGTTGATGGAGTCATTGTTAAGCCAAAGGGCCCTTATTACAGGAACTCTTTCAAACACTGCATTTAGCGGAGCTTTTTTAAAAGTTTGTGTTTGTGTCGGAACTTAATTGTCTTTCTGCTTTACTGTAATTTTTTCGTCATTTAAAATGGGTGTGCTTTTCTTTAGGGAAAGCTGGGGTAGCTCAGTCAGTGTAGTGACTAGGCTACGGGCTGGACGGTCTGCAGTTCGCGCCTCGGGAGGTGCAAGAGGTTTGTCTCTT
Source organism: Coptotermes formosanus (assembly GCA_013340265.1). Taxonomy (NCBI): domain Eukaryota; kingdom Metazoa; phylum Arthropoda; class Insecta; order Blattodea; family Rhinotermitidae; genus Coptotermes; species Coptotermes formosanus. The sequence goes on along the minus strand of BLKM01000334.1, from coordinate 277,230 downwards.
CTCCAAAAGTCCATACGGACTTGGGGGCGAAACAGCCTCCTGTTCAGTGGGTGCCGGCGTTCTTTCCTGGCGGTAAAGCGGCTGGGGACTCAAGTTAACCACTCATATCCATCTAGTGCCGAGATTAGGAACGGGTGGAGCTATGCCTGTACTCCCCCTACACGCCTTCACGGCATGGACATGGAAAATTTTACCCTTTTTACATTCTTCTTTAGTTCTTTGTTTAACTGTAGTGTGCCTCGGAAGAGAAAAAGAAGAAAAAGAATGCGCCATACGTGTTGAGAGTACCAACATATTCCAGAAGAGTGCACTGTGAAACGTCGAAAGATATTACAGTCACTCCGTGCTCTAACCACTACGTATGGCAGGCACGCAGTATTGTTTTACGGTTTGTGGAGGGTATTTTAGCCCTCCTTGCGAGTCCTTTTAATGACACGAGTGGCTGTAAGTTTCCTAGTTCAGTGTTGTTCCTTTTTGCAATTGTCCTTACTAGGCGCAGGCAAACCAGAGCGCCCTCACAGCTGCGTTACCGGGTCTGCACTCACGATGCCGGCAGATGGAAGTGCATTCACACCCACGTGACAGTGGGGCGCTACAGAAGTTGTTAACCCTTTAAAGACGAAACGCATTCTGTCTAATATAAAGACTCAGGGCGTACCGTGCAGTAAACACTCTCCACCTCAGTTTAAAGAACCAATCATGTGGTGACGTGTCAGGTAAAAGTTGCAGATTGTTCCCAGATAAGTACAAAACACATTAACGCAATATGAGCACCATGGAGAATTGACTAAATTGAAGCCTGGTGGTACGTCAAGTTACCGCTAGGCTTTAAAAGGTTAAATTCTTGTCCACCATGTTGGATGCGCAGTTGACATCGGAGCACTGATTTATAAGTGGTGTAGTGTTTTCCTCGAAAGTGACGTAATATCGGTGAGGTGGTTTTAGGACATTCACTATTTTAGTCAGGGCTGTGGAGTCGAACCTCAATGTAAAATCTTAACTACATACTCCAACCCCAGAGCCCTGATAGCTACAGTAACCAGTAGACTTGTACTTAAATATAGGTTATAAGTCTAAACAGTAGCCCGATGATTCACGTGGTGGTGATGAAACGTCTTATAGGTTTGCCGTTATTGATACATACCGAGCTTTTATGGAGGAGGCGGAGTCGGAGTTTTAAGAATCGAGGACTTGGAGTCGGAGCTTCTGTGTACCGACTGCACAGCCCTGATTTTAATACTTACGTTGCAGTGAATGTAGAACAACCGGTGGTTACTCACATTCACTGTGTCTAGTTAGCAGTGTAGGCAAAATGGGCAGAATTCCTGTGGGCATTAGTGGTTTGAGAACGGAACGTTCAAGCATTGAACCCAGCATAATTTTAGTACTACGTGGTTGGTAGTTTGTGCTTGTCGTGAATGGCGGTGTGGTGGATAAACCCTCTTCAGCCGCTGAGACAGAGTGAAGAAACAGACATGTGGGTAAGACCGATTACTGAAATGTTACCACAGTGTATTTTTCTTATATAATGCACGTTCAGCACGTAGGAACTGACACTGGACGCGGTTTATTCACCGCGTTTTGTATAAAAGACTTCCAAGTTGGGTTAGTTTGGAACATGTTTGACCGCGCTGTGGAGACAGCCGGCTCTTGGTTACTATCCAAGCAGTACCAACTTTTGAAAGTGTGCACTAGGGTAAACATACGTAATAGCGATTTCGATAGCCCACCTGGTGTCACGTGGAGCTGTGTTGCTGTGCATTGCAGTGTGCGGACATTTTAACCCGCAGGCTTCATGCCATCACGATGGTTGGGTGCTGTTTCTTGTACATATGTCTGTCTGTCTGGCAATCCCGTGTTCATCTAACAACGGCTGAGGGCCTCAGGCGATTTTAATTATATCTTCTTGTTTGTCTGTCCGTCTGTATGTTGGCGAAATCATTTGTGAAGCGCTGCAAAAAGCTCACATAAATACAGGATACGAATCCAGAGATGGAATGATGAAGGAGCTGAACACAAGTACCGATCGGTACCTACAAAGGCGTTAGAATTCATCTAGATTCGTACAGGAGCAAAAGCGCTAGAGGAAATACAGTTGAACCCGGTTATATGGACATCGGTGTATACGACACCTCGCCTGTAGCGTCGGATATTCTGTGGTACCAATTAATTCCTCACTGTTAACCATAACATTACACCCCTCGGTTATAACAACACTCGTTTATAACGACACAAAATATTCAGTCCCTTTCATGTTGTTATAACCGAGTTCAACAGTATATTGCGGTTTTGTATTTGACTTAAGATATCAGGTTGATTTTAACTGACGATAATGGATTGATTTAACAGACTTTAACTCAAAACATCAAGTTGATTTAACTTCTCGTAACTCAAGACGTCAGGTTCATTTAACAGATTTTAACTCAAGACAGCAGGTTGATTTATCTGACTTGACTCAAGACCTCAGGTTGAGTTAACTAGGTTAACTCAAAATATAAAGTTTATTTGATTTCACCTAGAGACGTTGGGTTAATTTGACCTAGAGACACTGGGTTAAATTCACTTATTTTTAATCACATACAGCGCTCGAATTTGTCGCAGTTTATCAAGATAATTTGACAGGATTAGTTTTCCTGAAAACGCTGGAGATCATACCGGCCGCGAGAGAGTGTCGTATCGACCTGTAGCTGCGCAATACGCTGGCTAGAACGCGCTGCATCGTTCGGCAGATAATGACGGAGGATTTACGAGCAGAGCACAGTATACAGCAGCCTGCATCATACGTGGGCAGAGCTTATCGTTGTGCCCAGCAGAACAAGACATGTGGCCGTGTGGTTAGTGCTAATCAGGACAGAACGTAGGTAATTGGGCGGCAGACAGTGAGGGCCGCAAGTGGGGTAAAGGGGCTCTCTGGTCTCTTGCGGAACCTTCGACAGTGACATTAACTGAGCGCCATATGAGGCTTTACTGGGGGCCCGGGCCAAGTGGGATAGTCAAATTGCGTCTTGGCGCAGAGCAAAGGATAAAGAGGGATTACGAGAAGTGTCACAGACCTTCCAGTCTGGTGCAGTAAATGAAGCAGTTGGTACAGCGGTGTTACATACCATTAAATCACATCTCCTGACAAATCAGGAAACGGTTACATGCACAGAAGACAATGCTAAGGAACCGTAACAGTTTATTGCTTGTCACAAAGAATGTAATGCATTTTGAAATGCTGTCATATCGCAGTTATTTGTTTATCCTTTTAAAGTCTACTGGTTGGTTTACGTGCCGCCAGGTTTAACATTCAGTAACTCTACGTTCTGCCCACGCAGTGTGTTTATGTGTTTTGTGTGGATCTCAGAACAAACAGTGATTATTTCCCTACGCAGCATTAACTGGCTGGTTTTTATAGCCGAGACGGAGTGTGTTTACTGCGCGGTACGGACTGAATCTTTAAGTACGGTCGGACTCGGTTATAACGTCATGAAAGGAACTGAATACTTCGTGCCCTTATGAACGAGTGTTTTAACCGAGGAGAATAATGTTACGGTTAAGAAGAGTGAGGAATTAATTGGTACCACAGAATATCTGTCGTTATATACGGGGTGTCGCATAAACTGATGATGTCATTATAACTGGGTTCGACTGTTTTATTTAGGTTAATCGCAGAGACCTGGTTTCGTTCCCAGGCCAGTCTGAGATTTGTGTTGGACGTAGTGACACTGAGACAGGGTTTTCTCCCTATACTTCTGTTTCCCCTGTCAGTATCATTCCGCCGATGCTTCATACCCATCTTCATCTGGATGTTGCTCTTACCAGAAGGACAAATGGGCGAAGCCTGGGAATTTAAAAAAAAGCAGTGTTTTTCGGCAATGGGGGGGGAGGCATTGGGTAGAAAAAACCTTTGAGTTGGTCTTTAAGGGGCTCGTCGCTGTGCTGTCAGATGCACTGTGTCGTTCACACACATTGCAACTTACCAGTGGTTACTGTGACAGGAGGGTGGGAACACGCGAGACAAACACAAAGTGATGAGTGGAATGCTGGCTGAACCGTTGAGAGTCAGCGTGAGTTTTAGATTCTGAAAGCAGTGTGCATTTCTTCCTCTCGCAGCCATCACAGTGTGTAGGTTGAGTGAACACAAGGTCAGCGGGCTGTGTGGGCTCGCTAAATGGAATGCAGGACAGGATATTCCGATTTGAAGGCAGAATTAGCCCACAGAGATTACAGTAATTAGCTGCGCGGTGCCAGAAATCTGTAATTTCGAGTGAAGTTACGGAGCAGAATATTAATTCTGTCCAATTCGGAGCCTGAGGTTTTTTTTTGCAGGATGAGGCCTTCGCTGTTACGGGATTTTGGGCGGCGTAGGTCGGTAGATGGTTACCGACGTTTCGGGACAGCCTGTCGGTTCCATCTTCAAGGGCGAACTGCTTGATCCTTGAAGATAGGACCGATAGGTTGTCCCGAAACGTCGGCAACCAACTAATGGCGTGCGCCGCCCAGCGTCCCAGGCGAGCGAAGGCCGTAATTACACCGCGTTCGCCACCTTGCACAGGATGTTTGATAAAAGGTAATGAGAAGTTGCCGGTGTGTTGCCCTCGCAGGGTACAGGGACACGGCAAACGAGGAAATGCAATCCAAAGCGGGTCGGTACAAAATTTCTTCTTGCTTTATTACCGTTAAGGATCCAGGATAGCTCAGTCGGTATAGTGACGCTTTGTTTACATCCGACCACCAGCAGGTGGTGACAGTGATAAGATGCGAAAGTTGTTCAAATTTTGTAATGTAACCCGCAGTGCTGCCCACTGTTGCGAACAAAACAAAACTAAACGCAAGTGAAAATAATTACTGTTAAGTACGGTTGAACCCGGTTATAACGACATCGGTTTATACGACACCTCGTACATAGCGTCAGATATTTTGTGGTACCAATTAATTTGTCACTGTTAACCACAACATTATACTCCTCGGTTATAACAACACTCGTTTATAACGACACAAAATATTCGGTCCGCTTCATGACGTTATAACGGGGTTCGACTGTAGTTTATTATCTCAGTAAAGGGACTTTTAGGACAGCTGTTTTTAACCGAAGAAGCAGTCGGTTAAGTGAAGACAAGACTGGCCTGTTATCTTCCCACGACATAATTACCCGTGAGATAACTTGTGGAGACGTTGGCCTCCAGTGCGTGCGGTGAGACGGTATGCTAACCCCTTAAACGCGGGAACAAAGTGACAGTATTTGCGGGCCCGGTCCCCCCCCCCCCCCCCCATATCAGCAGGAACACTCCTGCTGTGCATGACGGTTCCGTTTGTCCTGGTAACAGCAGCATGAGCGCGAGTGTTGCCGTGGTGCAGCGATGCTGGCGGGACAAATAAGTGCGGGGAGAAAGGCCGGCCTGTCCCAGCGCCACTTTGTGCCACACAGGTATCAGGTGGGGCAGATCTGCGATCGAGCCCGGGTCTGCAAGTTAAACTGAACTGTAGATCAGGTTTACTCCCTGCCTCACAGAAAACACAAAGCATTTATTATTCATTTAATGCAGGGGTCTTCAGCCTTTACTTGCGCAAGGGCCACGTTTTAATGGCAGAAAGATTCGCGGGCCGCGTTCACGTTTCATAAAGTAAAGTTTGCATATTATTGCACGACATGCGCTCTGATATTTCCCTACATAAACATACATACGGCAGTTTTGTTATTTTGTTTATGTATTTATGTTTTATGATTCATTTGTTACTATTTACTTATTCCCACAAGAATATTTCTAGAAAAAGAATGCAGAAGCTGTGCCAACTCAGAGATACTTGGGTTCGTTTAGAAAGAAGATACATATCCAAAATATAAAAATGTAAGTTTTGTTGTTAGTGCTGTTAACCTTTTAAAGCCTAGCGGTAACTTTACGTACCACCAGGTTTAACATTAAAAAATTCTACGTGGTGCCCACATTGCGTTTATGTGTTTTGTACGGATCTCAGAACAAACAGCAACTTTTGCCTTATAAAACATTAAGAGACTGGTTTTTATAACCGAAGTGGAGAGTGTTTACAGCACGGTACGCACTGAGTCCTTATATAAAGCAGATACGCTTCGTCATTAAAGTGTTAATTGACACGTCTAAACAATTCCACAACTATAAAAATCCTTCACCTTTAGTGAGAAATTTAAAGTATTTCAGAATGAATTTTAGGTAACTTTTATTTATTTGAATTCAACTTTTTACACTCAGTAATCACCATTTGTTTGAGGGCCGCACAAAAACTTCCGGAGGGCCGCATGCTGCCTGCGGGCCGCGGGTTGAAGACCCTTGAGCTAATAGATGTTCAGGGCAGTTATTTCTGAAAACCAGTCGAAAGTTTCTGAACAAAATCGCGAATTCTTTGACAGTAAATCATGTGATATATGACACACGTGATTGCCACTGCCAGTCAGTCCTTCACAGCTAATGGTCAGTGTGTGTACCTCCAGGTTTAGCGTTAGCGACATAAATTCTGCCCACAGGGTGTGTTTTTGTGATCCATGTGATTCTTAAATCGGCAGCATTGACTGGTTTGTCTTTCTCATGGAATGTTCTCTGTGAGGTACGAACTGATTCTTATATAAAGTACGTTAATCTTAGTTTTCAAAAGGCCGTGCCATGGTTCAGGCGGTTAGTAACTGGCTTCTGACCGCATAAGCCTGGGTTCGATCCCGGGTGCAGTCCTGTGAGATTTCTGGTGCACAAAGTGACACTGGGCCCTTCTTTTCTCCGAGTACTTCTCTTTCCTATTGTCAGTATCATTCCACCAATGATCTGTACCCATCTTCCTGTCATCAGAAGGACACGCTGGCAACTGTAAACTCTAAAGAAGGCGGTGCTCTTCCGCATATCGAGAAGCAATGGTAAAGAGGCACCGCCATGTTTATTCTTCGAGTGTGAGTCTGCAGTCTCACGGCCGGGGCAGTTGGTGGGCTGTGCTATTGAGGCACGTGTGGGGGGAAGAGAGAGGTGCAGACAGGATTTTGGTGGGGTTACCTGGGGAAAGGCGACCACTTGGGAGACCCAGGCTTAGATGGGAGGATAATCTTAAAATGGATCTTCAAGAAGTGGGATGGGGGCATGGAGTGGATTGACCTGTCTCAGGATAGGGACAGGTGGCGGGCTCTTGTGAATACGGTAATGAACCTCCGGGTTCCATAAAACGCTGGTAATTTATTGGCTGGCTGAGAAACTGTTAGCTTCTCAAGAAGGCCTCTGCTCCATGGAGTTAGTGTGTTATTAGGGACGAGCCCCACCTGTGCCTTTGGATTCGGTTTCCTCGATTACAGGTTCGAATTCCTCAAAGGTCATTGATTATCATCTGCGTTCGTAGCTTCTGATTACTGTTCGTCGAGTTCCGGCTGGCTCTGTACTGAGCTGTAATGATGTTTGTCTGCACGTGGAAGCGCACAGCTTCTCTGAAGCGCCAGCACCTGCTCGTTCCACAGTTTGCGGAGCGCCTTCAAGTCTGCACGTTTTCTTTGGAGCCGTGTGATTTAACCACGCACACTGTTTGCTTTTTTGTTCGGATGCAGCGAGTTTGTGAGGTTGCAGAAGTGTTACTGGATGTAATTTGATGTAGGAATTTGACGTAGTTGCTGGGGAAGCGCAGTTGATGTACTGCCTGAGACACGGGCTAGACTATCCGGGGGTTCGGTTTCAGGCAGGGGCGAGGGATATTTCTCTTTTCCAAAGCCACCAGGCCACCTCTGGGGCCCACCGTGGGGCCCCCTCTCATGAAGTAACCACTAACCTCCATATAGTGTCGAGGTTCTGAATGGGCAGAGCTGTACCTCATCCCCCCCCCCCCCATGGCTTCATGGCCTGTACGGGGACACATTCACTTTTACACGTTTAGGGTATTATTACCGGGGGGGGGGGGGGTGCAGCGCTTTACTGTTGTGTCCAGGTGACAAACTTTTTTGTTACGATTCAGGTCTTCTGGGATGTGACGCCTTATTGACTGGTAACCTTACCGTTGAAGGTGATGGCACTGTGTTCTTCCGAAATGTCGGGAATTACTAACCCAAGGACACGGCATCATATCCCAGAAGACTTGAATCTTCAGCAGCACCGCTGTGAGAACGTCAGATCTCGCAAAGGGGAAGTAAATTGCTATAATAATAATAATAATAATAATAATAATAATAATAATAATAAACTCAGGCAGTGAACTCCGGTATGAACATGTACCAAAATCAGTAGAAACACGTAAAGTGGGCAAGGTAACCGTATTGTGGAACCAACAGGTGCAAACCGACAGAACCATCCCCGACAATAAACCGGACATCATAATCCGGGATAATGGAAAGGGAACGTGTGTGTTAATTGATGTAGCAATCCGGGGAGACAGAAATGTGATAAGGGAAGGAGCCGAGAATGTTCTACAATATAAAGACCTTATAACAGAAACACGGCGCATGTGGAATGTAAAAACAAAGGTGACGCCAGTAACCGGAACCATTTCAAAATCCTTCGGAAAATACTTGAGCAGCGTACCGGGAAAGCGCGATATCAAGGAACTACAGAAAACAGCTATAGTGGGCACAGCACACACACTGCGGGAAGTGCTAATGTAGAAGCACAAAAGGGTTTAATATTGCAGACAGCGCTATATGCACCATTAAGAGTACGCAGGGATAGCTGCGGCACTGTGTGCCCTAGAAACGTGGTTTGTTTCAGGTGTATAAGTGTGAATACCCTGCATACAGGGGATGATGATGATGATGATAATAATAATAATGAAATTGCAACTAATTTACAGTTATAATCAGTAAAATAATTCTGCTGTACTGTTGTACTTACTGTTGTATTGTACTGTTGTACTTACTGTCGTATTGTACTGCTGTACTTACTGTTGTGTTGTACCGCTCTACTGTTGTACTTACTGTCGTATTGTACTGTTGTACTTACTGTCGTATTGTACTGCTGTACTGTTGTGCTTACTGTCGTATTGTACTGCTGTACTGTTGTGCTTACTGTCGTATTGTACTGCTGTACTGTTGTGCTTACTGTCGTATTGTACTGTTGTACTTACTGTTGTGTTGTACCGCTGTACTGTAAATCCACATAGCCCCCGCCTGCACATGACGCCGGTAACGTTCCATTTGCAGGACTGCAGTAGCTGTCAGTCAGACGGTATCCGTCGTGGCGCTTGTTAGTCTTGCTCGCAGCACGTGTGTGTGAGCAGCTTCATGAAGTAGGTGTGTGTGCCAGCGGTCGCTTTTCGTGCAGTAACCACATGTTTAATGCGTTTCACGCGCCTTAGCGTTAGCAATTGTAATTAAGAGCACGCAATAATTGGCATTCAGCAAGAACACTGCTGTGCTGCACTGTGGTGGCGGGATGGCTCAGTCGGTATGTTGACTCGCCGACCGTGGGACTTGCGTTGGGGATTCCCAGCAGGAGTAAGGGTTGCTGTTGTGTTTGTGTTTTTGTGTTGTCCCGCGTTCCGGGTTTTGTTTCTTTGTTCAGTTTTTGTTGTTGGCCACTTGGCTGTTCGCTCGGCGCTTGAAAATGAGAAATAATTTAAATTATTATTATCACCGTTTTCCAATTTAAGACGCGCCTTTTTCTCCACATTTTTCCGAACTGAAAGTTAGGGCGCGTTTGAAAGTCGATGCATTATTTTTCACTCTGCGGGAGTCTGGCGAACAGCAGTTCCCTCGAGGAACAAGTGGCCTCACTCAGAGCAGTAAACTGTGCGGTCAGTAAAGTGTGTTCGCTTGCACAGCCTGTCGGCTGGCACAGCAATTGCTGGCATGCGGTTCGTTAACGAACTCCTTTAACACATATCTGATTCTCTGTAATTATCATCCAATTGCTTTTTTCCTGAAAATCACTTTTTGAAAGTGGGGTGCGTCTTAAATTAGAGAGCGTCTTAAATTCCAAGCGATACGGTATTATTATTATTATTATTATTATTATTATTATTTGTCACATTTATGCAGAAAGTGTCTTTGTATAAAATCCGCGACAATTCGGCGTTCGGAGGAAAGGTGCACAGGTTGCGTATGGTTTCAAAGTACCCCGCAGAACAGGCGACAGAACTGCGTGGTAAAAGGCGTCCGTAACAGGCTAGTGCTGCTTCCGCCCACAGGTTGCACAGTTCGGTAAGCCGGTACCATATGAAGTACGCGTTTGTGATCTTCCAGTGTGTTGGAGAGACGGTGATGATACGGTTGTGTAAATGCTGGCTTGCATCAGGACTGCCTTAACCCTGTACAGCCCAGTGGTTACTATATGTACCACCAGGTTTAACATTCACAAATGCTACGTTCTGCCCACACAGTGTGTTTGTGTGTTTTGTGTGGATCTCAGAACAAACAGCGATTATTTCCCTATACAGCATTAACTGGCTGGTTTTTATAACCGAGACGCAGTGTGTTTACTGCGCGGTACGGACTGGGTCTTTAAATATACGTTCTGCCCACACAGTGTATTTATGTGTTTTGTGTGGATCTCAGAACAAACAGCGATTATTTCCCTATACAGCATTAACTGACTGGTTTTTATAACCGAGACGGAGTGTGTTTACTGCGCGGTGCGAACTGTCTGTATATGTAATGTTGGTTATTTTTAGTCTTCAAAGGCCGTGCCATGGCTGAGGCGGTTATTCGCCGGCCTCTGACCGTCAAAGCCCCGGTTTGATGCCGGGTATGTACACGTGCGTTGGTGGTGGACAGAGTGGCACTGGGATAGGTTACTCTCCCAGTACTTCCATAAAGTAATGCGCTTTCGGAAATCGGGAGCAGTGGATAGAAAAGCACTCTCGCTTTTTGTAATCTCCGAAGGGATACGCCTTCTGTGTCGCTGTTGCTCGCCCCCTTACATGTGTCATCACTGCCTCGACAAGGCTGGCTGTTTGCAACTGGCAGCCCCGCCGTGCCGACACGTTCAGACTTGAACGCAATCCAGCGGGCGATGCAGCGCCATAGTCATGCGTCAGCTCATTCCTAGACGATCTGTAATTCGGAATTCAGAGACTGTGCCACTGAGCATATGCATAGCCTGTCTCTGCGAAGCATATTGCAGTGCTTGAAGGGCGTCCTGGGAATTAGTGCTGCCGCCCCCGCCGCCGCCCCCGCCGCCGCCCCCGCCGCCGCTGCCGCCGGGACGTGGCACTCAGGAGTGCAGATGATACCTGTCTGCGTCTGAGGTAGAACCTGGCCTTAGTTTGAGAATTTTATAATTTTCCTATCAAAGACTGATATTAACCTGAATTGTACGTAAATATTCAGTCCGTACCGCGCAGTAAACACACTCCGTCTCGGTTATAAAAACCAGTCAGTTAATGCTGCATAGGGAAATAATCGCTGTTTGTTCTGAGATCCACACAAAACACATAAACACACTGTGTGGGCAGAACGTAGAATTTGTGAATGTTAAACCTGGTGGTACGTCCAGTAACCGCTGGGCTGTACAGGGTTCGAAATGCTGACTGTCCAGCCAGCCAACCAACCACTCAACCACGTGCAAGAGAGTCCTTTTTGAGAAGCTGTTGTGTCGTCGGTCAAAAGCTTCCCCACATTTGTGGAATCTGAAAGTTCATCACCGTCTTCACAAAACTGCCACTTGTCCCTGGCCTGAGCCAGATGAAGTCAATAAACGCAGCCACATCTAACCCTTGGTTATCCAACCAAACTCCCGTAAGTACATCTCTTGCCTCCCATGCGTGCCACATGCCCTACCCATCTCATCCTCCTTGATTTGTTAACCTTAAACCATTACACGTAATCGGCAACCAGTCACGTGCCCAGTTTTCGTGGCACTGAGAATATTCGTCCAGTAAATTCGACAACTCCATCAGTTGCGGACTCACGTATTTTGGGTTGAATGAAATTGTCGTTCAGTTTCTGTTGTTTGGTAGTTCAGTTTAACTTGCTCTACACACGCACGAACGCACGCACGCACACGCATCTTCTGCTTCGTCTGCACGCATTTGCCTCTTCATTTCATCGTGATATCCATTTACCATATTAACCGATGAGTGGCACGTGTTGCAACAGGAGCCGCCATTACATACACATGAATGATACAGATATTCACGTTTTCTGGGATGTGACGCAGTGTCGCTGGATGAGTGGTTTCCGACGTTTCGAAGGGTCGTAGTGCCGTCGTCTTAGTGGTTGAGACGCCAAGAGAAGTTGAAGGCACTACGGTTCTTCGAAACGTCGGGAGTCAACACAACGTCACATCTTAGAAGACCCAGTCCTCAGCGTCCCTGTGTTTCAGGAAACTTCCGGTTGGTTGTAAGTTTGTATGAAGGGTGGGTTGTCATCCCTCTGCATTGCCACTGGCCATGCACAGTTTATATATGACGCATTATTCGCGTTTTATTGAGGGCAAAGCCCTAGGTTTATACTGAAGTAGTTATGAGGAAGGGGAAGGAAGGGACCCCTTGCTGAGATTGGGGCTGGGTGACTTCCGGTGCTTCTGGAGCAGATGTAAGAGGCAGGGATGCGGTACATTGTTAGAGACGGCATCTGGCTAGAAGACACGGGGTGGGCGGCAGCACATTGCGGACGTTTTGTAATGAATACATATCTGATGCTGAGCAGAATGTCGTTATGAGCATGTCTAACCTTGTACAGCCCAGTGGTTACTGTACGTACCGCCAGGTTTGACATTGACAAATTCTACGTTCTGCCCACACAGTGTGTTTATGTGTTTTGTGTGAATCTCAGAACAAACAGCGGTTATTTCCCTATACAGCATTAACCAACTGGTTTTTATAACCGAAGCGGAGAGTGTTTACTGCGCGGTACGAACTGAATCTTTATACTTCAGGTTAAATTCAGTCCTGTAACTTAACGACCAGCAGACGCGCACTGTCCTGACGCAGGGCGCCTGAATACGGACGGTGGTGAGGAAAACCTGACACTCAGGTCTGTTCATGCCGGGTCCCACACCGTCATGGACGGTCTGGCTGTGTGGCTCAGCCTGTAAACATAACGTGCGGAGCAATATTATGTGTTCAGCAGAAAGCGCTCCTGTGGCGACGTGAGTTCGGACGCTAGCTGTAGTTATGTGGCCGATTTTTGCAAAACTTGGTAACAAGGTGTGCCATTGAAGGCGACACTAGCGGCATTATTTTCATTTCATACACTGAGCAACAACAGCGTGACGGACGCGCGAACTGGCGATGTGGGAGTTCAGAGGTTAAACCTTGACTGAAGGTCTTCAAATGATGCAGTTTATTTTGAAGAAAGTGCAGCTCTTGCTAACGCCAGACAGCAGTGTGACGGCTGTGGGAAGTGCTTGGCTGCCTGACGGCGATAATTAAGCGACTAGCGGGGCTAAGCAAGTAGAGCGTGGCGTAGGTGGCCATAATCTCATTAGGGTGGCCATAGTCTTATTTAGGGTGGCCATAGTCTCATTTAGGGTGACCATAATCTCATTTAGGGTGGCCATAATCTCATTTAGGGTGGCCATAATCTCGTTTAGGGTGGCCATAATGTCATTTAGGGTGGCCATAATGTCATTTAGGGTGGCCATAATCTCATTTAGGGTGGCCATAATCTCATTTAGGGTGGCCATAATCTCATTTAGGGTGGCCATAGTCTCATTTAGTGTGGCCATAGTCTCATTTAGGGTGGCCGTATTCTTATTTAGGGTGGCCATAATCTCATTTAGGGTGACCATAATCTCATTTAGGGTGGCCGTAGTCTTATTTAGGGTGGCCATAATCTCATTTAGGGTGACCATAATCTCATTTAGGGTGGCCATAGTCTCATTTAGTGTGGCCATACTCTCATTTAGGGTGGCCATAGTCTTATTTAGGGTGGCCATAATCTCGTTTAGGGTGGCCATAATCTCATTTAGTGTGGCCATAGTCACATTTAGGGTGGCCATAGTCTCATTTAGTGTGGCCATAGTCTCATTTAGGGTGGTCATTATCTCATTTAGTGTGGCCATAGTCTCATTTAGGGTGGCCATAATCTCATTTAGGGTGGCCATAGTCTCATTTAGTGTGGCCATACTCTCATTTAGGGTGGCCATAGTCTTATTTAGGGTGGCCATAATCTCGTTTAGGGTGGCCATAATCTCATTTAGTGTGGCCGTAGTCTCATTTAGGGTGGCCATAGTCTCATTTAGTGTGGCCATAGTCACATTTAGGGTGGCCATAGTCTCATTTAGGGTGGTCATAATCTCATTTAGGGTGGCTATAATTTCATTAGGGTGGCCATAATCTCATTTAGGGTGGCCATAATCTCATTTAGGGTAGCCATAGTCTCATTAGGGTGGCCATAGTCTTATTTAGGGTGGCCATATTCTCATTTAGTGTGGCCATAATCTCATTTAGGATGGCCATAGTCTCATTTAGGGTGGCCATAGTCTTATTTAGGGTGGCCATAATCTCATTTAGGGTGGCCATAATCTCATTTAGTGTGGCCATAGTCTCATTTAGGGTGGCCATAGTCTCATTTAGTGTGGCCATAGTCTCATTTAGGGTGGCCATATTCTTATTTAGGGTGGCCATACTCTCATTTAGGGTGGCCATAGTCTCATTTAGGGTGGCCATAATCTCATTTAGGGTGGCCATAGTCTCATTTAGTGTGGCCATAGTCTCATTTAGGGTGGCCATAATCTCATTTAAGGTAGCCTAATCTTCCCGCATTCAAACGAACGACGATATTAGTAAATCGAATGGCTGCAAGATCAGCGAAGCAAATCAGAATGTTGGACTATGCTATATAAAAACCGGAGCGAAACTAAAATGCTGCAGACATTTCTTACTGGTCAGAACAAAGCGCGACTTCACACTGTGTGGAGTCCAGGAATTTACTCAGTTGAAGCACCGCAAAAGGATGGAGTGTAATAATGTGGTTCATTGTCCGAGCGGTGAGCTGTCTTGGGAAAACTGTCTCACTTTCTTGATCATGGATCACATGCGGCCGGCCAGTTATGTGCTCCAACTCCCTAGTATGCAGATCGGCTGCCTTCCAGAGGGTTCTGCACCCGGAAGGAGAGTTACTGCGCCGGCAGCGACCCCGGGGCCCACGGCGCCGAAGAATCCGAAGCGCGATCAGTCTGTTTCCGAATTCAAGAGTGCATTACTCGTTACCTCCACTTCCCCATACGTCTTCGTGCTGTGGTGCGCATATATACTGCAGTCGGTGCGACATTGTAAGGTTCTTGTGGACTGCAAGGTTTTGTTTAATGTAAAAACTTAAGTCTGAAGTCTTCTAGGATGTGACGCCGAGCCGTTGGAGTGGTAGTTTCCGACGTTTCGGGATATCGTAGTCCTTTCAGCTTCAGGACCAAACAGTCCAAGAAGAATTCTGCTATCCTTTCGAAACGTCGAGAAGTACTCGTCCAGCGACACAAGAGGCACATGCCAGAAGACGTGAGTCTTCATTGGAGTTCTCGGACGCCCTGCGAAACATTCCTGTCGTGATGAAACATGCAACATACCGCGCCCCAGGAACGTGTGCAGCAAACGCACGGAAGAATTGGACATGCGCGAGCGAGTTACCCCGGGGGGGGGGGGGGGATGTTTGGAGGCCACTTCGAAGTCCACTATGTGGGTTTTTGTGGAGAGTAGAGGCATAGTTTCGATTTATTTGGGTTTCTTCGAGCGTGGCGAAGGCTGCCAGTTGACACTGGTAATCTTTCGGCCTGTAATCTGGTGACGCTCCAGTGGATAAGGAAAATTTCTTGCTTGCACAGAGTTTAGTGAACGGAATGTCTTCAGACACTGTTTTCTGTAACCCTTTAAAGACGGAACGTATCTGTTTTATATAAGGACTCAGTGCGTACCGCGCTGTAAACACTCTCCACTTCGGTTATAAAAACCAGTCTCTTAATGTTTTATAAGGCAAAAGTTGCTGTTTGTTCTGAGATCCGTACAAAACACATAAACGCAATGTGGGCACCACGTAGAATTTTTTAATGTTAAACCTGGCGGTATGTAAAGTTACCGCTAGGCTTTAAAAGGTTAAGGCAAGAGCAGATATATTGTGCGAAATACGCAGCAAATAAAGCCGGTCGCAGGTAGTGAAGAAATACCGAACATTTTGTTTCGAAGCGCGTCAAAGTCATTGGCATGTGGACACTCTCAGTGACGTTTCGTGACCTAGAAGAGGAAGACCGCTTTGCTTTTTGGAATTAAAAAGTCCAAGCAGTGAAGTCACTTGAATATTAAAATCTTACAACAGCAGCAGTGAAACACCGCCTTCAGCTTTCCTGCAGGATGTGCGATGTGCTACTGACGCATTCGCACAGCTGCCATGTTGTCAGCTTTGTCTGCTTGACCTACCACACTCGCACATTCTCGGCAGGATTAGTGTGCACTGACGTTTCGATACATCGTTGTGCCTTCATCTCCACGTGTTGAGCGGTCGAAACGGGCGGGGCCTCGTGTGTTTCGTTGAAACGTCGGGAATGCGAACGCTGCGACATAATGCCACATCGCGGGAGTGCTGAATTACCACCCGCGGTCCAGCTGTCTAAGCAACAGAAGCTGTCTAGAAAAAGATACGGCGGTATGCGTTGTGGCGACAAGAAACATCTAGGCATGGTCACGGTTGACGGATTCGTGTAATTGCACGTAAACCGTCTGTCCGTCCCTGTGCTCATCGCGTCCGAAGGCCAGCGCCTATCCACCCCACAGTTCACAAACTGATGACCGTGCAGTGCTCACTTCAAAACAAACCACCACCACCCCCCCCCCCCCACAGGTCATCCTTCTTAACTTGTACAAAAGAAAACAGAAATTTGGCTGCTGGGATGTTGGTGTCTGCAGTTAGCAAGCGTGTCTTTTTCTTAGTGTTTTCTTGGAATTCGGCCACATTTCGGGGCGCAGAATGAGGCAGCATATTGTTTATGATTAATATTGCTGTAAACTGCTGAAACGCGCAAAACTTCCTCTCTTCATTGCGACGCGCTGGTGTACCGAAGGGGCACATTGGCCCACGAACGAACAGGATATTGAAATCGGACAAAAAGGCGAGCGGCTAATACTTCTGGATGATGGACAAATAGTTGCAGGAGATAATAATGCTGTGTAAAAATCTCGTCATTATATTGCTGTCTGAACTCCAGACTAAGCCCCGACGCTCAGCGTACTCCCTCTACTCCGTACTGCCAGCAGTCCACTGTCCATCACCTTTCCTGCTAACTTGTCAATGATTTCCCTTTCCACCAGCCTACCTTTACCAGAAGGACGAACGGGCACTCCCTGGGAACCTTCAGAGCAGGGCTGTGGAGTCGGAGTCGGAAGGAATTTTAGGTGGAGTCGGAGTCGGTAAAAGCGTACCGACTCTGACTCCAACCGCAGTCTCAAATCTTAACTAGATACTTCAACCCCAGAACCCTGATAGCTACATTAACCAGTAGACTTGTACTTAAATATAGGTTATAAGTCTAAACAGTAGCCCGATGATTCACGTGGTGGTGATGAAACGTCTTATAGGTTTACCGTTATTAATACATACCGAGCTTTTATGAAGGAGCGGAGTCGGAGTTTTAAAAATCGAGGAATCGAAGTCGAAGTCGGAGTTTTTGTGTGCCGACTGCACAGCCCTGCTTCAGAGGAGTAAACTTTTTGTGTGTTCCCGCCCCATACCGCCATCTTCTGTCTCTCTTAGTCGAAGTTACAACTGGTGCCCTGTTCCAGGCGCTGCATCCTGCTACTTCCCGATCGAACTGCAGGGAGAGTACGCGATGCAGTCGACAGCCGTGGCACCGGGTGGCCAGGTGCAGTACTCGCAGGTCAACATCACGGCGGAAGCCATCCTCCCGATCTGGGGCCACTGCCACCGCCGCCTGGGGAACAGCGTCATCCTCACAGACAGGTGACCATCCACATATCCAAAATGTCTGCTGGGGCAGGGGCGCTGGGCGACGCTTCATAGATTGCATATGGATGTCAGATCGTACCCCCATTGCTACGTGACTTGGAAATGCAGACAGGAGAATGCTAGTGTATGAACTCGTTGCATGTATTAAAACTTGACGGTTAATGGATCAGCCGACTAACTGACTGACTGACTGACTGACTGACTGACTGACTGACTAACTAACTAACTAACTAACTAACTAACTAACTCCATGGAGCAGAGGCCTTCTTGAGAAGCTAACAGTTTCTCAGCTAGTCAAAAAATTCCCCGCATTTTATGGAACCCGGAGGTTCATTACCGCATTCGCAAGAGCCCGCTACTTCTTTATATCCTGAGGCAGCTCAATCCAGTCCATGCCCCATCCCACGTCTTGAAGATCCATTTTAATATTATCCTCCCATCTACGCGTGGTTCTACCAAGTGGTCGCCTTCCCTCAGGTCTCGCGACCAAAATCCTGTATGCACTTCTCTTTTCCCCATACGTGCTACATGCCCCACCCATCTCATTCTTCTCGATTTGATTAGCGAATAATATTTGGTGATGTGTACAGGTCATTAAGTTCCTCGTTATGTAGTCTTCTCCACTCCCCTGTCACCTCGTCCCTCTTAGGCCCAAATATCCTCCTCAGCACCCTATTCTCGAACACCCTGAGCCTTTGTTCCTCCCTCAGTGTGAGAGACCAAGTTTCACACCCATACAAAACAACAGGTAAAATTATAGTTCTGTATACCCTGATCTCTGGGTTTTTGCCGTCATACGCACTTAATGAAGTACAGTTCAGGTTAAGTACTAACCTGCCACGTGTTTCGGCGCCGGGGTGCCATCATCAGGGAGTTATTTAGAGCAAGGGAGTACAAGCACAGCACGCCGGTCTGGGCACTGTGTCGCCCTTCTGGAAACAATTAAAATGTAAAATATTAAGACTCAAGAATACACAAACTGTACGTTAGCGCTGAGGATGGCACCGCGGTGCCGAAACATGTAGGAGTGTAATACTTGTCATGAATTGTATTTTATTAAGTGCGCAAGTTGGTTCATTTATTAATTGTAAGAATGTGCGAGGTGCGAGTAACATAGTAACATGTGAGGGGTTTGTCCTGTGGGAACCTGCCTGTATTCGCTATCTGCTGTTGTCTTAAAAAGATAAATTGGAAAAATTCGTTATAGAAAATTCAAGCCTTTGGGATGCTACCAGCTTAAAAAGCCCAGTCAGTACAACGGTTGGCATTCATAGTAAGTGGCTGAATAGACTGAAGTGGGACAGACGTTTCGTGGGATACTCTGTATATCTGAGCGACTCCGCTAATATGACCCGCAGGCTGCAACCGCCAACACCAAAGCCCACAGTGTTTTTCCTCCTTCCGTTTGCACAATTCATGTGCCTGTCAGCACAGTTTGTCTCTGTATCGCTTCCTGTCAGTTTGCAGGCAGGAATCCTGATGTCTGCGAAACTAAGTTGAGTTACGTCAGTCGCTTGAAGTGTCGTGCGTGGCACGTCAGCAGATGGCGTTCAGGTAACAACACGGGCGCTATCTGATCAGGAGAAGCAACCCTACCGCAGCTGGGAACGCGATACCAACAGCTTCACGGGCGGCAGAAACCAGACGCGGAAAGTAAATTGCGTTTGTCAGTGAATTGGGTGACTTCTTTTGTGGGCCGTGCGTGGGGCGGCATCGCTGTCTGTCCTAGGGCAACATTAGTGCAGCGGCCGTGTATGGCTTCAGATGCAGGAAGTTGGCGACCGGTTTGGCGAGTTGGTGCCAGGAAGTGCATAAATAAGTATGCCCGTAGTCCCTTGCATGTTTGGGGGGGGGGGGGGGTTCTTGTACTACTTTACCCTTGAAGAAGTGACCTATACGCTGTTCCGAAACGTCGGTAACAAAGTGACAACCAACGCCTCGAAACATCCCAAATAGCGAAAATTTCTCTTGCATTCTGGTTCCGAAGCTCGGGCTGTCAGTTGTAGTGTCACGGTGTTTCGGCCACCCAATCGGAGGAGACGTTCCTCTCCAGTTTGGGGCGCTCTTGCTTTCGTTCCAGCGGATTTAAATACACTTACGTTAGTAGCAGCACGCGGGTTCATAGCAGCGCAGTCCGTGTGAGATTTGTGGTGACAAATAGCACGGACATGTTCTTGTATCGTCCGTGCCGCGCACCGTCAACAGTCAGACCACACAACACTCAGTCCAGCAAAACGCACTGCACTCTTCCCTGATGTTCTGCATTACAGTAGCTTGTTATTCAGTCCTACATGTTTCGATCCCTCGTAGGATCATCTTCAGGGATGATTTTTATATCTTTTCAATATGTATGTACACTGCTAGACGTATGGGGGAAAAGAGAGGTGCATACAGGGTTTTGATGGGGAGACCTGAGGGAAGGCGACCACTTGGGAGACGCATGCGTAGATGGGGGGATAATATTAAAATGGATCTTCAAGCAGTGGGATGGCATGGACTGGATTGAGCTGGCTCAGGATAGGGACAGGTGGCGGGCTCTTGTGAATGCGGTAATGAACCTCCGGGTTCCATAAAATGCGGGGAATTTCTTGACTAGCTGAGAAACTGTTAGCTTCTCAAGAAGGCCTCTGCTCCATGGAGTTAGTTAGTTAGTTAGTTAGTTAGTTAGTTAGTTAGTTAGTTAGTTATGTACACTGCTAATTCTGTTTTGTGAAATGTCGCTTTGATATGAATCCCTGAAGATGATCCTACGAGAGATCGAAACATGCAGGACTGAATAAGAAGGTACTGTAATGCAGAACATCAGGGAAGAGTACCGCGCATTTTGCTGGACTGAGTGTTGTGTGGTTTGACGTGCTGTTCTGCAGGTGTTCCGGTCTCACCGTGCGTTGCACCGTCCTTATGTGTGTGCGTAATAATTGCATCTTCTTCTGAAGCGTGTTGTGTAAATAAGCTGTTTTGTTGCGTCGGTGATGAATGAGTGCAGAGGACTGGCGGAACGGTACTGACAGGGGAGACAGACGGTGCTCTGAAAACAGTGTCGTCCTTGCACCGGCTGATCGTACTCGTCAGGAGCACCAGCATCCGGTGCAAAGAAGACATCTGTCTACAGTGACCGGTGTTGAGTGACATTTGCCTTATCACTGTTTTTAAGAACATGCCGTGTTCTTGCTTTGTGCTCCGGTCGGGGGGGGGGGGGGGGGACGTAAGTGATGCCGTGGCCGTGTTGTGATCTAGAAACAACCATGGACGCGGGGAGCGATCCTGTCCCCGAAACGTGGCGTTTTATTAATTGCAGTCGAACCCGGTTATAACGACATCGCTTTATGCGACATCTCGCCTATATCGTCTGATATTCTGTGGTATCCATTAATTCCTCGCTGTTAACTGTAACAGTATACTCCTCGGTTATAACAACACTCGTTTATAACGACACAAAATGTTCAGCCCCTGTCATGACGTTATAACCGAGTTCGGCTGTATATTACATACTGATGTATTAGACGATGGGGAAGTCCACACAGTTAATGGCCACGAATGTGTGTTTCCACCGTCAGAATCTTGCAGTCAACGTATGCAGTCACGCGCCAGATAGCGTGCTGTTTAGTGCCACTGTCGCGCCATCACACGCTTGCATATACCCAAGGAACCTAACGTAACAACTGTGTATTCTTATAAAAGGAAGTGCCGATCCCAGCGACCGAGCGCTTGCTGGGGTCGTGGGTTCGAATCCCACAGGGGGCATGGATGTTTGTCTTGTACAGTGTTTGTGTTGTCAGGTAGAGGTCTCTGCGACGGGCCGATCCCTCATCCAGGGGAGTCTTGCCGACTGTGGTGTGTGTCTGAGTGTGATCAAGTAAAATAAACAACCTCGAGGCCTACTGTGAGTAGGCAGAAGGGGGCAGGACTACGAAGCGAAACGATAAAGGGAAGTGCCTGACCTGTCCCAAACCGCACCTGTTTTCACAGAAGTGCTGTAAGCTAAACCGATGTTTTGCTGTCGGTTGCCCTCGTACTTCAGAGTTTAGTCCCTCCCCAACAGAATATGTCTGTGGCGTGGGTTTCGATGGAATAGCTAACTAAATTGCCGTCCAGATAGGCTACTGGAAATGCAGGCCTAGCAGAAATGCATCGGCCATATGTGGACTTACGAAAGCCAGAGAATGCTATACAGGGTGATTAAAAATGTGCGGAACCCAAGTTTCACTGACCACAACACTTCATGTGGCTTAAGTCAGTGTGAGTTTGTGTCAGTGCAGCGTAACAACACCTGCACTGTGTTCGGAAGTACATGATATTGCCAAGTGTATGATGTTATAAGAATTTCGTAGAGTTAACAACAAGAGAGGAATTACTGTTTATTGCGCCGCGCATTTGTGCAGCGCCCTTTCGGTGTGACAGGTCACACACGAAATATCTTAGGAAAATTTGCTGTTGTTTCATGTACTGTACTGATGTCAGAATAATCACTCGGGGTGGTGCAGGTCGTTAATCTCATGAGCTGTGAACGGGGGTGGCTAAAATTGTGCCCACCTTCACCCGCAAGTGCACACTGTATAGTACGGGGTTGACTGGTGCGAACTGTGGGAGGGATACTGTTAGCCAAGCCCGCCCGGACCTCACTAGTTGGTTAAAGACGTCTGCACGACCACGAATCTGTTTCAATGTACTAACTAACTCCATGGAGCAGAGGCCTTCTTGAGAAGCTAACAGTTTCTCAGCTAGTCAAGAAATTCCCCGCATTTTATGGAACCCGGAGGTTCATTACCGCATTCACAAGAGCCCGCCACCTGTCCCTATCGTGAGCCAGCTCAATCCAGTCCATGCCCCATCCCACTTCTTGAAGATCCATTTTAATATTATCATCCCATCTATGCCTGTCTCCCAAGTGGTCGCGTTCCCTCAGGTCTCCCCACCAAAATCCTGTATGCACCTCTCTTTTCCCCCATACGTGCTACATGCCCCGCCCATACTATTCTTCTCGATTTCATTACTCGAATAATTGTTTCAATGCACCCCGCGATAAACACCGCAGACTGATGTTAGTCACATGACACGACATCCTGTTTGCTAGCCTGGATTTGCTTACAGTTCCTGGGGACCCAACTGCAGTCGCTGCTTCCACATCACCCTGAGGTCGAGAAACGTGTTGCAGGTGCGCACCGAGGGGTTGGACAAATGCTACACAAACGAGGATGCGGCCGAAGCGACGTGTCCCGACGAGAACACGGCGCAGTTCAAGGACATTATCCTGTACAGTAAGTTACTCACATGCTAGCAGAGTTGTTACTGGTCTGGTGGGTCGGCAAGTTCGCGTATCCTCTGCGACTGCGCTAAGCTCATATCAAAATACACAGCGTGTCGGTAACTTTTGCACCGAACACAGGCAAATACGGCTCTGTTACGGAAGACCATCCGGTAGTTACATCGTCTTATGTACCATCCTGTATGATGAGGCTGCTGAGATGTGCTGCGGTTCGTAGACAGAAGGTTGTCAGCGCGTGTGAGAAGTGTGCTGTATGAATAAAGGGTGCGCACTAGCAGTGCTTTTGCAAAGTACATCCTGTGTCATGAAAGAAAAATTCGCCGAAAATTGTGTAAACAAATAACGTAGGTAGGTAAGTACTTTTCTGTGGCAGTTATCGGTTGCTGCTTCCTGTCGGCTCCTTTATCGTGTTAATGCAGCCCACTCAGCCGACTGCCCACATGCACGGAGGAAGTGACAAGTGGCAGTTGTCAGATAAAATAAGGGGACCTGGGTTAATGGTAAGACGTTATAGTTTCCCCTGGTAACATTCTTTCTGTCGCGAATGGTGGGATAAAAACAATGTTCAGTGGTGTTCAACGAAGTGAAAAGTGTAGGCGAACCGTTGGCTGAGTTCGCGTTCCTGCCCATTACAACGTGACCGGCCATGGCACTTGAATAATTTGGCTCTCAGGTACTAAATATACGCGTATAGACGAGTCATACATTTGACGAACCCGTTAAAGCGCGGTGGATACTGTACGTACCGCCAGGTTTAACGTTCACAAATTCTACGTTCTGCCCACACAGTGTGTTTATGTGTTTTGTGTGGATCTCAGAACAAACAGCGATTATTTCCCTATACAGCATTAACTGACTGGTTTTTATAACCGAGACGGAGTGTGTTTACTGCGCGGTACGGACTGGGTCTTTGAGGAACGCATTCTTCTGGCATGTGATGCCACATCACTGGGTAATCGATCCTTGAAGATGAAGGCATTATTTTCCGTTGAAACGTCGGGAACTGCTTCTCAGCCTCGTCGTCCCCCATAACAACAGATTTCTCAACCACACAGTCCTGCTAACACGTCCAGTTGCCATCACATTCCAACCACAGTTTGAGCACGTTACAGTTCGCTAGCCCCGCTTGTACGTTACACGCGCTCCCCGCAGCATTTCAGTCGGTACCGGTGTCTGATTCCCTGCGAATTAAGCCTTCGCAGTCTGCAGCCGATTACTCGCCTCCATCTAGCGCCAAGGTTAAGAATGCGTCGCGCTGCACCTCCACTCCGCCCATATGTTTTTGTAAGGTGACGCTTAATTGAGGCCGTGGTAATACAACGTTAACCTGTACTGAGTACGCGCGCTGTTGCTGCCAACCGAGCACAAGTACTTATGCCACCTGGTGGTCATATCCGTAACTAATAACGCTCTGACGTACGGACGTACATTGTTGAGGGTGTCATAACCGGAATAAATAACACCGTGAAGGCGCATTTGACG
Source organism: Coptotermes formosanus (assembly GCA_013340265.1). Taxonomy (NCBI): domain Eukaryota; kingdom Metazoa; phylum Arthropoda; class Insecta; order Blattodea; family Rhinotermitidae; genus Coptotermes; species Coptotermes formosanus. The sequence goes on along the minus strand of BLKM01000334.1, from coordinate 252,679 downwards.
TTATTATGCTTTCCTGGAACGCAAGAAGTCGTCACGGTTGCAGCGTTGTGCAGTTCGGTTTGTGTTCTTTCCCATGCGCAGGGCACACCTCTCGGGGTTGGCCCACAGTGCCGGCGCGTCTGCTGTAGAACATTCCAGCACCCTTATACGTACTTTACCGACTCCTAACGAAGTCTCACGTAATCCTTCCTTTCAACCGGAGAACTTCGCATTCCACAACGAAAAAGCGAAGCGTTTATACCTGCTTTGCTGGCTTCCGGACAATGTGGCAGGCGAGCGACTTGTTGTGCAGCGAACGCAGAATTCTTTGACCATTTTGTTCGGGGTTTATTGCTTCTTTGTTGCATTGTTGTTGCGTTATGCAATGTTTGTTTTCCTGTGAATGTTGCTGCATCTTAAACTGTCGGGGGTTCGCAGCAACTGTTGCTGTAGGGTGGATGGTGTGGACTTCACTGGCACTTCTCGGTACACTAGCCCTCAGCAGGGCCACCGAAAGGGGGTTCGGGGCCCAGTGAAAAAAATTTTTCGCGCCCCCAGCAAGGGTGGAGTGGTCAGAAATCTTTACACGAAATCAGAAAAGACTGACCTTCAGCTGCAGTGCCACTCAGAGGCCAGCCACCGGCATACAAACACATCGCTGCGACAGACGGACGAAGCCAACACTGGGCCACACATCTTGATGCTTGCATTACACAACAACCCCTCGATAAAACTCATTCTACAGCGCGTTACAGTGCTCGGAAAAATCAGTGGGCATTAGTGCATGTGATGTGAAAATAGCGATTTATGAACGACTAAAGAACTGTGCTCCGTGTTTTTAAGCCTTCTAAAGTTTTTAAAGGTGTTTTTGTGTTCTTGAAACAAGCACCCTCTGACGATGACGCTGTGATGCGTTGAAACGTGTCGGGGTAAATAGGGAATTGGATGTCAGTTGTTACTGAATTCTGCGTACGAGTTGGTTGTTGACACACGTCAAGTGGGGTAGGTACGTGCACGGTGTCAACAGCATACAAATATGCAACATAGTCGGGCTCCAGGGCCCGGTCTGGTCCCGGTTTTCGTTGGCGCTGGCACTCACTCGGAACACCGGTACGCCAGTGTGGTTTGGTTATTGCAAGTTCCGGCTCACGGCGCCGGACACAGTAGCAGGTACCTCGAACACACAGAAAGCCAGGTTCATACACAGTGGCAGCAAACACTGTAGTTACGGTGTGCGTACAGTTACACCGTGCCTCGCGTCAACAGGGGTAAACAAGTACTGTATTCATTGCAGGTGCGCACCCAGATATTTTCCTTGGGGTGCGCGGCCGGGCTGACCCTGAGGCTGTATATAATTTATATTTGATTTTAAAAGTTCTGTTATAAAAATCACGCTGTAAGTACAACATAACGCTGCCTGCAACTGTATGTATATACACACGAACATAACTACCCGTTCCGTGACCCAATCACAGTGTCCTGTCTTCCTGTTTTTTAATTTTATTAATTTATTTTTCAAAATTCTGATGTACTGGTCATCAGCCGATTTCATTGGCTGGTTTTGGCTGAAGGGGAAATCACGTAAAATGTTTGATCTTACCACGTACACAAAATCTGTTTTTTTTCTTAAATTTCGGTTTTGGGGGGTTTGCAGCCCGGCAGCTTCCCCCACCCCCCACCCGTGTGCGCCCTTGATCCGTGGCGCATTTGCAGTTACATCCTGCATGGTGTTAGCAGTGTTGAACTACTGGGCTGTAGTTTTTAAGTACAGTACATTTTCTGCCAACCATTACAACGGCCTTGTTTGTAATCACCATCAATGTACCATAACCCGGCACCCGTTTAAATGCCATTTAACTAACTAACTAACTAACTAACTAACTAACTAACTAACTAACTAACTCCATGGAGCAGAGGCCTGCTTGAGAAGCTAACAATTTCTCAGCTAGTCAAGAAATTCCCCGCATTTTATGGAACCGGGAGGTTCATTACCGCATTCACAAGAGCCCGCCACCTGTTCCTGTCCAGAGCCAGCTCAATCCAGTCCATGCCCACCCACCCCACTTCTTTTTAAATGCCATTTACCGCCCCTTAACACTAGAATTGCTCTACGTTATGCCTCCATCGCCTATTTATGTGTTGCGAATGTTCTTACAGGGAGAGCAGCCATTGTTTTCGTGTGTAAGAGCAGCCGGTTGGCGTTTCTAATGCACGTACGCGGTGTTCTCTGTGAGGTGGGCACAGAATATTTATATAGTCTTCGAAGGGCCAGATAAGCGCATGGCAGCACATTGCAAGGGGTGGTAGCAAGGAACGTGGAGAAGCGGCCACAGTTCTGACGCAATAACTGGGAGTGCAGAAGTGCACGTTGCTGGCACAGCAAGGAGTGCCAGGCTGTCACTGCGTCCTTTGCGTCCTGTAACGCAGCGTGTTCGTTCTTTCCTTTAACGCGAAACTTCAGTGCAGTCTGCGGGCTGAATATGATTTGCTTCTGTAGCGTCTGTTTTTGCTGGCCGGAAATTTCGTCTCGCCGTGAGGCCCCACGGTAGAACGATGGCTGGTGCGATAAGATGGGCAGGACACGTAAACTGCAAGCGTCGTAACGTGTATTGAGTGGCTCATGGGTTGGGAAACGAGGAAGTGGGTGCGCATGTGGCCTACACGTTTGATAGGAATGTTGAATCCTGTGCAGTACGCCTGTGGTCAGGAGCGCACCCAGAATGTTTTCTTTGGGGGGGGGGGGGGGGCTGACCCTGGGGGCTATTTATGTTCGATTTTAAAAATTATATTGTAAAAATCATGCTGTAAGCACAACATAACACTGCCTGCAACTGCATTTATATACATACAAATATAACTACCTGTTCCATGACCCAATCACAGTGTCCTGTCTTCTTGTTTTTTTTAAACTTTATTAATTTATTTTTCAAAATTCTAATGTATTTGTCATCAGCCGATTTCAGATGAAGGGGAAATCACGTAAAACTTTTTGATGTAATATGTACAAAATTTGTTTATTAAGTTTCAGTTCTGGGGGGTTTGGCGGGGCTGCAGCGTGGCATCACCCCCCCCCCCCCCCGTAGTGGTAACCTCAATACTTGACACTGTATGCTGGACGCACTTGAACAGCTTCTGTGTTTGCTCTGTTACTGCGTGTCCATGAAGCAAAGCTGGCTTGTGTTGGTACCCCTGAGTTAAGTGGAGTGGATACACCGGAACTGGGGCATGCAACGTGAACCATGAACTGGAGAACAAAAGATGGTGACATATGGAACACGCTGGGGTCGCCGGGGGCGCTACACCGTACGCGCAGGGGGACAAACGCTTGTTCCTGAACACACAACCCCACGCACGTTTCTTCTTATGATATTCACATTCGCACTGATAAACACGTCGTTAAATTTGCTTGCCTAAAGAGGAATCAGATGAACAGAGCTGCCGCTGCACGTGTTCCCTTCAGCTTTTCCTACACAACAGCATCGCCCCTCCACTGCCTGTACTAACAAGACTGCTACAGCTGGTCTTCTGTACCATCATTATTTTATATGACAAATATCGGTTTCCGAGGGATACAACACAGAAGAAGCCCTTGTTCGCGTGGTTATTTGAATAGGCACCATATCTACCCTATTTAATGCCCTTCGTTTGTGAGTAAGTGACCCCCACAGTTCTTTGACGTGGTTACCATAGGGCTCTGCAGCCTCGGGGGCAAGTCACGTTGGCGTACGTTATTCGCGAGCGCGCTGGGAGGTGTGTAAACCGAACCCCTTTTCATGTCCTGTCATTTACTTTACAATTGAGTAAAATCGCGGACGTTAGTCGGGGGAGACGACGAGTGCTGGGAACCGTTCGTAGCGTCGACATTGCCGCCTTGTTGCGGGCAGCCACGACTGGACTCGCTTGCGCCTGTGATTGTCAGGGCATTGGTAGAGAACTGCTGATGACGTGGCATGCGACAGAGCCGTCTGCTGGTTCCCTGTTGTAACAACAAGTCCGTGATTTGGCCACGTGGACCGGAGGAGGTGGACACGCTCTTGGGTCGTTTGAGTAGTGTCCAGAGGAGCAGAACAAACCCACCCACACCAGGAGCCTGCACTCCAGGTACACCGCTACGGCCCTTCCCACATGCCGTCCACGCTGGTTCGTAGGGCAACACCGTCCTGCGACCGGACTAATCCGCATGGTGAATGCAGGCAGAACTGCAACAGCATCCGACAGGTTTGTCGGACTCTCCGATAACCGCTTCTGACACAGCAGTTTGTGTCTCGGTCGCCCTTATGGCCGTTGTTGGCTCGACCTTCCGTCGCATCAGCAGGGTTCTGCCTTGATAAACCATCAAGTCTGCTAGCTTAGCCTTTATCCTGCTAATGTGGAACATATGGTGAGCTGCTAATAATGCCAGCACCACTCGGCTACCAACTAGGCCCGGCCTTTGAGGGCCTAGTTGGTACCCGAGTAAGTGTGTGCACACAGATATGACATGGGACGTCTTTCACGATTGATTCAGTGTTGAGACACTGTGCAGAGAGAGAGAGAGAGAGAGAGAGAGAGAGGCAGACAGACAAAGGGGCTCCTTTCAGCGTTGCCAAATGTAGGTCACCAAATATTACACGTTAGTGGTGCTGGCATTACTAGCAGCTCACCATATATCCCACATTAGCAGGATAAAGGTTAACGTCGCGGAAGGTGTCCACTGTCCTTCTGCCTATAAGAATGACACCAAGGATGGATCAGACCTGCTGTGCATGGTCCGTGCGCATGTCGTCAGACCTGTTGTACATGGTCCGTGCGCATGTCGTCAGACCTGTTGTACATGGTCCGTGCGCATGTCGTCAGACCTGCTGTACATGGTCCGTGCGCATGTCGTCAGACCTCTTTAGGACAAACCGGTAGTGCATTGAAATGATAGAGGGAATAGAAAACGATGTAAACTTAAAATCCGCAATTAGCAAAACCGAGTTGTTATTATTATTATTATTATTATTATTATTATTATTATTACGTTGTCATACATGTGACGTCATATGACGGGCTGCCGTAATATTCACGCGCTGCTCCACGACCTCTTCCATCAGAAATTGCTATATTGACAGAGCGAACTAATTGGAGTGCTGCCATTCGGATGTACTGTGTTGTGCTATATGGTCGATGCTCAACTATTTCTTCTGCCTAAGCTCGTAACTCTCAGAGAACACCCCGTTTCAATTATGCAACTCCTTTTTCGGCCTCAGCGCGTACCTGACAGAGGACACAGTCTCGTGTAACGTCTATCGTGACTGTGGCAACGGCGGTCAGACGACGCCGTTAGTAACGGCAACCAGGGTCTGAGTCGCGCTCGCCTATTATATAAGATACAATATTATTATTATTAAGTTATTAATCAATTAATTGCAGAGACCAAGGACCTGGGAGGCGAAGAGGTCAAACGAGTGTATTGTCCCTTCAATGGACGTTTCAACTTCATCTACAACGTAAACGACGGATCGGAGAGTACGACGGAATGTCCAGACCCAGTGTCCGAACTGGATAATTGTCCGTCCGGTTCGGCTCTGAACTTGCGCTTCCGACGCTGTTCGTTCGAAAATCGAGGTAAGTTGGGAAGCTGTGCCATATTGCTTTACAGAAACAAGTTGGGAAGCTGTGCCATATTGCTTTACAGAAACAAGTTGGGAAGCTGTGTCATAGTGCTTTGTTGTGAGTTTTGATAAAATTGTCGCAGGGAAGGCTGTACTTTTGCCACTGCCGTAAATGAACTGCAGTTAGCGTGTGCAGTGTAATCATATGATAAATTGAAAGTAAAGAATTCGTGGGTAGGCTGCGTGCTGCGTCACGTAGGGCTGCATTTTCAGTCTTGGATATCGAGAATGAGATATGTTTAGGACTCGGTTCCGACGGAAGTGAAAATTTACAGTGTGGCCGCGTATTTGCGACAGTTTTACTGCAGAGTTAAGCTGGCGACGCAGCGTACGGCGAGAGACGGGAGATGTTGGCGAACTGCGAATGATGAAGGGGGGCAGGGATAAATATTTTTAGCTACCAGTTTGGTACGACTGAAGGAAATGCGAGAGATCAAGAGCAGGTTGAGTCAAGGCAGCCTTTTGCAGCCACCCAATCCCAAGTTTCTGCAGCATAGTGTTGGTGTGGTGCCCTGAAGTATGCGTTTCCATTTCCGGTGCCATCTTGTTCACTGCCTGCTACCACTGGGTGCAGAATCTTTTGTCTTCCAGTTTGCTATCCAAAAATATAAAGATTAAAATATGCTGAACTGTAACGTTGCGTGCTGTTTTGTATGGGTGTGAAACTTGGCCTCTCATACTCGGGGAGGAACATAGGCTGAGGGTGTTCGAGAATGGGGTATTGAGGAGGATATGAGGCCCGAACGGGTCTTAACGGAGTTGGATAATGGAGAAAATTACATGATGAGGAACTTCGTGATTTGTCTTCCTCACGAAGTTGTTATCCCGGTGGTCAAATCAAGAAGAGTGACGGTGGGGGGTATGTGGCACGTATGGGGGAGAGGAGAAGGGCCTTTGGTGAGGAAGCATGACGCTAAGAGGCCTTTTAGAATATCTAAGCGTAGATGGGAAGATAATATTAAAATGGATCTTAATGAGAGGTCGTGGACTGGACTCACCTCGCGTTCGATAGCGACAAGTTGCGTGCTGTTGTGAATACGGTAATGAACCTTTGGTTTCCATAAAATGCGGCGAGTTTCTTGACTAGCTGAAGAACTGGTAGCTTCTCGAGAAGAACTGTGCTCCATGGGGTAAGGTAGGTAGTTGGTGGGGCATCGTCTAACACCTAATGCAGTTAACCATCCTGCCATTTCCTCTTCCATGCTAAGTAAGTCTGTAAGTTGATAAGGCGTCTTTGAAAGGAAGGCACCAGGAAGTTGTGAAGTAACTTAATTCCTTCCCCTCCCTAAGACGTCCGGACGGGGAGGAAACTAAATAAATGAACTGCAGAAAGTTAATTGACCTTGAACATTTATTTAATGTTTGCAGACGTGACGTTCCAGTGTCTGGGGCAGTGGGCTGGCCCTGGCGACCAGCAATACCTCGCTCTGCGCGATACGCGGCCCGGAATGGACCGATTTCCGCCGTACAGATGTGCGGTAAGTGCCACGTAGATCGAGCTTAGCACGTCCGTAAGTCCATAAAATGCGATTAAACGCATTTTACGGGCTTATATTCCTACCCAGTATGTTCTGAACACCAACTGTGAACCTGAGGATGACCTGAAATAGGTCGAAACATGTAGTTCTATATAATGAATGGAATTTAGTTATGTTTGGGCGGATTTCGACTTTATTTCGTCTTTTACCACTTCACGGCGAAGCATTTAGCCTTGAACACAGAAGGCTGATGGTTCTGAAGTGGGAGAAGCAGTGGATGTTCACAGCTCTGATTTGACGTCAGATGTTAATTAACCCTTTAAAGACGAAGCGTATCTGTTTTATATAAGGACCCAGTGCGTACCGCGCTGTAAACACTCTCCACTTCGGTTATAAAAACCAGTCTCTTAATGTTTTATAAGGCAAAAGTTGCTGTTTGTTCTGAGATCCGTACAAAACACATAAATGTAATGTGGGCACCACGTAGAATTCTTTAATGTTAAACCTGGTCATATCTAAAATTACCACTAGGCTTTAAAAGGTTAATGACAGGCGGCCTTCTTGCTTGTGATTTTCATGTTTGGGAGCTGCCTAAATTCAGAAGAGGAAAGAAAACAAGTCAAGTGCTGTTTTTGTGCGTATTTTTTTGGGAAGAAATGTAACTTTATGCAAGCAGGCGGGCCTCTTAAACGTTTTGAAATTTTCACTCTTGCGCTTCCCGGTATGTGGAATTTTTACTGCCGTTTTGCAGATAACTGTGTCCTTGTCTATCACAATTTCCGCGAGGTCGTCATCCTTTATTTAAAGCAGCGGTCTCGAAACTCAAAACAGTGTGCGGGCCAAACGGATAATTTTGAAATTTAAGGTGGGCCACATGTCATATTAAGCACTAAGGGGAGTGAGTATTTTGATTAAAATTAGACGCACCAATAAGAATGCTTGATACTTAAATTACAACATGAAGTTTCGTTGAAATTATTGAATTTAAAACTCGTTACGTTGCCTTCTGTTTGCTGACGTACGTTGTACGTTACTATCCAGGGACAGCGAACATTTTTGAGCCTCCAGGTCTCTGATGAAGAACATTTTTAAATTAGAAGTGTTCATGGACCCTGCAGCAGGACGCATTGTCACTGGTCTGAGATCGGTGCGAGCTGGCGAGCCGCGTGCTTGAGCGTTGCATGATGGGAGACCGCGCTGCAGCCCCCAACATCACCGGACATGCAGGCATTGTGGCTGAAGGGCACCGCTCTGTACACATCCCACAGGCCGTAGCTGGTTTGCGCGGAGCCTTTGAACCCGCCGTTCCGGGTGCTGGCTCTGAATCCGTCACAGAACAGCGAGTTCAAAGGACTTACCTCAGCTATCCAGCAAAACGGGATGTGACGTCACATACATGCGGCCACATGTACTCTGGCAGCCTTGGATTACATGCTGTTGCAAAATATGCCCGTTCGTTGGCAGTGGAGCCGGGGTAGCTCAGTGTACTGACTAGCTATGGGCTATGATCCGGTGGTCGAATCCCAGCAGTGGCAAAAAATGTTTCTCTTCTTCAAAACGTTGAGAGCGGGGAGCTTTATTCCGGCGTTAAAGCGTCCGGGGCCCCTGAAGCTGACTAATCACCATTTAGTGCCTTGTTTGAGAATGAGTGGAGCTGTATGCCTGCTTCCTCAGTATGCCTTCATAGCACAGACACAGACTCTTTCATTTTACTGTACCTTTAGCATTTGCACAGAGAGGTAGTGGGATAGCTCAGTCAGTATAGTGGCTAGGCTACAGGCTGGACGATCCGGTGATCGAATCCCAGCAGTGGCAAGGGATCTGTTTCTTCTCCAAACTGTCAAGACCAGCTCAGTGGTCCAGCCAGCCTGATAGTCAGTGGGTACTGTGTTTCTTTTCCGGGAGTAAAGTGACCAGAGCCCTGGAGCTGACCGTCCGCATGTAGTACCGAGGTTAAGGATGAGTGCAGCCATAACGCAGTTCCCCCTGTATGCCCACGTGGCGAGGGTAGGGATAATTTTGTGTTTGCTCTTCACACAGACCTGGTGGAAATGCAGTTGAAGTGAGTGTCAGTGAAGGGAGAGTTCTGTGGCGTGAATGTGATGCCGGTGTTATGGCAGTTCTGCACCTCAGCTAGGCCCCCCATAATTTTGGGCTTGTAATGTTGTCGTGTCAATGGAGTTCTGTTTGAATTTGGTACAGAGAGTCATTCTGGCTGTGCGTCTTTGTGATCGTATGCATATGGATAAGACAGGGCAACACAGACACTGTGTGAAATACAAGCTGTATAAGCCAGTAGCTTATTGCAAACAGGGACATTTGTACTGATATTTGTACTTCTTGTTATAAAAGAAATAATGACAGTAAAGCATACAGATCTTCTGGGGTGTGAGGCAGTGTTAAGGGTTCAGAAGTTCTTTTTGAAGGTAAAGGAAATATGTTCCTTCAAAACTTCAGGAAACTCTAACCTAGGGACACAGTGTCACATCCCAGAATATATGAATCCTCAAAACATCACTGTACCAGCCTCAAACCTCACGTAATGACAGATCAGTTTGTGTTGCATACATATGAAGCAGACCTGCATCTGTGCTGTTAGTAACTGGGTGTATCTTCTTTGCGGCCTGAGTAGCGTTTAATTTAATTTTGGGACAATGTATCGGTCCCATCTTCAAGGGTCGAGAAGTCCTGCTTCATTGGACTTCTTGAACCTTGAAGATGGGGCCGATATGTTGTCCCAAAACGTCGGTAAAGAATTACCATTCGACACTGCATAATAGCCCAGAAGAGTGCAGATGTCATCAACATCGTGGCAGAAGCCTGAAATGACGGGAAGTTATAAAATGTGCACAAGTTGCAACACTTACAGCGCCTTCACTCTGTTATCATCCCTACAAGTTTTCTCCCTACAGGTTTGCTCCCTGCCTTAGCTCTTTTCCACTCATCTCTGCTCACCAGGTTTGCAGTCTGTCATGCTCAGTTGTTATGTTTAGATCGTGAATTGTAGTCCATTTGAACCTGCAGCGTAGTGAGGAATTAATATGTTATACCATAGAAATAAAACAAACAGTGATGCCGTATTCCTGTGAACACCACGACACATCTTTAGCCTTCATCATTCTGTTAAGTGCATTGGAGTAATATGGTGCATTGTCTGTGCCTCAGCTGTACAGAGAAGAGTCGGGAACCGGTAATGTGTTTATGGCCTTCTCCAGTGACTCAACATGCAGCTCAAACCTTCGAAGTGCTACAGCAGGATACGAAACATTCAGTCTTAGTGTGATGCCTGCAGCCCGCTGGCCCTCACAGGTGGATGGCAGCAACTGCAGGTAAAACACTGCATGATGCACTGGCCCTGTCTATAAGCCATAATTAACTCTCCTTCTCTGCATTACTTCACAGAGTTTTGTATGTCAAATGTCAAAAAATGTCAAATAAATTATAATTGGATCTTTGAAAATGTGACAGAAGCAAAGGCAGACACATGAGGGATGACAAGTAGTATATAAACTGCCTTCGAGTGTTCAAAGAAATAGTACCATGAAATAATTTGAACATTATAGTCTTCTGATATATGACGCTGTGTTGATTGGTAATTTGTCACCAATGTATCATACAAGATTGTTTCCAATTTTACAGACAAGCACAACAAAATACCTTATTCTTTAGTTTTTATTACTATAATGTGACATGTTTCGGTCACGAAGTGACCACCATCAGGCAACACACATAAATATAAAGGAAAAGTGTTATTTATGTGTGTTGCCTGATGGTGGTTGCTTAGCAACCGAAACATGCCACATTATAGTAATAAAAACTAAAGAATAAGGTACTGTGTTGTGCTTGTCTGTCAAATTGGAAACAGTATTATATGTACACAATGGGGATCGACAGTCTGAAAAAAAATCATGCAAGATTCTTTTTCAATTGCCGTGAAGGAGGAGGCAGCCAGCCCTTACCAAATGTTGGTAACAAGGTGCCAGTAAACATGGCACCATATCCCGGATGACTAAAAATAACTCAAATCACACTTAAGCAAAGTACTTTCTCACAGGTTCCCTCAGTGGGCTCATGGCTACTGGCAGCATATGTATATTGAAGGCAACACACTCACATACAAAGATCACTCTACATTCAAGACCTTTACCATCCGATGCCTGGGGCCTGACGTGGGCGTTGGTGAGCGTTTCCCTGTCTTTGCACGCACACAGTGGTGAGTTCTAATGACAGTCTAATTAATTAATATGTGAAAGCTTGTAACTTGTACACTGATCTATAGTTAACCTTTATTGTCCAAACAGGGCGCACATGTCCTGTTAAATGTACCTCTTTGTGTATGAAAGGAAAAATAACATCTGACTTACATGCAGGGATGGGCATTTGAAATGAAAGTAACTCCAACCATCAGCAGCCACGCTGGGTTTTAAAGGCTGGAAACGTCATTCGTTTTTTATAGTTACAGCTACTCTGGTCAGGAATTGTCATGTTTCTTTTCAGTCATTCCAGGCACATGACACTCCAAAATACGCAACATTGTCTTCAATGATGGGCCTCCTGACACACAGTTCGTCCTTACTCTGTGCATTGTAGTTAAGTGTGAGCGTAAGGTGCGAACAGAGTGATTTTGTATCATCAGTTAATTGGAGTTTGGTTCTGCACTGAATAGTCACAACTCCTGAACTAACAGCAAATAGTACTGTAGTTGAACAGACGTACGTTCATCTTATTGACACTTATTTGGTCTCACCCAATACCAAAAATGAAATTTGTTTTTGTGTTTGCCTATCTCAGCTCTTATTACCCTTAAAACTTTTTAACATGAAAGAAACTGCATATTCATAGTGTAACAACAGGAAATAATTCACTGAAAATGTGACAACAAAGGTAATGGGTCAAAATAGTGTGAGTTTTCCGGTTTTTACAGCAATTATTGATCAACTGATGGTCTTCTCTTTGGTTTCTGCAATGTGTAGTCAAAAGAAGTTTGACACTGACATTCAGAGAATAAGAAACTTACGAATAACGTCCGTTACACATAGTAAAACCAGCAGTCAGATTGGACTAGGACACACCTGAATGGTGTTCTGGTCTGCGTGGAAAGATTGAAAGCATTCTGGTTGATACGATTGCAGTAATGAAGACTTTATGAAGAATTTTTGCTTATCACTCTGGTTGTTAAAATTTTCTGGTTCAAGCACTGAGTGATGCACTCAGAAGTATTTTGGTCGTTCTTTCAAGTCTCTTTATGCACATAAAATAATATGCCTAAACCAGTGAGTTTAGAGATTGGTTTATGTGGCTGTGAAATACTCTCTCACATATTTAAGACATCTGGATGCAGAATGGTCAGAATAATATTTTGACTCATGTGGAAAAAGAAAAATAATTGCAAGGTTCGTGTTTAATATGGTTCTAGCATTGTTGCTGTGCACATATGTTATGGTGAAGTGGACTGGACGGAGCTTCTTCAGGACAGGGTCGCATGGCAGGCTTTTCAATTAGTGTTGCAGAAACGTTGCTTATAGAGTCGCAGACTTCACATAATTAGTGTCAAAAATGTAAACACAGACATTAAGACAGCAGTACAATAAAATTATCATGAACAAAATGAAAAATAAAGCTTCTGTGTCTTTTTTCTAGAAATTTCAGCAAAGTTTGTAGTCATGATAGAAGTGTAACGTTACTTTCCATGCTATATGCGTTAACCAGTCTAACTTTATTCCTAGCACACCGTTGATGATCGTAGTTGACAACTCAGATAGTAATACGATGGAAAAATGTGCAGAGGATGTTGGCTTGAGACATTGTTAGCAACCAGGGCTCTTCAGCATGGTCAGCAGTAACTGTAAATGGGCATAGCAGTGGAGGGGCAAACACAGTTACATATCATTTGGAGCTAACAAACTTCATTTAACGCAGTCCTGCTTGAGAGGCTGATATTTGACACTGTGACATGCTACATTCTGCAGTTGTGGATGGAGGAGATGGGTATTTGTGTGCAGTAATCGCTGACAATTGTTGTGAAGCTGTGGTGCCAACTGAATGTAAGATAATGATAAAATTGATTAATTAGAGTGTGCATTTAATCAGGTGCTTTTGAATAAGTAATATGCTGGGAACAAAAGCACACACAGAATTCATCTTCTGAAGAATGCATGAACATTTTTAGTTTTCTTTAGAAAGACCTTACATATCAGTCTCAGTGTCAGTATTTTTTCATAATCACCCCTGTGTGTTTGATTTCAGTGGAGAAGAAATGTATACTTGTGTATGGCTGAAGAGACGTGGGGTTAATGTTTTGGAATTTCAGTTAGGTAGGTTGGTATGTCTTGTGAATGGTGTTAGTCTTAGTAAGTAAATTAACTCAAAAATATGGTAATTGAAGAAATTTATTACTTTATCATATATATGTAAATAAAATGCAGGGAACGAGAAGTGTATTCTAGAGGGATTTTTCAGTTATACTTAAAATGCAAGTGTTTATTCTGACAAAGATTGAACTAGTCGATGTAAATACTGTCCTGTAATTAAATATTGTGAGGCATGGGGTTGTGACAGTGATGAATGCGAAGATCACAGCTGTCTGGGATGCGACACCTTGCTGCATGCTAAACGGGTATTTGAAAATCTTAAATAAGTAAATTATATCAACTTGCTTGCTGTGACATTTTATATATTCTGAAGTAAGTAATGTCCTGCGTTCAGCCAATGATGTTCATAATTTGAAAAAGATTTTGGATCCTTGGACCTGTACTTTTGATAGCTTTTCTTGTAATATGTGGATATTGATGTGATCAAATTAGATTAAGAAAATATGTGGAGACTAATTTATCCTGTTTCAAAGCAGAAATTTTCTAGACTGAGCTGCTGCAGCTGTTAATGATGTCACTGTAACCTGTTCCAGGCCTGCAGTCCAGTACGTATTACAACACCACGTTATGCTCAGATAGAAATTTTAAGCCCAAGATATGGATTACTCAGGGCAGTAAGTATGTTTGTATGACTTAGTGAATTCATTAATTTAATAGAATTTCGACAAAATCTTACTCCACTGGCTTCTGAGACTTGAAGACTCCTGCATTAAAAAAACACAACTAGAATATGTAGTAGAATTAATTGTAATAAAGAATTTTTAACTTAAATTTTACTTAGTATTGGCTAATATGTGTATTCAAATTTTATTGTAATACTAATGTTGTGATGTAGGACCCCACAAAAAATGTAAATAAAGGTCATAATCTAGTAATGCGAGTAGCATTTTACCTGCAGTTTAAGTCTGTATTTAGCGTGATGGTGGATTATTTAAGCTGAAACATGTATCATTTTTCTGAAAATATGTAGTTGTGTTAGACTGATGACATGCTGTTTTGTTTAATGAATACAAATGACCTATTGGAGTTGTTGTTGTGAAGTTAAAGTGGTTTAGGTCTTTTAAGCATCATTACCTGAAGGCTGATGTACTGTGCCACTGTACATTCGCATGTTGTCTCCAATGTGTTACAAATGCAGAGTATCTTAACACAGTGGGGATGCCAATAATTTTTCCTAGGTGTGGAGTTTTGCTTACAACTGAAGGAACAGTATCACCATGCATCCAATGATGCTTCCATTTGTCACTTGGCAGATTCTCACCTAGTGCAGTAGCTGACTAAATTCATAGCTTGAATAATTAAACGTAGTTCAGGAGGATGCTGTGTGTACACAGAAATTGCCATTTAATAAAAAAATAATGTTCAAGGCTTGAAAAATATATGTTTGTTGTGTGTTGTGTTTTAACAGGGTTGGAGCGATTGCAGGAATCACCTTGTCCACTGGCTGGAGAGTACACAGGAATTATCCCAGATGCAACTAATCTTTGTGCGAGGCTCTCTTCTGATTGCAAGTCCCCAGAAATAATGTACTACATGGTATCAGATTGTTCTCAATCAGAAATATATGAAGGTGAGCTTCTGCTGTGTATCCATTTGCACATGTTCTTTGGTAAAATCTGTTCGTAACATAAAAATAGAAATTGGTTTTCTCAGTCTGCAGGAGTGTGCCATCATATTGCTCAGCAACTGGAAAAATTCTCTAAAGCTGTCCAGCATTTGAGGATCCAGGTCATCTGGATGTTGCATGATTGTGTGGTACAAAAAGAATGTATTCATGTTGGACCACTGAAATATTGCAAATGAAAGCACTTTTGTTTGTTCAAATGTCAGGAAACACTGACCCACCAAGCTGGCATCACATTCAAGAAGACCTGAATCCTTACCAATGTTGTCATTGGAAACTTTATATATCTCATGCTTTCCAGAATTTTATGAAATGGTGTTGATACACATTGTTTTATTGCTGCATGATGGAGGAGCATTTGGTGATTGTTTTCATCAGTAACTTTAATTAAACTTGTAGGCACTGGAAGACGAGGAAGGAACCGTCGTCAAACTGGCACGAGGATCTACCGAATCAGCAACCCCCGTACATCCACCTCTCCTGTGCCTACATTTACTTACACTCCTTTTAATCAATTTAATAATGAGACAGACAGGAAAAATGGCAGCAGAATTCAACAGGAAGAACCCAATTTTCATGCTGGCAAATATAGCGGAGCACACAGAACTCAATACGATGCTGACACTGGACATAAAAGATTGGGTTATTCATACTATAGCAGTTCTAGTCCTCGCTATCCTACCTCGTATCACATTGGTGGCAGCTCAACCACATTCAACCCGTTAGATTTACAAGATAAGTTTCTGGAGGAAGAATATGATCCCTGGACTTTTTCAAAAACTCATGGGCAACAAGCGGGCAATCAGTCATTTGTAAAGCCTCATGGACCAGAGTACATTTCCTACCCATCGAAGAATAACAGAAATCATGCATGGGCTTCAGAATCTTCCTATGGAAACAGTAGAGGTGTTCAATCAGAATCAGTTGGACAGCAGCAGGACTGGACCCATGGGCTGAGATCTCAGTGGAATACACAGAGTACTCCAGTTGAAGCCAGTACAAGTGCTGGGGTAGCAAGGAACACATATGGTGAGGACAGAACATTCAGAAGTGAACACCTGCAAGGAAGTCAGAAAACTTCCGGTAGCTTTCCTGGATTTTATAGAGAGCTCAGTTTTGCTCATAATAAAAATTCACAAGATAATCAAAGGACAGTTAGTGGCTATACCAAACCACATATAAACCAGAGCATTGTTTATGGTGACAGTCCACATGTGACCCAGATAGTGGGAAGCAATCATCCTGGACCAAGCAGTGACTTTGGATTTCATTATAATGAAAATGTGCCAGTAACTCATAGTATGTTTGCTAACTACCCTGGTTCAAGTGTTGACTGGGGGTTTCCTCCCACTGAGAATTCACAGGTGGCCCAGAGTACAGTGGGAAGCTCTTCTCAGTCAAGTAAGGGTCAGAGCTTCTCGCACATCGAACACCAGCCTCTCAGTAGCTCTTCAGGTTCAAGTATGGACCGGGGAGTCTCTGACAATGAACACAGATTTCCCATTGGCTATTCAGAATC
Source organism: Coptotermes formosanus (assembly GCA_013340265.1). Classification (NCBI taxonomy): domain Eukaryota; kingdom Metazoa; phylum Arthropoda; class Insecta; order Blattodea; family Rhinotermitidae; genus Coptotermes; species Coptotermes formosanus. The sequence goes on along the minus strand of BLKM01000334.1, from coordinate 236,072 downwards.
AAATAGGGATCATACCTTTTCTGGCTATGAACACAGGTCTTCCAGCCATTATTCAGGTTCAAATAGGGATGAGGGATTTGCCAACAATGAAAATTTACGAAGAAGTGGTGCATCGTATTCAGACCGCTCAGTTCCACGTGTCTCTTCAAATTCTGGAGGGCCAGGAATGGCAAGAAATTATGGACCGTCAACTGAACATTATGTGAAACACACTACTAGTCCTGATAATCATGCTAGTTACGGAGATGCTGTTCTAAACACAGGAAAACATATGTTTCATTCAAGAGAGTACTACCATGAGACGGTTCCTCCAAATCCAAGAGTGGATCAGAAAACATATCCAGGAGGGAGGGATCAGGAGAGCAGTGGTAGTGGAAGGTTCCAAGGGCAACAACATGACAGGGGTCCCACATTCCACTGGAAAGAAAGACCACTGACACACGCTCATTGGAACCCCAGTATTAACACCCAAACATTGAAAGACACTGTGAGCCAGAATCATGAACGGGAAGGACCTCGCTCAATTCTGCAGCTTCATCCTGTCCAGATCCTACCCTTGCCAGTCCAGAGACCCAGGTACGGGGACAGACCAAGTGCTGTTCCAAGAACAGGCACCCCTTCTGAACGAGAAGGTAGCCCTTTGCCTGATAATCACTGTGTTGCTTGTTTCAGGACCTCTTGCAGCACCACGCACTAGGAAGCTTTATGTTTACACATTCTGTCTTGTTTCTTGATGGCAAACCATATTCTGATCAACTTCATCTAACTGAGCATATTACACATGAATTTGTCAGACACGAACATATTAGACATGAACATATTAGGCGTGAATGTTTTAGAAATATATTGAACATGAACGTGGCAGACATTACTATATCAAACACAAACATATGAGGCATGAACGTAGTAGACATTAACATATTAATGTATAACATATTGGAGATGAACATGTTAGAGATGAATGTATTAGATATGAATATATTAGATGTGAACATATTTTTATAAATCATCTTATTCATGAAGCTCATTGTAATGCAGGAATTGTCCAGTGGTACTGTTACTTTTAGTACTAACTTTGTTATGGTGTCCTTTGCTTAGCACGTGGATCGAAGGTTGATGTGAAACATTGCTTGTTCTCTTTGACAACTGTGTGAGTAATGAGCTGACCGCTAATTTTGTCTTGATGTATATGTTCTTGTCATTGCTTGCTACAGAACTCCATCATGGAAATGGAAATTGTTAGTTTCCATAATTTTGAAACATTTGTAGTTTACTTTGAAAATGTAGCTTGATTTATACAAATATGAACAGTTCAAATTACCGTATTTTTAGGTAATAATTTTGTTAAGGAGTTTCTTGTACCCTGTGACATGATGTGGGATTTCCAAAAGAAGGTTCAGCATTGATAATTAATCACCAGACTAGAGCATTATACATCATGCAGTTTATCAGAAAGACTACCTGAGAGTCTGTGAATCCTCTCATGGTTGCTTGACAAAAGGAGTTATTGGTATGCTTGCTTAGGATGTGGAAATCACATCTGTTTGACAGGTCAAACCAGGTGGATTTATAATTTTGCTAGTACTAAAACTCAGACGTACTTTAATCCAACTAACACTTCTGAATTTAAAATGTCACTTGCTGTTCTGCTACTGCCTGTTGCCAGTATCACCAATGCTAAGTAACTGTTGGGAAGTAAAGTTTGTGCTGCACTCTGTAGAAGGTCACAGATTTTACAGTTGTGCACATTTTAATCATTGCCTCGTCAATCTGGTTTATTTGTTCTTATGGAGCCATGATACTTGTGGTGTGTTTACCATGCCAAGTTCAAATTTATGAGGACTGAGGACATCTGTAGTTTCATTGTTTGTATGGTTCCTCTAGGTAAATATATGGCTAATACCTTACTTCTTTAAAGACAAAAAGTAACCTAAATTGTGTGTAAAGATTGAGCTCATGCCACACAGTAAACACGTTCCATCTCCATTACAAAACCCTATCAACTAATGTTGTATAGGGAACAAAATTGCTGTTTTGTGTAAGAATCATATGAAAGATAAGTACAGTGTGTGTGGACAAAATGCAGAGTTTTAGTGGTACACAGAGTAATCACTGGGCTTTAAATGGTTAAAAAAGGCTAATATTAAGCCATGCCAATTTAAAAATCCTAACATGACCACAGTCTACAGTGCAAGGTGTGTGACTCTGAATTCTAGACGGTTGATGTTATTTTCAACAGAAGGAGAACAAGAGAGAGTTTTATGAAGTGATTGTGAAATTAAATGGAATCTAAAACTTGATGGCACAAGTTCCGTTTGGAACCAGAATTATTTTTGGTGATGGTGCATGATGACTGTGGTGCGTGGTGCATGGTGCATGATGTGGGCTTAGACATGTTGATAGGTGTTTGGTGGCATGGAATATGTTTCTGTGTGTAGAAGGCAGTGTGTGCAGTTGCCTAATAGTCTGCTTATTTGTGTAGCAGAAACTGTGGATCTGTGTTTTGATTGATGTAAAAATTGTTGAAAAAAATTTAATGTGTTCCATGTCCATGCAGTATATTATACAAAACACTAATCACCAACAAATGCACAAAGAGAGTTTTATCATCAATTGTAACACATTCCTACATGTTGTACCCTGCTGGGTCATCTTCAGGGAGAACTTTTTTGTTATTGTTACACTAAGGTTGCACTTTACAGTTGAGTGAGAATGTACTGGCCTGTAGGCCAGGACCACAGAGAGTTCACGCCTCCAAAAACAACGTAGTACAAGTCAACTGTTACACTAAGGTTGCACTTTACATTTGAGTGAGAATGTGCTGTTGACTGTGTACTGCGTTGTTTTTGGAGGCGTGAACTCTCTGCGGTCCCGGCCTGCAGGCCGGGACCGCAGCAAGTTCATGCCTCCAGTACACAGTCAACAGCACATTCTCACTCAACTGTAAAGTGCAACCTTAGTGTAACGATAACAAAAAAGTTCTCCCTGAAGATGACCCAGCAGGGTCCAAACATGTAGGAGTGTGTTACGATTGATGATAAAACTCTCTTTGTGCATTGGTTGGTGATTAGTGTTTTTGTAAAAATTGTTCATTATTTAGTGGCTAGCCATATATGTAGATCACTTGGTATAGCAAGAAATAGCTCATGCATTTTATCCTCAAATGAAGCAGGCAGTATTCAGATAGCTTTAATTGGCTTATAGTCTGCCCTGTCCACATTCAGTTCAGTTAACTGCAAGGGCACATGCCTTGAGGTGGTTCAAGTTCAAATCCCAGCAAATCTATATGTCAACCATCCCAATGTCTTTGTTTTTGTCAGCTCCTGCAGGGAAATGTTCGACCTTACTCTTGTGCACAGCCATCTTTCAGTTCATTGTTGGCGGTCACACATTTTACATGCAACAGTACAGAGATCTACAGAATCTCTGGAGTTGATGCTCTGTTGTTAGACACGTTACGGGATGATAAGCAGAGAATCGTATATGCCACCAAGTTACTTTCTAGATACACGGTCAACACAGTTTTATCTGTAACCAACTTTTGAGTAAGTGGTCAACATTTTATGAAGATTTGTGCAATTACATGTGTGTATCATATTTGTATTTTTATACGTAGCAGTTGTGTGTATGTGTCGTCTTGTATTTGTATTTGTGTACAGAGCAATTGCAACCATGTAATTTCTTTCCTGTTTTCATGGACTGATGACATTTCAGCAAAGAACCGGAGCCTATCCTTTGAAAAAAAGATTTGTTCTTAAGGATTGGTTTTGTTTAACTTACATGCGTCACACCACTACTAATGTGATTGGTTGTCATAATATTATTTTATACATGGATAATTTAAATTAAAATAGTAATTTAGATGGTGATTTTTAATTTACTGTAAACTTGCAGGTAACATAAGTATAACTGCTTCATAAAATGAACTAAATGGTTTATTGTAAATTTAAATGTTACCAAAAGGAAATTTTATGTTCATGAATTTGTGACATGCTTTATGCAGAACTCTGTGAAACCAGCAACTTAAGACTGTGTAATGATGTGGTCCCCTGACAGAGATAGACCCTATGCAGCTGCCCTTGTTTTAGTACTGAGGTGGTAATGTGTTCATATTTGGTAGGATTTTAAGAACATTTGGTATCGATGTTACAGAACGAGAATATCGATGTCTTGGGCAGTGGGAGGAAGATGGACTTATGTACACATACACACAACGTCGTGATGTTGGTACATATGAGTGCTTTGTGGGTTTCATTATATCTAACAATGAGATACACATAAAAGAAGCAGGTGACCACTGTCAGAGGAACATAGACCCAATGCATTATGGCATGAAGCTCACAAGGAAAGGTAGGTACCCAGTCTGTCATGCATAGATAACTAATGTGTTCTCAGGTGAGTCTGGTATTCATTCCATCCAGTTACTCTTCCATATATCATTATTACTTTGCAGGTTAGTATAGTTACATTTAATAGGTACACAATTAGGTTAGTTTTGTTATTATAGAAGACAATATATATCTTTTATATAAACCTTGCCAAGCTGGTATTGGCTGGGAAAGTTAGACATTTAGTGGCATAAGAAGGTAAGACTAACACAGAAAACAGGATAAATCATGAAGTATGGTCTATGAAACCATGTGCTTTGCACAGCATTAAATTGTCATAAGAATGTATCCTCTGTAGGGACCTGTTTTGGAAATCAGCCAAATGCTGGTACAAATGCTGGTACAGGGGCCTTTCCACAACCACGCCCAACTACCCCATGGATGACCAGCAGGCACCCACCTGAACCCACAAAACCATGGAAGCCAATCACAGGTAAATGATGTTGTGTGTAACATGCTGTGGAATTGTAGGTCAGGGCTGTGCTGTCTTCTCTATGTGTGCATTACAATTAATTAATTAACATTTTGTTTTGTATTCTTTACCTCTTCTACCTACGCACAGTAGGTGTCAAGGTTGTTTATTTTCACTTGATCACACTCAGACACACACCACAGTTGGTAGGACTCCTCTGGACGAGGGATCAGCCCGTCGCAGAGACTTCTACCTGACAGCACAAACACTGTACAGGACAAACATCCATGCCCCCAGTGGGATTTGAACCCATGATCATAGCAAGCGCTCAGCCGCAGACCTACACGTTAGACCGTGTGATCACTGGGATCGGCGTTGATTAACATTCCATGAATAACTTTGCTTGGAGATGACTGAAACGTGCAAGTCCACAACATTCTAAAGTGATTTTGTGTTGACTTTTAAATAAGAAAACAGAAGCAATGACCATGTGAAAAAGAAAACAATGTTATGAGAATACTGTATCAGTAATAGAGGAGACATGATTGTGAAGCTGAAGAATGCAAAAGGCTTGAGATGTCACCCCTTAACAAACAGTTAATGAACATATATAAAAGAATTTTAACCCTGTAAGTTCTAGCAAGTTGTGCTGGGACTAAAAAAATAAGTTTCCTCTGCACATTTATTTAAAACATCAAGACCTGTAGATAAGGATTTGGTATGGCACATACATGTTTTCAGTAACTGTATAATATATATGGTAATAAAATTGTGTTTAAGTTCTTTGAAAACCAAAGTGCAGAATATAAAATGTAAAATTTGTTTGTACCCCACAGGGCACATACTGTATCTCCAGTACACAGATAAGTGTTAGAAGCTGTACAGGCAAATAATCACAGCTTCTTTCACAGTTGCATGCAGCTCACAAATGTAGTCTGTGGGCAGCATGTGGGGGCTTTTTAAATGTTAAAGCAGGTGGTATTTAGAATTATAAAAGTGCTGCACATGGGTAATAGCCACATGGAACATTTTTCATAAGTGAGCTGTGAATGCTGTCTGTATTAGTCGCTGTCCAGTTTTGACACAGTATGCCTGGCTGTATGCTTGTGACAACAGGTTACTGAAACACCTATTCTTATGACATTCCAAACATTCAGGTACATAGCTGAAACAAATAGGATATGGGAACACATGATTTAGCGCAAAGGGCTTTCTAAGATAGGTTTAAGTTTTGAACAGCATTTACACTCTTTATTTCTAGTCATCTAAGATATACTTTTATAAAGATTTTGATCTTGCTTGATTTAATGAATGTTGTCTCCATTCTTTCCAGCACCCCCGCGGGAACCCAGCGGTGCAGATGGATGCCAAAATTTAGCAAGCGTTCTACTTATGTCTATGATGATTGTTTTTATACACTGTTTCCAACACTGAAGTAAAATAATTTAACTGACCAACCAGTATTCCATGAACCCCACATGGGGTTACAGTGGGTAGACAGGGTGACAAATGAACTGCTGACCCATGTCTACCATCCGTCTGCCTTTCACATGCAACAGCACCAGCAGTGAATAGAATGTGTGTCTGGCTTGTAATGTTGGTGTCAGTCAGCATGTTTTATGGTGTGTATGCAGTAAGTGCTATCTTATGATAGCACTGAACACAGTCATTGTCATGGACATGTTAAATTTTTACAGCAACTTCTGTGTTAAACAAGTACATGCTTTTAATAGACACAATCCTGTCCGATCTCATCACATTAGACGGAAAGTATTGTTTGTCGCCAGACTACTTGCTGTAGAGCTGGCAACGTAATTGCTGCATTGTGACTGATGATGCTACCTACTCTGCAGTGCTCAGCCTGGGAATAAACAATTCTGTCTCTCTCTCTCACTCCCCCCCCTTCTACATCAGACATATTTCTTTATATCATGTGCCTGTAGAAGCTGCAAGTTGATCTGCATACAGAAGTATCAATTTGACAAGTGTTCCTCATGCATATTTTTCAGGGCCTTTGTTAATGTGACAAGCAGTATTCATGATATATTTGCTGCAGTTGACATATATTCATATTTTTACATTTTTGACACATGTCTGTATATATAGCAGGGTCACATTGTTGTAGCAGTGTGTAATAGAATGTGGAATTTATTTATTTATTCTCAAAATTTTTAACAATGTGTGAAAGATAGGATGTGTATGTGAATTGATTTTATGGTGTGCAAAAAACATTGTCTTACATCACATGTTCATGGACACAGAATGATCCAAGGTTGTACTGGGCGGTCACTGTGAGTGTAGTGTGGTGTTAAGCTGCAAGTTCATGGTCACCATTAACAAGTAATAAAGCATTATTAGCAGCAATCAGAAGGCAGTGGATAAGCCAGGGGTACAACAAGTAAACACCCTCAACAGATCAGGTTATGAGAACCATGCCAAACAGATGGGTCTCTTTGCATCATCTTCAAAATGAACTTTCTGCTGGGAGTTTATAAATCCTAGCCACCAAATATTCCGACTGTTCATTCTCCATTTATTTGTCTTTTACAGTTTCCCAAAATATATAATTCTGCCTGGCATACAATTTTAATTAATCAAACATTTAACAGGACATTAAAAACTAATTGATTTTAAAATTACACTACATTTTTTAAGAAATGTACTATGTTCATAATGCTTAAATTGCTATAACTTCCCAGCAGCCTTTAGACACAATGTGTGTATCATCAACTACTTAGTGCATGTGTTTTCATGCTCACGCTAGCACCATCATTGGTGTCATTTGTGATTAGTGTAGCTTTTACATGTCTTAGGCATGTGACAGTAATAATCTCTTGGGCCTCTTGTGGTTATCAGCATTATATCACACAAACATTTAATTTTATACTGTATAATTTAAAACTGCTTTATGATCATACATTAAAACCTTTGTGTGAAGTGCGAGATTTGAGGTTCTCACAGCAGTGTCCTTCAAGATGCAAGTGTTCTGGGATGTGATGCTGTGTTGTCAGGAACTACTCAGCCAGTGACACAGTGCCCCATCATAGGACACTTGATACTTGCTTTAAAACCTTTTTTTCCAAAAAAGCTTAAAAAAAGAATGGTGAGAAAACAGGCTTTTGTACCATAAATGACTTAATACATGTTACCATAACTAGGGGATAAATACATGACAATATGTAGTAACTTCAAAATGATTTTTTTAACAGGGCAGTGTGTCAGAAGGCTGCTGGAAGTTCTAATAAAGCTTATTTATAGCCATATAGTATGTGGGACACGTAGTTTGTAATGTTTGATCTATATGATGTTTCCTAAAAACTGTCCTTTCAGTTATCATCATCATCCTTCCTTTTACTCCCATGTGGAGCATAGGGCCTTGATGAAGCTTCTCCATCTTACTCTGTTCCCTGCCAGGGCCTTCACGTGCTGCTATCTTTTCCTCTGGTCTTGGGCTTCTTCCTCTACCATGCATCTCCAAGTCTTCTTCAGTCGACCCCTCTTCCTCTTGCCTTGAGGATTCCAGTCTAAGGCATCTTTTTCGGTTATTCCTGATGGTTTATGGAGTGTATGACCAATCCAGGACCATTTTCTCTTTTTAATCTTTCTAACCTTTCAGTTGTATGGACACTTTATTTTTCACAAATAGGGAAAACACATTTTAGCAGACCTTTTTTACAAATACAGGAGAGTGAAGAAATTCTACCCTGTGTGGAGCTTACTGTTTATTGACAGGAATGAGGTTTGATGACTTTTGGTTTGTGACATCATGCAGTATGGTAAAAAGTGTATTCCAGAATGTGGGTACCTTATTACCAGATGACACAATGCCCAGTTCCTGGAGACAGCAATATTCCACTGGTAACTTGGCTAAAAGTATTATAAAGTTTTTGCACTTGTAGTGGTCTAAAAGTTCTGAAGGTACTTACTCAAATGTGACTGAATTCTGTATAAAATAAACTTAGTATTTCACATTTTTATAACCTTAACATCTCTTTGGTGTCAAAGTCACTAGCTACATTCTAGAGAACTTTGACAAGATGAATGTTATTATTGATGGAAAAATGTATTTTGTATTAATAAACATTTGAATGAATATGGAAGCTGAAACATTACTGGGGAATGCAGAAAACTTGTATCACTCACCGTGGCAGGTTAGGAAATCATTAAAAATACTACTGAATGCGATTGTGCTAAAACATCAGCTAATTTAACCTTCATGAAGCTCGTGACATGATTTAATTAAATGAAAAAAGTAGAACTGTTTTAGATAGAGGAATTCTTAGGCAGCTGGGATTAAGTCACTGGTACAGCCATAACGATATTGGATTCATGGATATAGCAAAACAAATATCCTGCCCTTGCCACCACCCCTACACAGCAGCTTCAATAGGTTTGTTACTGGCCAAAAACTGTCAAATGCCCCACATGTTACAATGGTCACATGTCTGTGTATCAGTTTTGTGACATTTGCAACATTAAACAGCCACTATAGGTCTCTCTACTCGGAAGCACACGGTGTTGTCTGTGAGGTAGAACTGAACGTGCCTCAAACACATGTTCTTCGTGACGTTTAACAACGCGCCCAACGTATGACATCACAGTCAACAAGTACAGCCCAATCTAGCGGCGGATTCTCTGACCAGTGAGAGCTCTATACGTAAGACTATGTTCTTCAGCCAAGCAGAGGGCTCGTAAGAACATCACATCACAATTCTCGTTGTCCATAGCAAAGCTTTACGGAACGCTATTAATAACATATAACAGCCAAAAGCAGACAGCTTTTCAATCACATACTCTCGTAGCCGCACTTTTATCCCACTCTTACTCCAGCAGCAAAGCTGAGCAGTGATGGCAGATTGTTTTCTTCAGCCAAGCAGAGCGCTCGTAAGAACACCACATCACAATTCTCGTTGTCCATAGCAACGCTTTACGGAACGCTATTAATAACATATAACAGCCAAAAGCAGACAGCTTTTCAATCACATACTCTCGTAGCCGCACTTTTATCCCACTCTTACTCCAGCAGCAAAGCTGAGCAGTGATGGCAGATTGTTTTCTTTCACAAATCTTAATTAAGCAGAATGGCGTTCCTGAAGAAACTCATGTTTTGGACGAAACGGAACAAGAAGGTAAGTACATAACCTAAAACTAAAAAGTGTGAAAGTGGATTGCGTTATTGAGTGCCTGCTAAACTGCATATTAACAGAGCTGTGTCAAACATCTGTTACTAAATAAATAACACTACCCATTGGCACTTTGCTATATCATCGCGTCACAAACGGGATGGGCGTAAGGGGAAAATATTCAACACAAATATAAAGTAATAATAGTTATAATAACTGTATTAAATTCATATTTGAACACTGCTACTCAAATGCCATCAATAGGTACATACTACACACAATGTGATCAATGTTTCAGCCTGCCTACGAGCAGTACCGACATACTGATGAGAATTTCTCCTGTGTGGGCAGCTATTGGCGTCTGTCACCTGATGACAACAACCTGAGTTGTGTTGCCAGGATCCAGGCTGTGAAGAAAACACCTGAGGTCTCTATGCAATGGGCACCTGCACTGACCAAATGTGAAGAAGATGCCCAAATCGGGAGAAGGTATGTTACAAATTGTGAAAAATCAGTGGGGGTTGTTAAGTGTGGTTACTCTGACATGCTCCTATTTCAAGATGATATTGGTGTTCTCCAATTAGCTGATCACGCAGGGTTGAGGTAACCACGGAAATGCCCACTGTACATTGGCAAGTTGCAGACCTTACTTGGGTCAGTTTGCAGAAACTAGCATTTTCTGAATTACTAACCGTAGATATGGCATTCAAAGCACTTGATCAATCTATACAAAAAATCTTTTCTCTGATCATTGTCTATTAAGTGGGACTGGAGTGTATTATCCCCTGATTTAAACATTTTCACTGAATGTCTGAACATGAAGTACGTAAGAAAAAAGCTTCTGCAGTGCCAACCAACATTTGGTAGCATTTTACTTCCTGTTCAAGCACTGAAATTTCAATCATTAACAGAATGTCATACACCATACAGTTTAAATAAAAATGGTTCTTTACACATACCCTTAGGGACTCACACATTTGTATTCAAATGAAAGTTAGATTTTTAACTGTATGTGAAATGGGCAGACATTATGACCGGTACAACAGTAGAATGCACACATACAAATGTGACGTGTATCAAATAATGATAGTTACTCAGGGACATGATTTAATTTAATTTCATTTCATTTCATTTCATTTCTAATCATACAGTATGCTTGTTCAGTCACCACACATCAGTCACTGGTGATCATCATGTTTTACCACATCTCAGTACATAACAATGATCTAGTAACAGAATTATATATTGCAATGTGCAAGGTGAAGGAAGGTTACAAATATCCTGAATCACTGTTCTGTGATTTTTGAATCTTCAATGTAGGGTGTTTAATTCTCCCCCCTGTGATGAGGTCCCTGTACCATTCCCTGCAGCACTGCCGTCAGTACAAAATGCGGACGGCTACGAGGTGCCCCACCATTACGTCTCTGAACACAGCACTTAATGCTCAGTAATAATTGACATTTCTCTCTCAGGCCGCAGACCGGACCTCAGGACTTGGACATGACAGAGACTACAGTGGTATGCCTTCCCTATGGCCCAAAGGGCAGAAGAGTGAAGATCACCAGTAGACTACTGTGGTCTACAGCACGGGCATGCTACTGTGGACCAGCACTCATCAGAGTCACTGACTTCTACAGTCCAGCGCAACTGAAGGTAAGTGTAAGCACAACTTTTACTCTGTCAAATTGTTAGGCAGCTGCATGTTTCGATCCTATACACAGATCATCATCAGGCTTGAGTAAAACCAATGAATAAAAGGAAAAATGCATGTTATGTTGTATGGTATAATGTAAGATCTTATACCCTTCCAGGCGCGTTTGCAAAATTACGAAAAGTGACTGCTAGCTTCGCCATGTGTTTGTCTGTCAGTCCACATGGAACAACTCGGCTCAAACTGGATGGATTTTCATAAAATTTAATATCCGACTGTTTTTTTAATATTTGTCGATAAGATTCAATTTTCGTTAATATCTGACAAGAACAGTGGGCACTTTGTGTGAAGACCTATGTACATTTATGATAATATCTCGCTGAATTCTTCTCAGAATGAGAAGTGTTTCAGACAAAAGTCATACAGAAAATCAAAATCACTTTTACATTCAATAACTTTTTCTGAAATTTGTGCCGTTTATGAGATAATGCGCAAAAAATGAAAGTATAGCCAGACAGGCCACAGATGACAATATAATACGGTGCATGCCCTTTACATGCTGGATAACTAAGGCTACACACACACACACACACACACACACACACACTCAGAATATGTGATACTTATTGCTTTTCCACGGCAACAATGGTTACGCAAACGCACCTCAGTGTTATTCTTATACGTGCACTGCCTGTCTTATTATACTCTAAACTTCCTTTCTAAGAGTACATTTACAGTACCTATTGTTGTGGCTTTTCCTTTGCCAGTTGAAACTATTTTACGGTTGTTTGTTGATTTTCTTTTGAATACCTAAATGGCACACGAGATGTGTGGAATCTGTTATGTGTGGATTATTGTGTTGTGACTCTACTACCTTCTATTCTGTATCATCTTTTCGATGTCTCACCTTTTGTCTTTTGACACTTATCATTCATGACAATGAGCCAGAAGATTTAAGATGTTGACTATGGCCGCTGTGTGTGGGTTTCGATTGTCGTACTTCTGTGTTCACCGCCACTTCGGTATTCAGCTTCACGTCTTTGTTGCTTTACTCCCAGTATAACAGCCCATGATACTACCGAATAGGATGAAGCTTGGTTGACCTCACAGCCGGTGTGGTTATCTCCGTAAAAAATGCAAAACCTTGCTTCTATTGAGATTGAACACCGGTGGTCCCTCTGTTAGCCTTAAGAAGGTAAATTGGTTTTAACCTTTACGCGACGGCATTTAAATCGAACTGTTTGTGCCTGGGGTACGACATTCTTCCAAGTCGGCCCTTTAAATTTTTGCACATGGGTTAGAAAAAAAGTTTATATCACGTGAACTAAAAGGGATGGAATAATGAAATAAGCGGCACTTTGTGGGAAATAAAACAGAGATATTCCAGCGTGTCTGAAAAAGTACATTAAAAATTCTTAGCACCTGCAGACACCACATAAATTTCCAAAAGTTTGAAAATATTCCATTTCTTTTACTTACATTTCAGTTTGCGGCCCCAGTTTTGCGAAGGGAGCTCTATCTTGAACAGCCTGAAGAGTTTCAGAGCTGTGCTTTCGTGTGGTAGTCCTCAAAGCAGCTTCTGGCTACACGGAGTCCCACATCACACTTCCAGCACTTCACTAAAACTCTTCTGCATTCAGCCCTGGCCGAACACACTCGACATCGTACTTGCTTGGCACACGGAATGGGCCAATGTTTGCTACCGGCAGCGTCCAGTCTACTGATTTGTACGGCAGCGCTGGGTCGTCTCCCTAATGGCCTTGGTACAGTCCGTTCATATCCAGCCTGTGCCAGCATATTCCTCACAAGGGCGAATCGAAAATCTCTATGTGAAATTTTCTTACCCCCACATGAGGAAAGAAGAATGTAGCTGTTCAGAATGGCCAGGTTGAACAGGTGGAAGAACAACTTCTTTGTCCATTTCAGTGTTCGACGGCAAATGGAGTAGCTGTTGGCCATTCTGTCTCCCTTATCCACGTAGCCCATGTGACGGGAATAATCCGCCACAATTTGCGGCTTTACGGCCTTCCCGTTACTGTCGCAGAAATTACCTTCTGTGGGCGAATCGTGGATATTTGTCAACATGTGTATGTCGTGTTTGTCCCTCCACAGTATTGCTGTCAAGTCACCCCTGGTCCTTACGCGAAGGTCGCCCCTTTTAAGTTTCATTTTCCTGGGGCCTAGGTCCTGTGGCATGCCTTTCCTGTTGGGTCTGACAGTGCCACAACAGTAAATTTTAGTCATGGCCAAGTCTTCGAATAGTCGAGGGGAAGTAAGAAAGTTATCCATGTAGAGTTTGTGGCCACGTCCTTGTACTTTTTGAGTCAGTTCTGTCACTGTCGCATGGGATACGGTCAAGTCCTGCACCCTTTGTTGTCTATCCTTCCCCACATACACTTTCATGTCATACGTGTAACCAGTTTCGTCACAAAGCTTGTAAATTTTGATTCCGAAACGCTTGTGTTTTTTCGGTATGTATTGTCTGAAAACGACCCTTCCTTTGTACAAAACAATAACTTCGTCAACGGCCAGATGTTCAGAAGGGTTGTAAAATTTTGAAAATGTCCTGTTTAGAATTTCAAATAAGTTTCGAATCTTCCACAGTCTGTCAAAATTTTCGTCCTTCCTGTCAGGTTCATTCTTGTTGTCTGTGAAGTGCAGAAAGCGAAGGATGTGAAGATATCTGTCTCGTTTCATAGCGTTAGTATAGAAAAGCGTGTATAGCTGGTCGGAAGTTGCCCAGTAGTCTGTCAGTTTGTCCCATAAGTCATGTTCCATTTGTATTGTTATAGCAAGAAACACAAGCATTTCGGCCTCAGTCACGTCAGGGAGGGGTGATGGTCCCTCATCAAGTCTGTCAAGGTGGTCGTGGTAGTATCTATTAGTCTCCACCACCAGCAGTGTGAGGATTTCAGCAAAATATAACAGGAAAACGCTAAGTGGACTGGAGCCGTCATTTATGTGTGGCGCTTCGTTGTCCTTTTTCCCCCTGTTGCCCACTGTGTACGTGTGTACTACACTTGTCCGAGGGCTAGAGGGGCGTGTCCACGAGGTAGACAGCATTTGTACCTGCCGACCTGGCCCACTCTGAACAGCTTCCTCTTCCTCAGAGGCACTTGCAGAACTTGAGCTGCTGGAAATGTGTCCAATGGATGTTGGGCGGTCCGGTTGCAGGTGTGACACCCCTGGCTTGTCTTCAAAACCTCCCTCATCTTCCGAGCTGCTGTCACTTGAGGGGCCGGCTTCATCACTGTTGCTGTCCCAAATCAGTTCAGATATCTGAGTTTGGGACAACACCTTCGGACACTTTGCCGGCGCACTCATTTTTACAAAACTTCCTTGCCTCCCAAAACCCTTAGCAAGACTGACTGAGAAGGAAAAATTCTGTCTGCCTTACTACTCAATAAACACAACACACTGAGGGATGAAGTCATAAATTTAGTTGTGTTTATGGCTTTGTTCTTGAGAAGCCAGATGCTGTCTGTTAGTCCACTAATCGGACGGACTTCCTTTCCACTTATAAACCCAGTGGTGCGAAGTTGTACACGCGAGGGGAATGTGTTAAAAAAACGTGAATATTATTCCAACGGAAACAGATAAATTTGCAGAATCACTTCCATTTCGTAGGAAATGAGAGGTTTTTGCAACACTTCTTGTGAAGGTCCGTAAATTTGCTTATTATCTAAAATATATGATAGAATTTTAGGAAATTCAGCGTGTCCACATGACCTTATTTGAAACTTGGCAACCCCAACGTTTGTCCTTTTCTTCGTCTAAGGAATGCACAATCATAACTGAAATGAAACACGAGCCTTTGCTGAGTCCAAACACTACTAAACGCAACGGGACCCCCCCCCCGTACATGGTCAGTTCTATACATCGCTTGTAGGAAAATGCACTAAAACCCGAAACACAGACTCGAACTTGACAGAAGTAGTAAACATGTTTTCGAACATAAAATGAAGTTTCAGAAGACAAAAAGAAATCTCTCAATTCAGAAATAATTGAAAAACGTATAAATATAAGACAAATAAAATTAAAAACCATATAAAAGGGTTCCTTGGTATTTATTAGAATAAAGACAGTTGAGTTATAGTACATTTTTGCACACGGAAGTTTTGTGGCCAGACCTATGGTGTGACAAATGATATCATTTTTCTACGAAGGAAAATATACCAAGCCTGCATGCGATAAGAAACAGACTACTCATTATAAGCCGTGGTTTTTTCTGTCAGTTGAGCATGGTACACAACACAAAGTATTTGTTACTCACAAGCCCAATCTTTAGCTGTACCATTTGGAATATACGTGTCCCATATTGAACCATGCTTCAGCCTCTATCTGCCGTTGTGTGTCACCACTACGCACTCAACGAAACTGGAGATCAACACAGCCAGCCAAACGAGGGCGTAAGAAAAGCGCTGATGCTTTCAGACCACATACAAACAGGCTCACAGTCAAAGAGTACGTGAGTTCTTTCCTTGGATAAAGTGGTCGGAGCCTGAAGCAGACCACTAAATGTCATCTAATGCGAAGTTAAGGATGACTGGAGCTATACTTTTTCTCCTAAATGATTTCATAGCGTGCACAGCGAAAAACCTTACTGCGTTTAAATACCGCTGGCATATATGTACGCTGCTCGTACCGCAGGGTTATTTAAATGCCGGCATACATATATGCCGCACGTACCGTAAGGGTTAATCATCACCTTAATGATGCCTGTATCCTTCTGTAAATTTGAACAATATTAACATGTGTTACTGTTGTCAGGGCCTGCAGATATCAAGTGGAGCCGTACAACATGCTGGAGCCATCACCATGAGGAACACCCAAACCAAGGAGCACCAGTGACATGTGAATGGACAGCGGAACCAGGCCATGGAAAAGGAGGTATGTAACACAGTTCCAACAAGTCTAACTTCATACCATTTGGCCCCTTTGACTGTTATTTAATGGAGTGGTCTTGGATCAGAACTGAAAACGTGCGGTCCTGAGCACAGCTCTCAGTGCTTTGGTTCTGGTACCCAAGGGTCCTTCAAGTCAGCGGATTTTGTGTGCCACGTAAGATGGATTTATAGTTTCATGATCTCAATCAATTTCATTAGCACAGCCATTCAGTGCACAGAAAAGCGGGTAACAATGTAGCATATGTACGAATTTAACACACGTGTTGGTACATTACAGGGGGTTGTTATTTCACGTGAACATTTGTGTTGGTTAGTAATATTTGTGATGGGTCAGGGACAATGGGTTTACCTTCATACAATAAGCAAGTGGACTGGACGTGACAAAATATATTGGCCAGATAATGTAATATCACTGTACTTTCCAAATACAACATGTCAGAAAGTATCACGAACAACGGATAAAACCAAAATATAATATCATCACAACACACGGTTCATTTTGCTTTATCAACAGCTGTAGTCTTTCGGTTATACTCCATGTTTAAATGACTGAATAATATTTATATCAAAATAATGCGCCTCGTAAATATGACCATGTGAAATTGAAACAAGTACAGGAAACAGTAGAACAACACGTTCCATATAAAGCAAAGCTAATACTGGGTTGTGGTGGTGTCAATATATTTCAACTAAGCACAATCGTATGAACTTCAATAAGCAGATCGCACACATAACTGACTTGGGAAGAAGGGAAGAAACAACTTAATACCTAGACCTAGATGGCAGGATAATATTAAAATGGATATTTGAAATACATTAGAGGGTCTGTGTTAGATTAATGTAGCCAGGAATGTGCTAATGAAACTCTTGTTCCATGTAAGATAGGAGTTTTTTGCACATCTCAGTAACCACTATCACAGAGGCAGTTAGAAGGTGTTTATTAGTTTTAAATAATTAGTTTATAAGTTAGCTATCAGGAAGGTCTTGTATTTGGTTTGAAGTGTCATGGTTTTCTGACCGGCATTTTGCATGTTTTTCTGGTAATATTGAAATGAAGATAGCGGGCTTGTGTGGTGTGACACCGTGTTTATTGGTAACATGTTAGAGACTTTTCACAGGAGCATGTTGCCACCATCTTTAAGGTAGATGAAGAATAATACCCTGAAACTAAAATTCAAATTTGAATACCCTGAAACTGGAGGCAATAATCTCCCCTGAAAAGTGGGTAAAATGTACCAGTCGACACAGTAATATCCTATAGGACCGGTATCTTCATCAGTGACACTGTGCACACTTCAGTTCACACACACCATGGAGACACTTTATGTATCTTTTCTTCTTGTAAAATTGTTGTTCACAAATGCAAATATGTAGTAACTGAAGCTTCAGAATTTGGGGCAGGGAGAGGATGATGAAATATTGTGAACAGACTATCGATATCCTTGCTCCTCTGCAGATCACCGAAACGACAGGGACTGTTGCAGCTCCATTCAGGCAGAAGAAGGTCACTGCCAGAAAGGCCTGCATTATGGAGATTATAGAAACAGAGGAGACCTTCAGCAGGGACTTACGTATCATTGTCAAAGAATTCTATAATCCCATAATGCAGTCAGGGCTTCTGAAAAGACAGCACCTCGACGGGGTCTTTTTAAACGTCGAGGATCTGCTGATAAAGAGCACCGCCTTGCTGGAGAAGTTGAAGGCTGCCAAGAGCGCAGCACTGCAGCAAGGAGACGTGGACCTCCTGTCAGTGGACACTGGAAGAGTGTTCATGGAAGTGGCAGCCATGCTTCCAGCTTTTAAAGCTTATTGCTTACAACAGGTAAGTGGTTGGAAATAGATGCAGAGGGACATCCAGACTGGACTAAGTGCAGGGGATTTGTTCAAAGAACAGAGGGGCAAATTAGCCTTTCTACTGTTGTACAGGATGATTCAAATTATTACACCACATGCATGCAGCTAAACGTTACAAGGATTTTAATCTCGAAGAAACATTTAAAATCCCAAAAGAACTGAGTCTGGAGGAAAGGAAGAGTTTCATGCTCCGGCAGTACCTCCAAATCCTTTCCAATTTGCCACTCACCGATAATTCTTACATTTCACACTAATGTAGCCCAAGTTTTAGACATCTTTAAATAATCAGTAACGGAACACATAAATGCAGTTACATAAAATAAGAGTCAAAATTATATCGTACTGTTAATCACTGACTAAATAAGTGGTAGTCAAAAGTCACTTTTTATCACAAATTCTATGACTGTAAACTATTGACCCCACTGGGGTTGTTGACTGCAGTCTACACCATGGCCCTGTCTGTGACTCTGTGCTTCTATACGCAATGTGTTGCACACTTTTATATTGCTGCAGCAGTGATTGTTGTGACATTGCACACTGTCACGGCTGGCTGTGATCTGACACAAAGGATGCTGGTGTGTAGGGACCAACACTTGAAAAGGGAAATGCTGCATCCATCTTCAAGGTATAAGGGTCTCATATCCTGTGGATGGACGCAGCAGATTCCTCCGAAAAGCTGGTACTTTGAAAACGGCATATTTCAACCATATCAAGCAGTGTCAAGAAAATGTAACGAAGTGCATTACAGTTACAGTAATTGCAGTAAATGGTAGTTTGTACATGTACCAGCACTTGTGACTTCTGAGCAGGCGTGGCTAACACTGTGCCCTCCCAACATATTTAAACCCCTCGAGTCGATCAGGCCTATACCACTTGTTTTTGTCTGTTACAGGGGGAAGCTGCCCTCCTCCTGAGGAAACTGTACATGAAGAAGAGGCAATTTCGTGTATTTCTGGACAAATTGCAGAAGGAGAAGGCCATCCTCAGACGCCTGGATCTGAAGGCGTTTCTCTCAGTAAGTCACTCGATCTGAGTTTAAGACTCTTCCCAGTTACGTGTTTGGAGAGATGAACTGAGTGATTACTGAACAGTCTGGCAGTGCCTTGTTACTTCACCTGGTGTAATTACGTCTAATAAACCATACGGGTGTCCTTAGAAATGATAACAGACTGTGATTTGGAATCTCAAAGAAAAAAACTTTCGAAAGAGAGCCACATATTCGAGGATAATATTAAAATCTCAGAACTGTAGAATTATGGGAAATGAATAATGAAGGAGTGAGAAGAAGTATGGGACAGGCATTTCGCTGGCACATTTTACAACAGAAATACAAATTGTGTAGGTACACTCTCATTTTATTTTGAAATCATTTACTTCCTTTAGACATGGTGATTGTAGAAAGTGTTGTGTCCTGGAACACGAGTCCAGGATGGAGATATCTCAATATATTTCAGAGTGTTACAAGTCTAAGACTAGCTCTGTTACTTACACCCTTCTCTTCTGCACATGAGTGAATTGACATGCACTGAAAACCGTCAGTTCTTGCCGCATTGCTTTTGGATTTTGAAGAGTGTATTTTTTGTAAATATCCTTAAAACATTACTTAGAATTTCCAGACAATGTTGTGATGAAGGTATATTTCCATGCATTGACAACCTGGGCACAAAACAGGGGTGAGTTGTCAGCTTCATGCGTCAAGGATTTGAAACCTCACTCCTCCTCCCGCCATAAGAAACTGGGTGGGCCCCGAGAGTTCAGTCCAGTTAGTTTGAAGAAGAGAAAGTCGCTAGCGTTTACCTAAATCGCAGCTGGCTACCTCAGTCATCAGTCCCACAACCCAGTTCACTGTAATGACTGTAATATTGTGGCCTTCGTTCAGTCTGTCTGTTTCTCATACATCTGGGGGCACATTAGGTTCGGAACAAATGTGGCAAGGTTTGGGGTGGCTGTTTCGATCTAGTATCAATTTCTTCTATTTTTACGAATGAACCTATTGCACAGGAGACGGCAGTTTGTAACCCTGGCTTCTGTGCACAGGCACCCATGCAGTGGATAACTAGATACCTGCTCCTGCTGGCCCGACTTCACGAACTCACAGCGCCAGAGGACGCCAGCAGGGAGGAGACACTGCGGGCCCAACAGATGGTCCAAGATTACCTTGCAACCATCAATTCGGTAAGACGATCTGATAGTTTTGAAATTATTGGGTGCCACATATTTGTTGCAGCCTGAATTTATAGAACTACTAATAAATAAATAAATAAATAAATAAACATAATAAAATGTTAAGGCCTTATGCAGACTGATGAAATGTTAGATCCGTTTATTGTGTGAATGAATGCTTGTTTTTGATGTTAAGACGTTATTAATATCTGTAAAGAAATCATACCACATAGCAGTGAAAAATGGCTCTTTCTTGTCTCTCCTTTAACCCATACCACTCATCCATCTTTATTTAAACACTTTCACCTTACACTGACCTACCCATCATCCACAAATATATCCAGCCATCCACCTAATCCACCCAACCATCCACCAATTCAAAAAACACACCTACTTACTCTCCCACATTCCCACACTCAGCCAGCCACAGATCCGTGTGTTCAACCATTCTGTCATCCGCTTGTCATTTCATTCCTTTAATTATTTAACATATTCGTACGTGTATTGCCAACGCTTTATTAACCTCAATCCTGCAAGTACCTAAATTCAAGCTCTGTAACTGTTCAAACAGTGGGGTGGCCCACCTGTTACAAGCAGTTGTGCGGTCTATTCCTATCTTGCCTCTTGTTGCAGCGGCATGTTCCTGCTTATGCTTAACTCCTTCAAACCTTTCAGTCACATTCATGTTCCACTGACCTGTGCCTATTTGTTTGCAGAAGGCCGAAGACACCAGGAGAAGGAGACTGTGGTGCTGCATGTGCCTGTAGGATCGCACCCCAAGATGACCGCAGACACCGGATGGGACAACGCCTGAAGCTGAACATGATTCAAGAAGACTTCCTCTGGCTAGCAGCTGCGTCAGGTGTTGAGAATGACCAGTAAACCGATGTTTTGAGAACAATCCCTCCTCTCGTCATTATGGAAACTGGACACCATGCTTTTCAGTCCCCGTCATATGTAGACATGCCTCAGCCCTTTCCTCATAGACGCCCATGAGCCCAGTGAGGTCACCGCATCGCCTTCAGTAGTACCTATATATCAGACAGAACATCAGGACATATGGACAGCCTGACATGCGACTGAACACTGATGACTTCAGCAAGAACCTCTGGCTTCATATTAAGCCATGCGTGGTACAGTGTAACCAAAACATTAATGAAGAAGCAGGTCCAAGCATTTGACTCTGCCCACAAGCCCTCACTGGCCTCGCGGCTGACTATGAGGAAAGGGCTGGGGCATGTCTACATGTGACGGGGACTGAAAACCATGGTGTCCAGTTTTCCTGGTCATGAGAATTAAGATGGTTTGCGAAACGTTGGGTAACCTGTTGTTACAGCGGAGGTTTACTAGTTGCGTCCCTCGGTCTCTTTGCAGGTATATCAATCGTGCGTCAGGCTGCTGAAAAAAAATCGAATCGGGTCCAGTGTGCCTTGGTTCAATGTCCGTCTGCGGCCCTGCATGGTGTGCAGGATCTCAGACGGACATCTAACCAGGGCACCCTGGATCCTCTTCAATTTTCCTCAGCACCCTAGTGCCCAAGTGTTATACCTGCAAAGTGGCCGTGAGACGCAATTCATACGTCCCTGTTCACATACCTGGCGTGGCTGCTAGCCTGAGACAGTTTCACTGAAGTCACCCTAAAACTAACACCAAGACACCCGACTACAACTGGACACCTGACAGTGAAACGTATCCTGATTGTGACAGGCAACTGCAGGCTGCTGACAGCAGTACAGTCACTCACATGATGTCTGCTGAACTGATGTGGTAAGTGGAATGCCGAATATCGTCAAGCATTCAAATTTACTTAGAAGCCAGACAGCCCTTGGCGTCTTTAAAATAACTTGAGTATTGAGAAGCCATTTACAAGGAATTGCATTAAATTATGTGTCCCGTAGCAGAGTCACAAGGGGAATGTGGAGTTGTAGTTAAGGAGGACTATTGCAGATAATTACTTGAATTCTGGGAACATGGATGCGCAAAAAAATATATACATATCTGTGGTGAGGACACGGGAAGGAAAGGGGCTGATAGGGAGACCTTGGCTTGGGTGGGAGAATAATACTAAAATGAATCTTAAAGAAGTCACAGTAGTATGGGCTGGATTCATGTAGCTTAAGATGCAGAGCAGTGGCAACCTCTGTTGAAATGTTAATTAATTTCTGGGTTCCGTAAATTCAGGCTATAAACTTACACAGATTCCATCTTCAGTTTAGAAGATACATCAGGTTAAAAGTCACTTCTGAAGTCAAAAAATTATTATACCTAGTATAAATTCCTTTTAAATTCTTGAATTTCAAAATTCATCTGTGTAAAATCTAATATTCAGCTCCAGCTAACAGAAAACACAATACAGGTCCATTCTATAAATCAGTTGTTTAATGCTACATATGGAAGTAATGGCTGTTTATTCCACGGCTTTTATAAAACACAAATGTAAAATGATTTCTTTGTCAGGCGAGTCCGGCGGGGATCTGCACACAGGCCTGACCCCGTTCCTGGGCTTGGGCAGGGTGAAACATGGTAGAGGCAATTCAAATGAGAAATATTTCACTGGACACAACTATACTATAAGATTTCCAGATTTTCAGGAATTTCATTTTCTGCAGTTTTCTGTGCTTATCAGACTAACAGATTTCTCTCAATATTTTCTCATTCAGCTCTTAAATCGACAAACTTCTGCCTGTACATCCAGCTGTTCCGTAAACCAAATTCTTCTCAGAGCTGTTCAAATCAATGCAGTGCAACACTCGCAAATTCAATTTGTCTAATTTTTGTTTGCCCATTTTGTGAATTTTGCAGTTTCTTCAAGTGAACTGAATGGAGGACACCTTGAAGAAGAATGGTTCAACACTGGATAGGTCCTTCTGAAGGCCAATGCCAGCAGTGTGGAACGTTTTTCAACCACAGGCCGCGATGACGCCAGTGATTTGGCGAAGTGCCATAAAGAGTTTTTAAAAATATTCTAATGTTAGTATACAAAATAATCTAATATTATTTCTTTTAATTATATTTTTATTAGATAACAATAAATTGTATAGCTTATGTTAAGGCGGCAGAACAGACTTTTGTCTTAATATTATTTTGAATTTGAAATGTACATTTTTGAAGGGTTAGTGTTGCGTAAGATTGCAACACTGCCCAATCTTGCGAGCATCACATGATGCTAGCCACACCTTAAGCGCGTGATGCGGAAACGCAGCGTGGCTTGGGGCACTCCGAGGTACACACTTGTCGTGTGCGGACGTGCGGCGGTGTGTCGTCGTACAAAGGTGGTTGTACCAAACCACAAAGCAGTGTAATAACTACTCATGGTTGTACTAAACCACAAACTGCATCATAACTGTGTTTGTACAAAAACACAAGGGCCATAAGGGCAAATAGTGTTTTTCTGAACACTAAAAACACTTGTATATAATTGTTGGAACAGTGAATTTAAGCGTATCAAAGACAAACAGCAGTGTGAATAAACCCAAAGGATTAACATTGTTATATTAAAACCAGAAATTTAATTACAAACCAGCGGCATTTCTTAGTCATTCACGCGTGTAGGAGCAACAAGTGTTTTCTGTGTGAATGATGGCATGTTGGTCAAGACCTCTTAGTTAACCCAAGCAGGTTGGGCGCCAGCAGCTTATTTAATAAATAAATAAATAATAATAATAATAATAATAATGCATTCATATTTTCTATATAATACCTCCCTAGGATTAGGAAAAATGCTCTCTGACTTATTCCTCTTTCTCCTTTCCATGGGGTCCGCTCTTTTCATAATTTTTGCAGCCTGCGTTTACTAGCATCATATTACCAATTGTTCCAGTGATGTCTTAGCGCCCTAGGCACCCAGGACAGCTGTTTGTGTGCGCACTTTTTCTTAGGTTAAATTGTGTGTCACAGTTTCATTGGTAGCTCGGTATGCACATGCATGCACTAATTCTACGTTTATGCAGTGATTATAATATTTCGTTATTTTAAAACTTGTCAATAATTTCAGTTCACTTGCTTTCTGCAGGTGTTCAGAGCATGTCAGCTGTGATCAGTCTACCAAAACAAAACGAACACACAACATTTGCACATCCACCGACAACACAACTTTTCATGAATAAAGTGCCTATTAGCTGTGCAACAAATGTGCCGTGTATTTGTGGGGAAGTATTTATAAAAGATAAAAATAGGCATTTCATCCTACTAGTTCGCTACACTTCAGGCTTAGGTGAACAACCATTATGTAATTATCATCTTCCTGTATGTTATTCCCACAATGTTACTGTTTCTGCAATGGTAATAGTGATACTACTACTACTGCTGCGACTACTACTACTAATACTAATAATAATAAGAATCATAATCACCATCAAGATATTATGCCTTTAATGAGTGAGGGAAGGTAGGAGACTTGATTAATGAAAATGCTAATTGAAAGGAATGCCCAGGTACTAGGCAGCCCTCAACATGCCTCTAGCCTGAATTGTTATGGTTTGGATTCTTTATGTGCTTCTAACTGCTGCCAGAATGAACAGAAAATATTTCCCGCACAATGTGAGCAGCAAGTACCAATAGGCGTGCAGTAGGCCTACTGTCACTAGGTAAAATGTTGCACCCAGTGACACCACTTGTACGAAGCGCAGAAAACCCAACCGCATCACATGTGCAGCAGTGGTGCCATCCTGTGGCACTCAACCCTTCCTTCAGTTGCCCGTGGTGCCTCCAGTAACGTAACAGTAACACAATGAAAATATTAATATACGTTTCTGTTTTAATATACAACCCATTTTCGCACGTTTCCAACAGGTGCAGATCACCTGTAACAAATTTTACACAGTCGGACGAAGTATGTAGAGGGGACATCACATATTCACACACGACCTTATGTAAAGTACTGAACGGATTTCACTGCATGGATTTCCGTCACACTCATCTTGGCTTAACGTTGTTATTGGGAAGTATTCTATAATGAATGTCTCCTACATGGCAAAAGACATCAGCAAATTACAGGTAGCAATTCTTGTCCACCCTTTTGTACAGTGCGGCTGTCACGGCATGGTTCTGTACACGTGTTCTTATGGACTCACATATTTGTATTCAAATGAAAATTTAGTTATGTAACTGTATGTGAAGTGGGCAGACGTTATGACCAGTACAACAGTAGAATGCACACATACAAATATGACGTGTATCAAATAATGATCGCTACTCACCGATGTGGTTTAATTTAATTTCTAATTGTACAGATGCTTGTTCAATCACCACACATCAATCACCGGTGTTCATTATGTTTTACCACATCTCTGTACATAAAAATGGTCTAATAACAGAATGAAAATGTGTGATGTTATGGCATATAATGTGAAAAAGTAGCTCTCTTAGGTGAGGTATGTAGTGACCTCATTACTTGCTAGTTGTTAGTGCACGGGTGAAGAGGCAAGTTATTAAAGAGGGAGAAGCACTGTGCATCCACAACCACATGCTTTCTGTCATTTGAGGGATGTCCACAGTGACTGAAGCTATGAATGTAGTCACAACAGAGTAAGTGTTTGTGAAAGAGGTAAAATGCTGCTTGACAGTTCCGAAATGAGCTCAGCAGCAACTACGCTTTGTCATCTGCAGCTATGTACAGTGTTTGGTAACTTGGCTAGCAACTTACGTGGTCATTACTAGAGTTTCTTATATTCCTTTGGAAGTTTTTCACATGTGTGCTTTTGAATGTATTTGTATTCTCATTATGAAGAAAAATGCTTATATACCTCAACATTTATTCAGTTATACTGAGATAAAATGAACTGTACTGTACACATCAAATTTATTTTTAACAAATAGCAGTTAAAATAAAATTTATTGGGAATAAAGTTCATTTATTCCATGAAAAGTATAGGTATGTAGCGTAAATCACCTAAATAACTATGAATATGAAAGAAGTGTTCACTACATTCTTGGGCACTTTAATAGCTGAAATCCAGCGAAAATAAATTATCCTGTTACATTGCATTGGAGACTGCCATATCTTTGCCTCATATTTTTGTTGTCTTTTTAGCTCCACTTTGCTGTAATTTCCACTATTTCTGTTTATTGTCATAGTTAAATCTGTGAGTTGGGGGCTTTTGCAGTGGTGTGGTTGAGAGTACTGGTCTTCAGGGATATGACACTGCATCGTTGGGTGAATGGTACCTGATGTTTTGAAGGAACATGGTGTATTCATCTTCAGGGATCAAGATGTCAAAAAGAATTTCTTCTTGCATGTCTTGAACCTTGAACCACTCACCCAGTGATGCAGCATCACATCTCAGAAGACCACAACTGTTGTAGTCGAATATCGTTGAAGTCCTGACAAGACTGCCTGATATTACTGCAGAGTAATGAAAAAAGGTATCTAAGATGATGATGTATTTGTTTGATGTGAAAGATGACATATTTGTTTTCTGTAGTGCTTGCAAATTATGTACTACAGCTTTAGTTATATGGCATTGCTAAGGTTACTAGGCCATTTGTAGTGCTTGCTAGGATTCTCTGTCTGACAATTCCAATTGCTCTTGATTTTGAAAAGCAAAAACATGTATAGTTTGGCTGAGGGGCAGCTGGAAGTAATCTGTGTTGTCAATGTACAGTCCATTTGTGGGGGGGGGGGGGGCCCCCCCGGCGGGCTGTGTACAGGCGTGCATGGAAACAATGTACGTTTCTTGAAACCGCTGTGAGTGCAGCAGTACAGGCATTTGTGGACACTTGCTGAGGAGTGGCATATGAGCACTATTCGTGGTTGTGTGGGCTCGTAGTGAGCAGGTGGTACGAAATGGAGGTCTTTGGGGTCTCTAGCTGGAGTGAAGTGCTTGCCAGTTCCCTGGTGACATCAACCTGTATGTCGTTAACTGCGCAGTAACCAGCAAGTTCCTTTCAATCCCAGCAGGGGCAAGAGACTATTCTCTTCTCAACACCATCCAGGCCGGCTCCAGGACCCACCCAGCTTCCTATTCAGTGGGTACCGAGGGTAAAGCGGCCAGGGTGTCAGGCTGCCGATTCACCCCCATCAAGGGTCGGGGTTAGGAATGAGTGGAACCATACCTTCTCTCCCTCCACATACCTTCGTGAAGTGCGTGGTGATCACTTTACTTCGTCAGGTAAATTTGTTGACGTTTGTACAGAATTAATGGCGCCCTTCGTTTACTACTCGTTTGTATTTACAAACGCATCGTGTTTGATGAGGACATGCGTGTGAGAAAAGACAACAACGACATAATAATAATAATAATAATAATAATAATAATAATAATAAAGGCTCTTGTGTTGGCAATACTGAAGGTACGTTATGTAATTACGTACACGGATCTGTGCGGATCATCATGTATGTCACGGGCACGGTGCGTGTTGTGCAACGAAGTACAACAGGGCAGTATGCTGTCTGATAATGTGTCCCTTGTCGGGTGTGCTGTAGGCTTATCGATGTTAGAAGGATTTCTGCGTGAAGGTGACAGGATAAAGGTGAGTTACATTTAATGCCTAAGTGCTGTCGCGTAGTATAAATTTCCTACTATGGACAGTTTTTTTATTGTTTCCATTTAATTTTACTGTTAAGAAATGGTTTAAAAACGAAGTTCGGTGTGTGTTTCAGAAAACTTGGAGCGGTAACTTTATTTATGCACTGTATCTGGAGTTCTGTCGTGGCGTGTCTCGGTGTTAAAATTAATAGAGGTGATAGTTATCCGAAGGATTACACAAGTTGTCCCTATGTGGTTTTATATTTTTCGCATTCGTGTGGCTAGTTTTGGCCATATTACTAATCACAGTACAACGATTGGAGCCAGAATGGAACATTCCTTCCGCACCCTTATACTGCGTATGTGCGTGATACCCAGACACAGAGGTGGTTTTTTGCATTGTCTCCCTTTCAGAAAATGTAGTTTATTGGTGACATTCCCATCTCCATTCTGCGCCCTTTTGTGGTGAAGTTGCTGCATACTGTGTTGCCACTGTATTTTATTAAACATGCATCAACATAACCTACATAATGACACCATTCATAAACTTGCTATAATTTTGAAGAGTTGTATTTCGGTTATACATAACATAGCATATTTCATGTCAAAACTTGTTACCTTTGTTACTGTGAGCAGATGCAATTTTCACACTTTTATGTCACAAAGTGCAAAGAATTTGTTAATGACAGCAGGTCAGTTTCAACCTGCAGTGTGACAAGAGAAATGGCTAGATGATTATGAAATGGCAAGAATGTGGAAGTGGTTTTATTCTGTTGTTTGATATTTTTGGGTATTTTACTTGATTGAGGTAGGAAAGTCTCAGTTAAAAAAGCTGGTATCCTGTCAGAGAAGTAAGTCTGAAATCTGTGGAATGTGAAACAGGAGCCTGACTTATATTTTGTGTCATTTGCTGTTCTCAGAGGGAAGAATGAAACTAAAAATAGTAACAGAATGTAGCTTACTTTGCTGACTAGTTACACTTAATCCTTCACATGTCATTTTCGGCAGTTGGTGTTGCTGATACCTCATTTCCACTCTGTAAAATTCTTTATGAGCCATGTGGTTGATGTGATTTGAAATGAGTTGTAAGTTTTTTAGACTCTGTACTGAATGAGAAGTCCAAAATATGAGAAGCTGCTAAAAGCAAGAAAAGTGATATTGGTGTAAGCAAGCGCATGGACTGGATTTGCCTGGCTCAGAGTAGGTACAAGTGACAGAGTTGTGTGAGCACCGTAATGAATTCTTGGGATCGATAACATGTGGGGTGGGGAGAGTATGACTTGCTGAGGAAATGTTAGCTTCTCAAGAAGGTCTTTGCTCCATGGAGTTAGAAAGTTAGTTAGGCATAAAACAAATAGGCCTAATTGAAAATCGTAAAAGTAAAGTTTGTGTATTTTGTGCTCTTCATATTAGTACAGCAATTTTCATACATGAAGACACATTCATATAGTGTGTATATCATGAGTAGGGGACTGTTTGGTATTGTGTTTGTTGATGCAGCTAGCTTATGAACCACTGTGGATGATCAGTGCTGCCTCTTCTTAGGCCTGTCAAATGATGTCTAATATTCTTTGACATTATTCGCGAAATGATGTGTAATATTCTTGACATTATTCACCAGTATTTCATCATTATACTGAAGTTGACAGATATGAACAATGGCAGAGTTTATGGCAGTGCGCTATTGCATGGATGTTAAACATTACGTTTTCTAGTATTTTTGGCCATGTGAAGGGTGCAACAGTATATGTTGTTAGCCACTGATTTTTTAAGGTACACTAGTGTTGTTAATGTTTAATTTTTTGTTTCAGTTGGGCCCATTACCTGAACTTATCAGCATGGTAAGTGGCAAACTGATTGCATGTATTATATCTTTCACAACTTTGAATTGAATTTTTTTTTATGGACGCTGTCTTGTACTGTGAAGATTAGTGATGTATGTGTATGCTTGTCCCAAAGTTTTGAACCAGGTGGCCATTGGCCTCAAAAAGGGGATTCAAATTTATGGTAATTTAGGTTATTTTAATGTGAAGACTGTCTCTGGGATCCACCCAGCCTCCTGTTCAACAGGTACCAGGGTTCCTTCCCATGGGTAGAGTGGCCAGTGGGTGAAGTTATCCCTGACCTGCATCTAGTGCTGAGGTTAAGAATGTATGCTCCCCCATATTCCTTCTTGGCATGCATGGGGATGGCTTTATCTGTACCTTTCAGGTCCTTCCAACAATATGCTATTTGTGATTGCAGGCTTCTGCCACGATGTTGATCAGATTAGCGTTCTTCTGGGGTATTACCCAGTGTCGAATGGTAATCCTTTCTTTTGTCTTTTCTTCTTGGACTACGTGACCCTTGAAGATGGGACCAATACGTTGTTCCAAATGTTGGTAAAGGATTACCATTCGATGCTGCATAATACCCCAGAAAAGCGCAATCTTAATATATTATTTTAAAAATGTGTTCCTTTAAGAACACTCACATGCTGGCTGTGCAAACTTTTGAAGCAGAAACAGTGTTAATTCCATTAAATGTAGTATCTGGAAAGTTTGTGTATTGATAATGCTTTGTGCAGTGTGTAGCTGTTGTTTTTAGGTTAATTTTGTTTGAGCTTTGGTTTTGTGGGATTTATAAATGTGTGCCAGTTACCTTCATATGACATTTCTTGGTGTGTGTATCCAGTGTAATCAATTTGTGTCTGAGTGCACACAAAGACAACCCACCCACTGGTAGGTCAAGTCTGTTGACCAACTTATTTGATTCCATTTGGAAAGAGTATAGTTTTAATTTGTGTCCAGTAATGATACTTGTTACATTATGTTGTAAGCTAGAGGCATTGACTTCGAGCACATAAACTCCTGAGCTACACACTGTGATTCGTTAGTAAGTAGGAATGTGTTAATTTCTAACATTGGAACATTGAGTACAGTCAAACTGGGTTATAACATCATGAAAGGGACTGAATATTTTATGTTGTTATAAATGAGTGTTGTTGTAACAGAGGAGTATAACGTTATGGTTAACAGTGATGAAGTAATTGGCACCATAAAATATCTGACTGTACAGGCAAGGTGTCATATAAACTGATGTTGTCATAATTGGGTTTGACTGTACATTTGTCTTTGTATGTTGTACTTACAAGAAGTTTGAAATGTATATGACAAATCTTTGTTAATGACTGGTAATTCCAGATATTTTGCTGTTTTATAATCATTGTTTTTGTGCAGGCTGTTTATTATTTTGGTTGTGAAATGAAGGATGTATGAACTTACTGTTGAACATCTTGGGTGCAAGTGACAAACATAGAACAAGTTTGTGACCAACAAATTGTGTATATTAGAAATAGAAAACACGTCTGGCTGTTGTCTGTAAAATGCTGTATACATCTTGAAGTATTGATACTTCCTGAATATGGCTGTAGACAATAGCCAAAGCATGCAGGAGTGTTTTCCATTGTTAATATATGCAATATGGTGGCTATGAACTTGTTCTGTGGAAGGTTGAATGGTGTCTGACTAATAACACTTCCCATAATGGCTAATATGTCACATGTACTTGCCATAGGTTGTTGCCTTGGAATTATGATATCATTAAAATGTCCTCAGATGCATGTTGTGTTTGGCTCTTCCAATGCTGGTGACAGTCTAGCCAGCCATTCTTGAATTATGAGTTAACACATGGTTACACACTTGTCTTATGTACAGTTTGAAGATGCAGAATTGACAGACATGGAGTACTGGGGTAATTGGTTCCAGAAGTTTTCTGTGGTTTTTTATTTTTATGGTTTAGTAACAGTTTACAGGAATGTGTAGAAAGTTAATGTAATGTTTGAACATTTTCTAAATGTTCAGTAGTGAGAATTGAGGTTCATGTGACACATAGACTCTTGGCATCAACCCCAGTCTTGTTTGCTCTGCTTCAGTTGTCATTCTTGGGCCCAGTTCTGGGAGACAGGCCAAATGTTACTCAAAATAACTTCCTTTTTGTCTGGGCATCACCAGTTGCTTACAGACCGTTATCTGCAACAGATTGTTTATAGTCTTATCTTTATGTATGTAGTGGTAACTGCATGGGTAGTTCTGAGTGTGTTGACAATAGAGTCCTGCTGTTTACAGTGCTGCTACATTGTAATAGTCAGGTCATATTCATGTCCTGAAAGATAAATGTATCATCACTTTACACCAGGGGTGCACAAATTTTCCAAAAATCTAGGAGCCGCCTCAAAATATTAGGTATCAGAAGGGTGACAGTAAGCAAGTTCCATACTGAGGACCCACAGATATTAGGTGCCACCGTACAAAATCTAGTCACCCAGATGACCTGGTGCGTGGGATTTATGCACCCTTGTTGTGTACTGTTGTCAAGCCTTTGAGGATGGTGGTATCTCGTAGGGATCCATTTTGATGTTTCCCGTCCTGAAATTGTTTGCATTGTTAGACACTGTTGCTGTGCTTTTCACAGGTAAATAGGCATGTTTTATAAATTCTATAGAAAAGGACATTTGGTATTGACTGCAAACTGTGGGTGTTTGATTTCTGGGTTTTAACTTCAGTGTGCAATAGAAATGCTTGAATGTCTCATATAATTAATATAGTGTCAGGTGTATTTATGCAAGACAGGAATGTGTACTGTTCCCATGTTATTGCTACCTGTAAGTTCAGAAAGGTAATTTAAATTTGATTACTTATCTTTCTTATAACATTTATACAGGTTTAAAGGAATAATTATGAAAAACTTTACAGTGTTCAGTACATTTTGTCTAAAAATTTTTTTGCTCCTGTTTATATTTAATGTCTAACTCCATGGCATATGGTCCTTGAAAAGCAATTAGCTCCTCACTCAATCAAGAAATTCCATTTATTGTATGGAACCAAAAGTTTCAGTATTGTGTTCACAAGAGCCCATCACTTGTCCCTTTGCTGAGCCAGATGTATCCAGGCAATGCCCTCCCATGCATTTTCTTGAAGATTCGTCTTAATATTATCCTTCAGTCTGTACCCAGGTCTTCCAAGTGGTGTGTGTTGTCCAGGTTTCCCCACCAATACCCTGTGTGCATTTCTGTTCTACCCCATACATGCCACATGTTGTACACATGTTATCCTTGATTTGATCATCCCCATAATGTTTGGTGAACAGGACAAATTATGAAGCTCTTCACTGTGGAAATTGCTCCAGTGTGCTGTTATTTTCTCCCTTTTAGACCCAACTATCCTCCTCAGCACCCCACTGTCACACACCTTCAGCTGTCATTCATCTTTTAATGTGCAACACCAGGTTTCACTTGCATGTGAGACAATGTGCAAAGTTATTACTGTGCTACAGGCATATGTTACATGCCTTATCCTCATCACCACTGTCTGCAGTTGGCCAGGTGAAAGCACTTCATGTTTGTTCTATCACAGTTCGGTCACCGGCAAAGGATCAACCATGCCTGGCAAGTTATCAGGTAATCGTGGCCGACAGCACCATCATCACCATCAGCATCACCAGAGTAGACAGCGAAAGTCTCGTAAGATGGAGTCTGGCACATCAGGTGACCCTGCTGGGGATGCAGAAGGAGCAGATACATTTCCTGAGCGTGATGGGGAGACCCACCAACTTCTGGAAATGAGTGCGTCGCAACCCAAAATGAGTGTACGGGCACTGCGTGAAGAAACAGAAAATGTGTGGAGTATATCTATTCAGGTGTTCATACCATTCTTGGTGGCGGGTTTGGGGATGGTTGGTGCTGGTCTGGTGCTGGATATCGTTCAGGTAATTGCATTTATATGTGTCAAATGTAAAGTAATTCAGAGACTTTATATTATTCATACCGTGCATAGTTATTAATTAAGTACAAATTCATGCCAAGTAATGCATTTTTATTATTCATTATGTTCTTGTATTACAATACTTTGTTCCAACATGTTCGCATCCCTATTGGAATCATCCTCAGAGATACGTTTAAAAGCTAAAATCACACAAACTGAATGACAGTATTTTGTTATAACGCACAGTTAAAAGCAAAGATCTACAAGTGAACTGCATGTAAACCAACTGTTTTTGTACACATTTTACAACAAACTATTTTCATTCTGTTTGTGTAATTTTAGCTTTTAAATGTATCCCTGAGGATGATCCCAACAGGGATCGAAACATGTTGGAACGAAGTATTGTAATATATGAACATATTCAATAATAACAGCACATTAGTTGGTATGAATATGTACTTAATTCGGAGGCGTCTGAAACAGTAAAATACATGAATCTGATTAGAGTGGGGAAATTTTTTAATATTTCAGGTAAAGAAGTATAAATTCTGGCTATGGCAATAAGTGTGGCCTTTGGTTTGGTACATTCAAAAATCAGGTGTAATATTTTTAACAGTCATATTCAGCATTTGTTTTAGTTCATGGTGGAATAAATACCGGCTGTTCAGAATATATAATACGTGCTGCAAAACGCTGCCCCTGTCATATTAATACTGTCTTTTTCTTGCTGGAATACATTGCTGTAATGAGTGTGTACTTGTATGATACATATACACCTCCACTTACCAAGAAGGACCATACTCATTGGAATTTGTGAGTAAGCAGTGTTAGATGTTCTGAAATTCCTGTCCCAAGTTTGGATACAACTTAAAAAAAAGTTGTTTTTCCCATGAAAACAACGGTTTGTTTATGCACTTGTGTCAGAGCTGACAAATGTGTGTTGTCACATCAGACAGGTATACCTCCTTTTGGCCGTGTGAGCACTGTAGACTTCTCCCAGTGTATATATAAATATTAAAGCAATTAATTGGCAATGTGAAGCTTAGTGACAGGAAAAAGAGTTGATACTTTGTAGTATTAGGAACCTGGATGTATATGATTTGCACCAGAAAACCTCGCTATGAATGTGTCTCACAGCAATTTGAGTCTGGTTAAAATCGTGAAAATGTTGAGCAGTAGCATTAAGAATCCCGTATGTACAAGTTTTCCTGTAATTTTATGAAAGACAACTTGTATTTTTTACTCTAGTGTGATGTGAGTGAGCTGTAATGATGAACTTGATGCTTACAGCATTGGCAAGTGTTCCGTGTTGTGTCTGAAGTATTCATTTTAGTACCTGCTTTACTGGGCCTAAAGGGCAATCTGGAAATGACGCTTGCATCTCGACTGTCCACGCAAGCCAACTTAGGTCTCATGGACAGGCCGAAAGAGCAGTGGAGTCTGATCTTTGGTAATTTGGCACTCATTCAGGTTAGACATTTTTTCTCTGTTAATGAAATATACTCAGGCCTGCAGCAAAACATGTTCTGGCATGCTGATATTTCACACTCTTTAACCTTTTACAGACTTGCATGTATATATTCAAACACACATAGGATACGCCCTTAAACACTGATCTTGTATATAATGTGTTCCATGTCCGCGCATTATATTATACAAAAACACTAATCACCAACAAATGCGCAAAGAGATTTTTATCATCAATGGTAACACACTCCTACATGTTTCGACCCTGCTGGGTCATCTTCAATTGTAACTTTTTTTTTTTATCATTACACTAAGGTTGCACTTTATAGTCGAGTGAGAATGTGCTGTTGACTGTGTACTGTGTACTGGAGGCGTGAACTTTCTGTGGTCCCGGCTTGCAAGCCAGGACCACAGAAAGTTCACGCCTCCAGTACACAGTACACAGTCAACAGCACATTCTCACTCGACTATAAAGTGCAACCTTAGTGTAACGATAACAAAAAAAGTGTTACAATTGATGATAAAACTCTCTTTGTGCATTTGTTGGTGATAAGTGTTTTGTACTGATCTTGTATGTTTGTGCAAGAAGGATATGTGCTGCATTTTTAAGACATCGTACCTAATCTTTGTTTTCCACAAGATTCTGTTTATTACAAAATGCTATCTTTTTTGTTCTCATAATATTCATGTTTTTCATTTAAACATGAACCTCAGCAGGATAAATGTTAAATGTATGACGCTGTTACACAAGTTTCCTTGTATTTTGAAGGTTAGGTTGGTTGCATAAAAGTGTTTTAGCGTATCACTGGAAAGTTCTGTGTGTTTCAATGAGACCCTGGCATGACGGAGTTCGTATGATTGTACTGTTTGTGAAGTGGGAAGCTAGGAGGATGACAAATGTAGAACTACAGATGGTTACGGTATGTAGTGGCATCCCTTCGCATGTGTTATTTTTCTTGTGTTGCTTGAATATAAAGAGTGATACACTATGTTTTCTGTTGCACTGTATTGTGATTATTAGTAAGGGCATTATGCAGTCTGTATAACATGATAGACTTTACAGGATTGAGAGCTTCTGAAATGCAACACTGTATCACTGGGTTAGTGATTTGTGTTGTTTTGAAGGCACTATGATCCTTTAACATGTCAGCAATACAGCGTTACATCTCAGGTGACCTGTGTACATGCAAAAGGAAAACGTTTTCATTGGGTAGGAAACACACAAATTAACTGAAGTGGCAGTTAATTTTACCTGTATTAAGGAGGCGCACAGTACAAGTTTGCCTGCCTTGACTGTCTTCAACCCCCTCCACCCCCCCGCCACGCGCACGCACGCACGCACGCACACACACACACACACACCAAATTTTGATGTAGCGGCTGGTAACTTGATGTAAGCCTCAGTTTGTACCCATTGCCAGACTTTCTCAGGAAAACCAAACCGAAGGAACATTAGGAGGTTGGGACATGTACTACATAGTGAGAGAAATGAGAAACGCCTATAATTACTCTGATAGATCTGAAGAGAAGAGACCAGTGACAAGGTGTGTGTGTAAATGGGATGATAGTATTAATGTGAATCTTAAGGAAATATTTTTTAGTGTATGGACTGTATTAAATTGGCTGAAGGCAGGGTCCATTGGCAGGCCCATGTGAAAGTGGTAATGTGCTTTAAGGTTTCATTACATGCATAGAGTTTCTTGGCTAGGTGCATGACTCTTAGCTTCTCAAGCAGTACTGTGCGTCCCTTAGCTAACTATGCAGTAATGCTTTACCAACTGCAGGGTTCTATTCTTGAAAAAACACTGTTTACTTAAACCCACAAATAGCAAGACCAAGACTTTATGTGAAATCAGGAAAGATGTGTTAAGGTGGAGGCCACCACCTTAACACTTCTTTCCTTATAGATCTGTATTTTGCCTGATGATTTTTGACCTGTATTTTTACCTGTATTTTACCTTTTCATGACCAAAATATGTCATAATAAAAACTGGAAAACAAGGTGTTGTTTTGTGTCTCTCAGTATAGATTAGAGATAGTGAATATGCTTTAGTTATTTTGGGTGTTTAAATATATGTGCAGGTCATCTTTTTTACAAGGTGTACACTTTTGTGACATGAAATTGACTCACATGTTGTCATGTGTGAACTCATGTTCATTGCACTGAGTGTACAAGTTAAAGCTATGTTCTATACATACGTTACACTTGTGATGTGTTGTGCACAGTGCCAAGCCATTGTGGTGGGTTTCCTTGCATCATTGGCAGCAATGATAATGGGCTGGGTTCCTGAAGGCAAATTTGATGTCGCTCATGGTCTTCTGCTGTGTGCCAGTAGTCTTGTGACAGCAGCAGTTGCAAGTTTCATGCTTGGTGAGCAGTTGAGAAAGAATATCACTCATGAAACGGTAATTTGTCAGAACCCACACAATTCATAAAACTGAGATTCCTGCATAACTAAACAGTTGGGCTGCAAACTCGCCTTCTGTCAAAATGTTTTATCCACAAAAAAAAATTGTTTTTCCTCATATTTTTGCAAAAGCATGGCATGCTTAAGTGTTGGTCTATTAAGGATCTGTCAAGATTTTTCTGTCTCATGTAAAATTGTGTATTTCGGTGGGTTACAACAAACTGCTGTTTGATAAGTGATATATTGGCTTTTACATATACGTATTTGGTGAAGATTGAAGTCTTTTGGGATCTGACACCATGTTGTTGGGCGAGTAGTTAACTGCTTGACCCTGAAAATGAAGGTAGTACGGTCCTTCAAACGGTTCTGGACTACTTACCCAGTGACACAACATCACATACCAGAAGATTGGAATCTGAAAGAAAAAAATGCTCACATAGTTATTTGATTTTTCAGTCATATGTTACAAATCAGGATGCTGTGTGACTGCCAGAAGTTTACAGATGTTTTGAAGTGTTCAGTAGATCTGTATTTTTATAATGGTGACATGAAGTTTTTAGGTGACCATCACGTTTGCTTCTGTGCAGTAATATTAGAGTTGTACAAACCTTTACAAATATTTCTCATACAGAAGGAATTGGAAAAATGTTAAATGCAGTAACAGCTGGTTTATCCAGCACCTCCAGTACTAAGGAGTTGCTGGATGTCACACTGTTCTGGATATTAGAACGTTATACCAAATGAGTATCTTGATGTCCCTAGCAACCTCATGGACAAACATGACCATTTAATTTGTCACTTGATATCGTGTTATGATTTTCATTCTTTTACCTTATATTATTTCTTCATTGCGACTTATGTAACATGTTATTTTTATAATAAAAAAACCAACAAGACACCAAGACACATATTTTGTTCAGTGTACTTTAACTCTTACTGCATAACTGTACCCTGTAATTATCCTCCCTTGATCAACTTCTGCTTTTTGAACTCTCAGAGTTGTTGCTGTGTGCTGTCAGTAGATGAACTAGTGTGCTGGTCATTATGTCACCAAATGTTCTGTTATTGTTTTATGTGCACATAGAATGATACGTGGCACACACTGTTAAAGGGTATTGGAGTTTAATTTTTGTAGTTTGAAGTCACAGTTTTTGTTTTAGGGTTTATGGAAAGATGAAAAGATTTTTTTGTGTGGTGTACATTTGTAACAGTTCCTGTTGAACAGTTGCGTGTCTTGCCAGGGCGTACGTATCACGCATCCTGAAACTAGAACATTCTGGACTCCAGTTTACCTGAAGTCAGTGCACTTCTGCTAAATGGTGTAGTGTCTGTTGTCTTACTATTACCATTTGTACACCTTATGGACACTGACATCCAAATACATGGTGGGGAAAGCAGATTAGAAAGGAGCACCTCAAACAATGTTGTTGAGAGTGGATGTATTCACTCAGTCGTGCTAATATGTTGTTTCTTTTCCCCCCATCAGGTCTTGTGATGGTTCTAGTGATTATTGTATCGCGGCGCTGCAACATAAACCCTGATAATGTGGCCACACCAATTGCAGCCAGCTTGGGAGACCTCACCACTTTGGCATTGTTGTCGTGGATTGCCTCACTATTATTTGAAGCAATAGGTATGCTAATTTTATGTGCGCTGTTTATATCCATTCCTCTGCCATTGACACTGCACAATCTTAGTAATGGACAGTGTCATTAGAATCAGTTTTTTTGTCTTTGTCTCCTGTTTTCACACAAATGAACTGATTTCAGAATGTGTTCTGTAGAACTCACTGTTTGTTTGAGGTGTATTAACCCTCATATGGGCATTAGAATTACCTGTTACTGTGTACTGATTTTCCTTCTAAATCTGCACTGTGGCTTCTCATTCCCACCGTTTTTAAAAACTTTTAATGAAGGCACTTGGTAGTCAAAGTTGAGAAACAAAAAATTCTGTGTTGATAGTAAAGAACTGCTACAAGCTATCTGAATGATATGGAAAGTCTGCCTTCCTGCCACCTGTGCATGATGTGACAATGCCAGCAATAACTGAAATCTGTCGTCGGCAGATACATTATTGGCACTTACAGCCTGTCCCTGTCACTTGTCATGATTCTCACCCGGCTGGGTTAAGGATCTTTTACAGGTGATTTTCTTTGCTGCTGGATTTTGTCTCTTGTGCGTTAAAATTAGAAATGGACAGTCTTTTTTTTTTTGTTTCAAATAATTGTTTGTTGTCTGTATTTGCCCTAAAATTACTGAGAGTGTGTAGATTATTTGCTGCAGCTGGTCACAGATGAGACAGTCAAGCAGGAGGATACATTTTCTTTGAATCTAGGAGTCAGCTCTAAAATTTAGGAGTTTCACTTTTTTTCTTCTGTGGATGTTGCAGTGGCTGACAAAGACCTTCCACTGTCACTGTTGATAGTCTTTGCCAACAGTGTATGTGGACATGTGAAGCCATGTACCCTCTCAAGTCCTGCTCCCCTTATCTTCCACTCTTTCTTCCTTGCTAGTGATTACAAAGATGCTTAGTGTTCCTTTCACACATTTCCATATTACGCTAAACTGAGTTTGGCAGATACACTGTTTGTCAGTGGCAGTGAATGAACTGTTTAGTAAGGAAGCGATTGTTTAACCAGGATTTTCAGACCCCCAAAAGAACACGTTAATTTACAATACAGGCTGCTGAAATTCTAGGCATAGCACCAAATTATCTAGGTGCCAAGGTGACCTAGTGTCTGTGACTGTGGAGCCCTGCAGCAAAGAACCAAAGATTATGTACTCGTGTTTTTGAAGAGTGATCTAAGAGCTTGCCTTCTGGACTGTAGTCACTTGGAGTGTGAATGTGTGTAGTGTGGCAAAAGGATATTGACATTTTGCAGCAACCTACTTTGTGCATCTTCAGGTTAGAAGTGGTTCTCCTGAATGTGGAGATATCTTGCACCTAAACTAGGTGCTTGTGTTCTACACTACACAGCATGACCTCCTACAAGACAGTGATCCTGATACTGATATGAGAACGTCAAATCTCAGCTCGTCTTCCACTGAACTAGAAATGGCACCCGTTTAGTGCAGAATGATGTTGGAAAAAAGATGAGAGTTTGTCTGATGTACCATGTTTAGTGTATCATTGTCTGCCACTTTAAGTGTGTTGTATAAATCACGGACTGTTTATTTGCTTGTTATAGATTGTTACGTGTACTGTGTGTTGTCTGTCATGGTGATGTTATGATTTGGTATAGATCAAAGTCTGAAGGCGTGAGCTTCAGAATAACAATGAAATACCATAAAATGTGGGGCAGTGACAAATGTTTAGCAAAATCAAATCACATGTTTGCATCTGATAGTAAATTATAATAACATGCTGGTGTGGAAGACATGTTGCATTTGCCAACATTGGTTACCGAAACTGTGCGTGAGTTGGTTTAACGTGAATGTGAGCAATGAATGGAATTTTTTGTGCCTACTCTGTGTTATGGATTCTGAGAGTTCTGTAGTGAATTATTCTCGCCAGGCTTTGGATCTGTGTATCAAAATTTTGGCACCATTGACCATATTGTGACCATATCCTAAAACCCTGTAATTGTATATTATATAGGATACTTTTTTCATGAGTTGAGCAATGTGTTACAAGGAAGTTACTTTTTACGGCTTTTCTAGAGGATAAAAGATGTGCACTTTGAACTGTTGAAACTGATAGGCCTAATTGAAGAAAATATGACAGCCAGATAATTCAGCTTAGGCCATGGGAATTGAGCATGATGTGTTTCAGTGTAACCAACTAAGTGAGTGTAAAACGTTAATTGAAGCAGCATTACGTTGGGCTCAGCTGTTAAAACTAGCTAAAATACCTGATCATTTTAACCTGGAAGTTACCACAATGCAGGTGTTCAATTCCTGGGTTTGACAGATCTCGGCTGCTGCATCGCCATGGTGCTAGGTAATCTGTTTTTGTGCCTAGAATTTTGTATGCATAGATTGTTTGTTGTTAATCCAAGTTGAACAAGGATTCATTACGTGAACAGCATGCTTGTCACTACCAGCAAATAGCGTGACTCCAAAAATCAGTTTAGTGTAACGTGAAAATAGATGGAATGACCTCTTAGGATTTTTACCATTATTTGCATGTATGACTGAGTGCAAGATAAAGGGAGCAGGACCTGGGGGGATAGGTGGTCTCACAAACCTGTGTATGTTGTTGGGAAAGACCAGCAGCAGCAATAGTGGAAGGTACAAGTTTGTTAATCATTGCAACATAAATCTGCAGAAAAAAAAAATAGCCTGGTTTCCAGGTTCGGAGAATATTTGCAATGTTCCATCTAATTCAACTTGTGTGTAGGGTGTGTAATTCTTCTCATGCTTGGTTACGTAGCGTCTCGTGTTCAGCATTCACTTTACTGTTACTGTTAACCTATACTGACGTTTGTGCTGTTTATATATATATATATATTTTTTTGTCTCTAGATGAACGTCAGTGGCTTGCTCCTGTTATCATTGGAACTTGTGTTGTACTGACACCAGTCTGGGGGTGGGTTGCTGCCAAGAACAAGTACACGAAGGAGGTGCTGGACTCAGGCTGGACACCTGTTATATCTGCGATGTTGATCAGCAGGTTAATGTGGCTTCAGTACAGTTACATGTAAATGAAAGAAAGAAAGCTGCCCTCTGTACAGACTTCAGACTTCCATTTGCCTCACTTTAATCTTGGATTAGTGGGCAAACATAACATGACTCCATAATTTTTTCCAAACATAGTGTCTTGGAGCGTGGATCTCTTTTCATCTCCAAGTGTAAGAAAGAAAAGCTTACTCAGCTGGGCAAATTGGAAGGCGATATTTGTGATTACTAGATCTTTACTTCTCAGTGCTAAGAGTGACAAAGATCTCCAGTTTTCAGGATGTGATGCTGTATCATTGGTTGAGTAGTTCCAGACATTTTGAAGGCCCTGTGATCCTTCGAAACTTGGGGAACTACTTGCCCAATAACACAGCGACACATCCCAGAAGGCTGCAGTCTTCAGCAACACTACAGTGTAAATATCAAATCTTACAAGTGTACAAAGATTAAGAGTGACTACGGACAGTGTTTTCGGAAATCAGAATGAGGAAACGTTGTTTTGTTACATTTATAACATTACTTTATAAGGTATGCCATAGATCATTATCGTTTAACTGTGTAGGGCTCTGATGATGGAATATGACTCATTAACATAATCTTCTTTTTTTGAACTTTGTCCATCGTCTTAATTTTAATGAAGTACAACGTTTTGGAAGCTAGCTCTGCTTCTCTCTTCAGGCAAGGAAAACACCTAATCTGGTGGACCTCTTAGATAGAGCTATTTTCAGTCGTATAGCTGTAGCTGAGAGGTGGGCAAGCGTGTGTTTTCCTTGCCTGAAAACAGAAGCAGAGCTGGCTTCCAAAACATCGTGCTTCATTAAAAATTAGACACTGGACGAAGTCCAAAAGAGTGAAGGTTATATCAATGATAGCTTTATGAATTTGCTGCACATCAAGTTCCCATTTTCTCATTGTGTCTGGTCAGCAGATATGAATGTAATGATATTGCACCATGTTCTTATACTTAAACAGTTACCCTGTTTTACAGCATAGGGGGCCTTATATTAGATTTCACAGTGTCAAACTTCAAGGGCATAGCAGTGTTCCAACCTGTGATTAATGGAGTTGGCGGGAATCTTGTGGCAGTACAGGCCAGTCGCATCTCTACTTCATTGCACCGAGATTCCCGCCTTGGCAGGCTGCCACATTATGCTTCGTCTGTATGTCTCAATCCTGTCAGTGTCTTCTGTGCTCAGGGTAAGGTGGAGTCTCCAGAGCTTGATCTGTTGCAGTGGTCTTCAAACTTGTTATATGTGTGGAACTCTCTGCGGTCCTGGCCTGCAGGCTGCGACCGCAGAGAGTTCACGCTTCTAGTACACAGTACACAGTCAACAGCACATTCTGACTCAAATATAAAGTGCAACCTTAGTGTAAGGATAACAAAAAAGTTCTCCCTGAAGATGACCCAGCAGGGTCAAAACATGTAGGAGTGTGTTACGATTGATGATAAAACTCTCTTTGTGCATTTGTTGGTGATTAGTGTTTTTGTATGTGTACAGTTGGTTGGACTAGTTGTGCATGACATACAAATTTGTAACCTCTAGGTCTGTTTTAGCATCAGCATCATCTGTCTTCTGTTGTCTGATTCAAAAACATTTGAACTGATGTTTTAACTTTCCATAAAATATGGTTTGAGTACTGAAAATTACATGTAGTTCAGTTGTTGGGTATTTGCAGTGTGTTTTGCATTTTGTTTGTGCAGCAGTATGCAACAGTACACAGCTCCAGCAACTGTCTTCCTTTAAGAGATGAAAGTAGGTCACAAATGGTCCAAAATTCATCTTCTGCTCTCTGAATATCACTGCCCTGTTTATTTCATTCTGTTGTGCAGGAG
This sequence comes from Coptotermes formosanus, assembly GCA_013340265.1. NCBI lineage: Eukaryota > Metazoa > Arthropoda > Insecta > Blattodea > Rhinotermitidae > Coptotermes > Coptotermes formosanus. The sequence continues at coordinate 192,042 of BLKM01000334.1, read as the reverse complement.
GCCATGCCAGGACTGCAAGAGTTCTTCTGTTGATGGTCATTCCAGGACATCTGATTTTTGCATATACAATAAGCTACCTCCAAGCTGGCCACACATCCTTTACGCCTGTCTTCATGGTGGTTTACCTTGTTGCAGCGATCTTTCAGGCAAGTTACAGCAGATTGTCTTGTGTCACAGTATTCAGTTGGGGGTATGATAATATGTATGTGGAGTCTGAGGTTTTCATAGCACTACTGCTGGAGATTCATATTGTGGAGCATGATGCTGTGTCATTGGGTGACTAGTGCCCATTGTTTTGAAGGATTCTGACAGTCGAGTGGTTTTCTTGGACCACTTGACCCTGCTGATTAAGGCACCATGATCCTTTGAAATACTGGAAACTGCTTGCTCGACAATACAGCGTCATACCCCAGAAGACTTGAGTCTTTGACTTTATGTTCCTAGGTTCTGATGCTTCTCTACATCTGTCACGTAATGATTCACTGGATGTGGACACAACACATAGATCCTGACAACTCTGCAATCCCATATCTCACAGCTGTGGGAGACTTGCTGGGCACAGGTCTGCTTGCAGTTGCTTTTGAGTTCCTGTACCTGGTGGGAGACCGTGACAGTGATGTAGGGGATTGAGCTGCTGCTGTGCGTAACGTGTCATGTGGCTTCCATACCGAGACTGCTTTTGTTTCTGAATTGTATGTGCCATTAATATTTATGAATTTGAAATTATTTTGACAAATAGTATTAGATTTTGAACAAATTCATATATTTTTATGACACGCAGAGTAATACACAGATTTAAGTGTCTGTGATGTATGTGATAAATTAATTTATGGCTGTGGAATTTACGTCTTAAAAGAAGAAGAGGAAGAAGAAGAAGAAGAAGAAGAAGAAGAAGAAGAAGAAGAAGAAGAAGAAGAAGAAGAAGAAGAAGAAGAAGAAGAAGAAGAAGAAGAAAAAGAGACAGTCACATACTGCTGTAGAATGCAGTTTACATGAAACAGTAATTGTACCTGTTAGTCCATCAAGTTTACAGTGTGATTTGTAATCAATGTTTTGACTTACATTTCTGAGTGCATGCATGTGTGTGTATGTGAGTGCATGCATGCATGCATGCATGCATGTGTACATGCCTGCGTGTGTGTATATATATACGTATATATGCCCAGGAACATGATTTTGTCTGATGACTTACGTTTTCCCTTTATTCAGACAATTGTGCATAATGACAGGCAGTGCTGCGCTCTTTGCTGTTGCAGTTTTCTGCTTATCTGGGTCCACAGATTTTAGTTCAATGTATGGCAGGTGGTGTTTTGTTTTTACTCACCCTATTTAAAGAAGGTGCTTGCAGTGGTTTTGTTCCACTTGCAGACATGCACTGTGTTCAAGAAGCACATCATTTATTGCACATTGAAGTTCCATAATGCAGCAAGCCAATGGGAAGTGACTAGTAGTGGCTGTCAAATAAAATAATGTCCCTGCATGTAACCTTGTAGTTAAATAATTGACTGTTATTCCCTTGGATTGCAGATCATATGTGATGATGAATCCAGTGCCATATACATGCACACAGTTGATTTCAAACATGTATGGTCTTACGGATGTTCATGTACACTTTGCTTCTGACAGTGTCAGACAGACAGCATGTACACATGACTGTTTACATGATATGACTTTCAGATGAATAGGCACTGGATCGGAAATAAAAGCCTTTCCAATAAACTGTACACTGCTTGCAATTTCTGTCTGGTATGACAGTATTTTAATTTTTTGTGTATGTCCGTGAGTCAGAAAGTATCCAGAAAAATGTTTTGTTAATTTTGTTGAATTGTGGCTGCCATAAATTGTGGTCTGGTGGACTAAGTGTGTTGAAAACAAAGGTGATGTGTGCAAAAATGACAGTAGTGTACAGACTGAAATAATATTGTTCTAAACTGGCGCATGCTGGATACTTTCTGACATACCCATATATATAGTTTAAGAGATGAGCTGCTAGGATAGATCATTGAGTATAATGATTAGGTTGCTGGTTGGATGACTGGGATATCTGTGTTCCCCTTTTGGACTGCTGCCAAACATTCACGTTCTTCTGAATGTGCAGTTCACACCTGGTTGCTGTACTTTTATGATTTTGGTTACATCTGCTCTGGCTAACTGCTGTGAATGTTCAGATTTTTTTTCTTATTTTCATGCTGAGTCATGTACGTGTACGGTGCTACTTCCACTTTACACCTCCAAATACCGTACAAGTACACTGCACTTTTCTAACTTGCAGGCCAAACACATGACCGTTGCGTTACAAGTTATGTGTGATACGCACACATGTGGTTGTATACTTTGAGTTTTTCTGGTGCAGCATTGTATATATATTTACCTGTTTTGCATTTGTGTCATTTTTTAATTTTTTTAATAATTCATAAAGCAATATAAATTTGAAAAGTGTAATACCAGTCTTTTTCAATGTGTCATTAGGAATGCCACTAATATTTCCTGACCTCAGCAAGGAGGGGCAAACTCCCCCCCCCCCACAGTGTACAGGCCAACTCTGGGGCCCAGCCAGCCTCCTTTGCAGTGGATATTCAGGGTTGTTCACACAGTCCACAGCTGCTGGGGCATGCAGTGTAATGGCCACTCTATCTGGTGCTAAAATCAAGAATGCACAAGTACCTGCCTCCAATCTGCCATGCTTTTCATGATGTGTTGCTTAATTAAGCACCAGGACCAGTTTACCTTTCCTTTATAGTTTTGAGATTCTGTGGTGTATCTGAGAAAGACTGGCCTCAGTATTTTGACTGTGCATTTCAAGGGTACCTAAAATCAGAAACTACTGCAGTGTGTTGGTTTTACAGACTGACAAATACCAAACCCAAAGGCATACTGGCATCAGAGCCCCAGACTGTCACTAGACTGAATTGCACAAACCACAACGTGGGATTGAGCTTTAATATTTTTAGCCCTCGAAATTAATTTGTGCCCTTAAATTATGTTACTGTAGTGACTCACCTGATGCACGACAGTGTGTCACCAGAAGAAAGGCTGTTGTATTTTCAGAATGGGTCACTGATGTATCAGCTTGGAGATTAGTTGACGTTTCCAGGTGAACATGACAGTTAAGGAGGAAGCTAAGAAATGGAGTCTTGTTCAGGTTCATGGAAAGTGAATTTGTGATACAAAGTTGTATCTATTAAGATTCCTAGATAATTATTTGATCATGTAGTGAAGGAAGTGAGACTTGTTATATTTGTTTTACAAAGTTATGGTTGCAAAAGTTTAGGAATGAGATGGCCCTTCACTTCATACTTCCATTACTCAATAACTGGCTGTTTCATTACAACAGACTCCAGTAAGTGTGCAAACATGTACACCGTGCATGTTACTGATCTCCGTCCTGATGTAATGTGAGCCTTGTGAAGTGCCCAGTACATACTGTAGCTGCTGCTGATAATATAGACATTGTACATTAATGATCCATCCTGTTGGTCAGTCAGATTGCTCAAGTCTTTGTGCTTGACTCATACTGTAGGTTTTGTGACCAATTTTAAGATTTATGGACTTCTGCCAGCATTATTAACCTTCCAGGTTCTTGAGATCTTCACTCTCCTGGGATGTTACGCAGTGTACATTGGCAGTTAGTTGCCGATGTGTCAGGATAATCTATCAGTCCCATCTTCAAGGGTCAAGGAGCCCAGAATACCAATCTATGCTGTGTAACATCCCAGAATAGTGAAGATCTCATTTACACTGTGGCAGAAGGGTGAAATCACTGTGGAGTGTTATTGGAATAAAATCATTACAAATGTGCGATCAAAGGTTATTCTATATTGACCCTTTCATGAAGACTGAATGTCCTGTGGGATCTGGTTTAGTCGGCGATATGTATCACATCCTTTGTTGCTTGAAATTTGTTATTGCAGTTATTAGTTCATGTTAGAATAACTGTTAAATCTCCAGTTACAAAATCAGTTTGTTGTCTTCTAGTATAATGTAACTGCAATTTATGACACTAGAATATTAGCTATTGTTTTATTTCATTATTCTATATTTTACTGTAATATTACTGTGTTATGTTGTATGTTGACCATTTGTTTACCGTTACTTTCCTGCTGTTCTGACATATTTTGTCACAGAATTTGGTAGAGCGTTTTTTAAGTTCTGCTGGTTGGTTTACTGCATCTAATTGCTAGGTAGACAGGTTCAAGGAACAAAGTGTCATTTTGTACATAAAAATTTTGCACCTTCTTATGCCACTGGATAAAACTGAAAAATTAGTTTTTCATTTTAACTTCCAACATGTTACATTGGCATCTAATGCACAGGAAAACATTGTTAGGCAGTATGGTTAAATGTTAACTTTATTTCATGTTTTAGCTGCAGTACATTTTTTAATTTATATGGTTTTTGTGATTTACAGAATGTTGGTACAAGATCATGACAGGATTTCTGTACACTCACTGTCACGTGTGTTAGCAAATACAGTTCCTGATAAAAATATGCTCATTGCCATACAAAAATACTTTACCTTGTGAAGTATAACATTTTTGTTTCATATCCTATACTGAATTGAGACGAGCTGTGTCTGATTGGAACTTGACATATTTCAATACTGATGACATGACTGCGCACGTCACTGTCAGACAAGGCACATGCTCTCTGATATATAGTGTGAGGGGTCTTGTGCCATTCTTTGTGAGCCGTCAGTACAGAAACCTCAACTATGGTCATGAGGCAAATTGAGCAGGAAGCATGGCTGGTTTGAACAGTGACAGTCTCACTGATTTAATGCAGTAGGAAGGAATGGTGTATAAATTTAGCACAATAATTGTGTGGCATATTCTCAATAAGCATATATTAGCCTGTGACAAGACATGGTTTATGAAGTTTGCTAGTAAATGTATGTGTTTATGGTGCCGAATCAACCAACAGTAATCCAGTCTGACAAAACTATTGATATGACAAACTGCTTTATTACACTGCTTCATATTTTGGCTTATAGCAAAGGCACCATCAGAGTAATGTTGTAAAAAAAGTATAGAAGGCAGTACTAAAAGGTGTACTTTTTTAAAAAAGAGGTAATGAGGTGGCAAATGTGTGTGTACATGCAGTTTTTCAAACTTTTTACAAATGCCTGTAAAGAACTATACCAAATTTCGTGAAAATCCGACCAACTGCTCACTTAGTAGTAGGGCTCTGACAAAAACATAGTCTCCATACAAGGCGTTGCTTAAAGATGTTACGGCCCTTCCAGCTTACGTTTTTTGTACTACTATGAAAGTGGGGGTACAAAGCTTGTGCGAGACGTTGGTTCCAGTAGACAAACCCACACGCTGTTATCTCAGACGACCGGAATCTGTCTCTGCGCCGACCGTAATTCGCAGAATAATGGAAGAGGGTCACTCGTTACGTCACGTCGGTTTGTGCGTCACGTCTGGTCACATCGACCACACACCACAATAGCAACAAAGATGGCGGATGTTTAGGTGGGAGAGTGGGTTCGAACTCGACCGAAACGCATGGACCTAGTCTAAAACAACGCAAGGTTTACGCGTGTAACGCGTTGGTGTTTAAGCGTGTGGTAGAATGGTGTTCGGATTTTTAAGAAGAATAAAGTCTTGGATTGTGTGGTCGTGGACGTATTTATGGGCATTCTGGTTTCTGTTGGTGCTGTTCGTGATCTACTATCTTCGAGGACCCCTTAAAATAAGCGAAAATATTGGAATGGGTAATGGTTGCACCTTTCTTTGGCAGAGTTGCAAGTAAATTAGAAGTCAGAATATTATTGTGCTCCTACTGATAATGAGGAGCTACTGTTCGTGCTTATGCTGAGCGTTAAATTTTTATGAAGAGTTCAGGTTTGGCGTTAACGATAGTGAGTTTGTCTCTAGAGAGATAGATTTTGCCTAGTGTGTCATGTCAGTGAAGGATCTTACACGTTTTGTTTTAAGATTAGTAACATTTTTCGGGTAATAAAAGCAGTGGTGTTAATAGAGGAACATTCTTTGTGACCACAGATCTGTACGAAATACACGATAATTTTAAGTTGTCGGAATTGCTGTATGAACAAGATAGCGAAGTACAGATCGATGACTTTGGACTATGTTGCTGTGGTACACGGCGTTCTTTACGAAATGAAAAAAAAAAGGCTTGTATGGAGATCTCGCCCGTCTGCTGGTGGCTTATTATCAGCGATTGAACTGCTTGTTGGAGTGTAATGAAATTTGGTATAGGAGTTCTTTACAGAAAATTGTCGAGAGCAAGCGTGTGTCGTGAAAGGCGGCGCAGTGACGATCGTACTTTGCTTAAGGGCGCAAATGAATTTCTACCAGCAGTTTCCATATTTCATGACCGATTTGGATAAAATTACTAAATTTTTTGATGATAAATGCTGGACAAGATAGTAACATAGTTGTCATTTAATTAAAATGATAGCATCTTTGTAGAATTTTTGTTTCATTTAATAAATATTAAATATAGAAAGTAAATTATGTCAAAACCCAAGGGTGGTGCAAATGCACCTCATTGCTGGTGCCCCTGGGTGCAATGAAAACCATATTTTACACAGGGTCATAAATGAAATGTTTCCCATATTTGCTACCTTATATTGTCCAATTCTGGTGAAATTTGTTGTGGGAGATTTCCATGTAATGCTGTTGAGCATGTGTGCAATGGAAGCCATGCTCTTTGCAGGGGCATAATTAAATTTTGCCTATATTTTCTACATTTTTCGTCCAAGTTGAGTATAGATCCATTTAGCAGATGGGCACAATAATTTATTGAGTGCTTAGGAGTTCAGTAAAAATCACTGCAGTGAAAGGCATACTTTACTGCTGGGAGTAAATAAATTCATAGTAGTACTTTGCTAGTGTTATCTGATTTGGGTGACATTCAGTATAAGAGGTCTCCACATAATGCTGCTGAATGTTTATGCACTTCATGAAAATCTGCACATGGAAGGCCATACTTTTCTGATGGGCATGTGTGGAATTACAGTTACATATTTACAATGAAACCATGCAACATTTTGAGAGTGAAGAGTGCCTTGATAAAGCTTGTATATTGTATTGCAGAGTGCACCATTTACAGTAATGGTGTAGTAGTAGTAGTAGTAGTAGTAGTAGTAGTAGTAGTAGTGGTGGTGGTGGTGGTGGTGGTGGTGGTGGTAGTGGTAAGGAAACGATGTTCCAGTTTGTTTGTAAACAGTAAGTAGCTTTCAGTTTCTCCAAAATGTGGGCTTGTCCTTATTTGGCTTGTTTGTATCTGAATGTTCATAAAACAATTTAGTGTTTAATTAAGCATCAGATTTCTGTCTTTGTTTAATTAAGCATCAAATTTCTGTCTTTGAAGTTAAATATATATCAGTTAAGCCTTTGATACTGTGCGATAATTGTTTTTAGGGACACTGTTAGAACAAGATAACCACAGTTTCTACACTTATTGTGACTTAGTGAACTCCTTGTTTTGTGTTTTCCCAGGATATAGGATGAATATATCGTTGATGAATTTAGACAGAAGTTCCAGCATACTTGTGACATATATAACTCAACAATCTGAAGGACTGTAAAATTGAGTTTTTAATATCAGGTAGTTCAAAAGAAGAAGGTAACACTTCGGCATGTTTGTAATGAAGTACCCATTGAGCTTACACTAATGTTCTTTGTATCAGCTGTTAAGGAAACTTAATGTTATGATGTCTTCTGAACTAACTTGGGGGAGTTTTTGTAGCAGTTGGTACCTGTCATATCATTGTGGGCTCACTGCTTGCTTCATTACAAATGTGCTACAGCATCCACTTCATTTTGAATTACCTCATGTATAAAACTTATATTTGCACTTAATGTGTCCATTAGTCAGTGTGTTCAGGCTTCCATCTTTTTTTGTAGGCTTATCACTCATATTCGTAGTTTATGACATTCTTGGTGGTATGGTGTGTTGACGCTGTAGGGCAGTGCTGACAGCAGTGAAGGTAAAGGGGACTCAGTTAAGGCCTAAGGGGGAGTAGAGGTATAGTTCTACCCTTTTGTTAGCCTTGGCATGAGGAGGGGGTGGGGTGGCCAGCTCCACGCCCTGGCCACTTAACCCCCTGGAAAGACCCGGTACCCATTGTGCAGGATGCTGGGTGGGCCCTGGGCTGGTCTGGATGGGTGCACAAAATCTCTCCCCCTACGGGGATTTGATTCGGGGACTGTCCATCCTGTAGGGAGTCATTATGCCAACTGTGCTAGCCCAGCCCACGTTAATGACAGTGCACCACAACAGTTGTTCTGCAAACACTAGAATGTGTCTCTAATAGTGCAGATGGCACTGAAGAGGAGAAATAATGTAGTTTTTGTTCATAGTTATAAAAAGACGTTGTGGGTCTAAGTGCCTTATGTTACAAGTTTGAGGTGGAATGATTGACCCATTAGCCAGCAGATTTTCACTTTGTATTCACTTGTTCCACATTTAGAAGAATAAGCAGTCCAACTAAATTCATATGATTTTGTTGTGATGTTTATCTTGTTTCTGAGCTTTAGCTTTACAGTGCCATGGTTCGTAGCTGTAAGATAAGTACTAGTAATGTAATGTAATGTAGTGTCTTATAAAGAAGTATTCACCATTTTAAAAGGAGAGAGAATTTCTCTCTGAATTCTCTATGTTCTGAAAGTGGAATTTTACAACAAAGAGCTCTGCCATGTAGCATTGTTTATTCAGGGTCTCACAGCAGTGATTGTCGCAGTGGTCATCTGGCATGTGGTAGCATGTAGTTGTGTAGATGGTTACCATTGTTACAGACAAACTTCCTGCCTCCATCTTTACTCTTGTGGATGGAGGCAGTATGTTCCTCTGTAACATTCCATGCACCATCTGCCAGACTACATGCCTTCATGTTCCAGAAGAGCCCAGTTTTAGATTTGCATGTATTGGTGAATTTATGGCATTGATTGTAAATTTTGATTGGTAATACAACTTGTAGTGAAAATGAAGGTGAAATTTGTGATTTTAGCAAGAAAAAAGCTGTGTAATACAGAGATAAAAATGGTGAAAAATAAGTAGACATTAGAATGGTTTGATATATCCCTTGGTTCTTGAAGCTTTGAGCAAGAACTTGATGTATGTTCTGCAATACTGTATGTAGCGTGTGTGTATAGAATCATTATTTTGTCTAATAACTATCGGTTGTTGCTTCCTGTTAGCTCATTTATCATATTAAAATAACCCCGTCAGCCAGCCACCCACACGTGACAGAGAATGGATGGGAAGTGACAGATAATACTTGTAAGATAAAATATGGACCCTGTAGGAGGTCACATGTTTACACGTGTCAGCCCTTTTGTATTCCCAGGCAAGTTTTATGAACTGCACACTGATTGTTGTGTTCATTGTACTTCTTTAATTACTATGAAACATGGGACACAACACAGTGTGTTCTTAACACAAATAAATGAACAAACAAACATAAAAGTTCATAACATTTGGTGTGTACGTCTGGGGTTGTATAGATGTTAACAGTCTGAAACAAAATAGTTCTTCTGCTACACTGTGAATCAATAGTAATTACTACACATTCATCCAGGACATTTTAATTCAATTTCTCTTACCTGTTTAGCACATTTTTCTTCCCTAAAAATAAAAAAGTATGCTCTTGATATGACCATGCTGTATACGCATGTGTTGTTATGTAGTTTTTTTAACCAGTTGTGTGATTTTCATGAAAGTAGTTTTGACTGGTACACAGGTGGACGGTAACCCAAAAGCCATGTGTTGTAATTTGCTGAATGCATAATAACAATGTAGGAGATGCATGGACATGTGAGGTGAAAGGGTCATTAACACCACTTAGCTCAGTGTCCTGAAATGGTCTTTTGTAACAGATCTTGGAAAACTATACAGTTTGTGTTAATGCAGTATTTTTGTGGGATGTAAACAACATGGCAGTTTGATGGCTATGGGCAAGTGAAATTTGCTATGAATATAGTTGATTAGTGTAGCTATGTGTCATGTATGGCCCTCCGTGTGTAGCTGAGCAGTTACAAATATGCCAGCAGTGTGAAACTTTGATTATACATTCAGTAAATATTTTGTTACAGTCACTTTGTTTCATCCAATTGCTGATTGCCTAGTTGTTAAGTAAAGTGGTGGATGTTGATTTAAGCTTTTTAAAATAGGCATACACCACAAACATTATGTCTGATTACTCTGCTGTAAGCCACCTGAGTTTTGAATGACCGAATGCATGGCCATTTTTGTTTTTTATGTGCTTGTGCGTTTCATTCTCTGGTTTCCGTAGTTTTCAGACAAGCTGCCTTCCTGTAATATAAGTTTGTTAATGTGTTGTTTGTTCATTGCAGAGGGTTTGGGTTATTGTTGGGAAATGAAAGGACTAAATAGACGTGAACTTAATTCCCATTGCACAAATTAGTCATTTGTGTTGCTTTCTGACCACGTACTAATAGTGCCAGTCAATCATTGGGTTACTTTCTGACCATGTACTAATAGTGCCAGTCAATCATTGGATTACTTTCTGACCATGTACTAATAGTGCCAGTCAATCATTGGGTTATTTTCTGACCACGTACTAATAGTGCCAGTCAATCATTGGGTTACTTTCTGACCACGTACTAATAGTGCCAGTCAATCATTGGGTTACTTTCTGACCGTGTACTAATAGGGCCATTTCTTCGTATCCTGTGTGGGATGGCAGTCATAAAAATGGCTTGCTATGGTTAGCAAACTTATAGGAATTGTACGGGAAAATATTAAAAATTTTGTGATGTTCTTGGAGGCTGTGGCATTATTGGGTCTCACCGTTCACAGGAAACCATCCCAGAGAATATGATTGATGTATTGTAAATCATGTCTTCCTCTGCCTGCTTGAATTTCCCTCCATCCCTGTGGGTGCCTGCTGCTTTCCTTGTCTATGTGTTCCATATTAGTCTGTCACTCCTATTTCCATCTTTTGCTATCTCTTTGTCTCTCCCAATTTTTTCTCCTGTTATTTTATTTCCTGCTGCATTTTACCATTCTTATTGCTGTGTTTTTTACCTCTTTGTCTCTCCCAATTTTTTCTCCTGTTATTTTATTTCCTGCTGCATTTTACCATTCTTATTGCTGTGTTTTTTAAATTAGGTTTATCTCTTCTGTGTTACTTCAGTCTCTCCTCCCATACTGCATTCTTCTGTTTTGTTCTCTTTCCCTTCCTCTTCTGGATCCTTAATTTCTGTGCTGTGCTGTGCTCTGTGTGTATGCGTTATTGCAAATATAAGCTTCTCACTGTCTTAACAGAATTTATTAGTGACCTGTTCTTGCTGGTTTTTTGATATAAGTTCTCCTGTATCTCCATCATACCTCTGACATTTTTCTATTTCCCCTGATATTTTCCTTTCACAGTGCCTTCATTCCATCTCTGTTGCATCCCATGTGTAGTGCAGGCCATTCACTGGGTTTACATTCTACCCTCTTATTGAATCTAATGCATGTAGTAATGGTGACCGTCCTGTGACTGTACTCCCTGCTATTTTGGTCTCCCCACTCCAGATCAATACGGTGTGATGCTGCAGGGGTGGTAGAATTGTGGTGTTGGGGTTTTGTTCTCGGCGTGTGGGGCTGTGAGTAAGGGAGAATTGCACGTTATTCTTGTACTTGTGTGCTTGTCGGTGAATGGTAGGCAGACCAGAAGAATGTGAAAATGTGATTGTGGTTCGGTTACTGCCTTTTCAAATGCATATTTGCTGTGAACTTACTCAGTTTCTGTGGTCCCAAGTAATCAGTCTTCCACATGTTGTTTTTTAATTTTAATTTGTGGTACTTTTCTCCAGTTCATGAAAGTGTACAGTGGAGACTGTGATGAGGCCACAGAAATAGTTGTGCAGTTAGGTTAGACCAGTGATTTTTGGACTGTTTTGTGGAACACTGGTGAAGTAAAAGCATATTTTTTTGGGTGCAAAAAAGTAGACTCTTTAAAACATAAACTTTTATTTTTAAAAAATAAAATGTTTAAGCTTGGGTACACATATTTTCCAGAAACCCAGGAGCCACCTCAAAATCCTAGGTGCCATAAAGTTCTGTACTGCAGATCCACAAATATTACATGCCACCATAAAAGATTTAGTCTCCACAGTGACCAGGCTCCTTGGATTTGTGCACCCCTGTGTTTAAACACATTTATGAAAAAAATTTTTTTATGGGTGATTTACAGTTAAAATAAATGCAGCACTGATTATACACTCAGTGAGGAGGAAAACAGAAACTGTAATTCAAAATTATCAAAAAATGTGGTGCTTGTGGAGGCCCTGAAAGCCTCTTGCAGTATTCCAGGGTCCAACAGAACATGATGTGAACATCACTTGCTTAGATACACACGTCAGAAAGCTGGGGTGCATGGTGTTTGTTACACAGCTCAATTGATACTGCATTGACTTGTTTTATGTATATGTAGTGGGAACTGTATGTTCGTGTAGGTTGGGATTGTACAGTCTCTAACAAAACAGACTTGCTGACTGGAGGATTTCACTTAAATGAGTAACTTACTCATTTGAATATGCAGCGAGTCAGTTGTGTACTGTTATGTATGTGTAGTTGTATTGTACATAACATCTCCTCACATGACTCCATGTGATGTATTTCATTGCCTTTTGAATAGGGAATTACAGGACTTAGTTGTGAGGAATGAAAGAAAGATTTTTAGTAGCAGAGGAGTGATATTTTAGGCTAAGAGGATTGTAAGATTAAAGCATCAGTGTTCAAATAGGAGAAACATTTGCAGGTGTACATGATGGTAGTTTTTTATCACATTAATTGCCATGTTTTTACATAACTGTGTATAGTAACATGCAGAGCCATGTGCTGTTGCAGTGCTGATATTGGTAACAGTGTGGGCAGATGCACTATGAGAAGTATTTTATTGTCTTAGTAACAGAATTTTGAACTAATGTACCATTTTTATCATTTAAGTGACAGTGTCTTGTATTGGGATTTTGTTCCAGCCACCATGTTCCTGAGTACACTGACGCCAAAGTTTTATGTGGCCCTAACTGGAACATCCTCTCTCATCTCGGGACTCATTTTGGTAAGTGAAGACTTGACTGACATGAAATACAAATGTGGCTGAGTGGGCCCTGTTGTTACTGCAGCACAGTGCTGATGATCTGCAGATATGGCAGGTAGCGGTGAATGTACTGAACAAGGACAGCCATTGGGACAGGAAGTTCTTCACTGTTAAATAGTCAGTATGTCATGATATGACAGGTGGAGCTGCAGACTTTGCAGGCTCTTGTGAATATGATTATGAAATTTTGTTTTCCCTAAAACGCAAGGAATTTCTTGACTAGCCAGATGACTTCTAGCTTCTCAAAATTGGGCTTTGGTGCATGGAGTTTAGTTGTATATCAACAAACTTTTTGTGTTTATCAGTTTTCAAAATGTGGTATGTCTGTGACATTTAACAAATCCAACATGGAAGAAAGTTCTGTTTTGTTGTGAATTAAGCTTGTGAAATTTTAATGTAATGTACTGTAACCACCTGTTGATGAAAATAAAAATATTTGATAGTATGAAGAACGTGAACGTCATTCCAGGATGGCGTCATGTTGCTGATTACACCAATCTGCATTAATGTACTTTGTACTTGCTATTCCTTTGCTGGCCAAATGCAGTAAAACATGTCACATTCATGTGATTGTTGTCAAATCATTTGGTATCTTATTCTAGCATTTTGTTTTTCACTCAAATTGTGCTGTGTGCAGTACCCTTAGTGTTTGTTCCCTACAGGGGAGGTTTATTTTTTATACATGGGAGAAGGTTTTATCCAGTTGGTACCAGTTGTCCATATTCCCTGGTGTCCAAAGGTTTTCCAGCTGAGTATGGTATACATTCCAGCATGTACACATGACGTTACTAATTTCAGATATTTGAGTGGTGGTACTTTCGCAAATATGGCACCTCATTTATTGAACAAGTGTCACTGAATCATATCAGCCCATGGATTGGAGGGGGTGATAACAGTGGTGATACAAATAATATTGTGTCAAATGGCAACACGACAGCCATCGGTCAGCAGGCGGTGCCAGGTGAGCATTTATCTGTCACATTGTTCACCTGTTCTGGATTTTGATGAACTCTTGGCTAATAACAGTTTTCAAAGTGACTGAGGATGTTTGTTGGAAGAGAACTCTTTGTTCAGGGTTGGAGCTGCTTAGTGAATTGGCAGATTCTGGTGACTTCCTGGAGATGCTGAGTCAGCCAATTAGTATTCAGTTTTGTAGTATATGATTTATAATTACCCTTTTGAGCACCCCATAAAAGCCACCTTTGTATGAATTCTGTCAGGGTCATGCCATGGCTGGGGCGGTTAGTTTCTGGCCTGTCATTGTGGAGGCTTGGGTTTAATCCTGGGTCAGTCCCTGTTTGAATTGTGGGAAAAGTGGCACTAAGACAGTTCGTTCTCCCAGTACTTTGGTTTTCTCCTGTAAGTATCATTCCACTGGTACCTTGCCTTAATTAATTAATTAATTCATTCATTCATTCATTTAGTCATTCATCACTGACCCATTATTGTCTTAGCAAGTGACAGTGTTGTTAAGTACAACATGTAGAAGAAAAAGAATCTTGTCAGTCTCTACAGGCAGTTGTCAGCACCTTACATTAAAATAGACCATAACCTTTTCCCCTCTTATTCCTATGAATTTATCTGTCTTCTGTAAATATAGTGGCATTGCTCTGTCCTCTATTTAGAGTCCTTGCATTATTACGTTAGTGTTTTGTGAATGAAGAAATGAATGGAAATGAGGACTTCAGTGACTGTGAATCAACCCCTTACTTTGTAGTTGATGTTCCAGAATGCAAAGTGTGGCGGAACCCTTTAAATCTCTTCCGAGGCGCAGAATACCAGAGGTTCTTCTGGGCAACCAATAAAGAACCTTTAACATACTATGACATGAACTTGTCTGCTCAGGATCACCAGACGTTCTTCACGTGCGAAGGTGACTGTGGCAGAGCGGAGTATGAGAGTGAGTACTGTAGTCACTCGGCTGGGAAAGTTAGTTGCTTTTGACGATTGAAGTCTTCCGGGATGTGGTGCTGTGTTGCTGGAGGAGCGGTTCTGAACATTCTGGCAAATCATAGTGCCTGCGTCTTCAGTGTGGAGCAGTCCAAGAAGGTTAAGACAATGCCATCTCTTGAGATGTTGGAAGCTGCTTGCCCAACAGCACACTGGCACGTCCAAGAAGACTGGAATGTTCAATGTTGTGCCTCTCTTTGCAAGTACTAGAGTTTCATATTCATTCATTGTGCAGTGGTGGCTGTCACTGTCATAATACTAGGCAGAGAGGTCTAAATGTGCGCATTGTGATCTTCTAGGTTATCACACTCTGTATGCTGTTAGGTGTTTATGCAGATGATGGAGGCACTGTGTTCATATGAGATTTTCATGCCCACATATCAGACTTTTTGATGCCACAATTCAGGAAACCATAGTACAAATCATGAGACCCATGGAAACATGAAATTTCAGTCTGAATTTTCCTCCCTCCCTTCGTTCATTTGTTTGTTCCTCCCTCCCTCTTTCCCTTCATTCATTTGTTCCTCCCTCCCTCGTCTCCTTTTCCACCTCCTCCATATTTCTCCGTGCGTAACATCTCACGTGGAATATACATTCAAACTGAACATGCTGTGTGGTATAGTTAACATGTACAGGAGATATGTAGGTGACTTTGTTACATTGTGCTTAAGGTGTATGTGGAGGGAGGGGGTTTTGGAGAGGCTAACAGAAATTGTAAAGCTAAAATTTTCTCACAAAAATGTGTTATATAATTTTGCATTGAAAGAGGTGCATCAGCATTCTCTAAAGAGAAGTGTAACCATCTTGCAGGGCAATAAAATTTTTGGGAAATGCTTGCAGGAAGCAGATAGGCTCAGCACTTGAGAAATTATGAAATTTTCCTTCAGTGACGTGTCTAGTTAATTACTCTGTAAACCAGTTTTCATTGAGCTGTCTGTTTGAGGTCTATTTTCCTTGGGGCATTCATAATGACCTACAGGTGCATTGTAATTTGGTTTTCAAAACTGGAAATTGGTAACTGTTGGATGTGCACAGAAATATCCTTGTTCTAAATTTGAAAGGGGTGTGTGAATGGCAGAACTGTTCAATTCCTCACTGTGCATTGGCTTTTAAACTGGGAATAGAAAGAAAGGGGGGGAATTACTGCTACAGATTGTGTAACACTTGCAGAGAACTGGGAAATAACACTCCAAGTCACTTCATGCCTTAGTTTCTAAATGAGCCTTCTATCTCAGTGCTTTGCCTGAGGCAGTTTGATAATTTAACAGAGCCTGTTGGAATTTCCAACAGCCTTTCAACACCTTGTAACCATTAACCAATCATTTGCAGTTTGACACTTTTGTTGTCATCATCAGTGACTGTCTGTGTGAAAGTAGTTCACATGTTCTTGGCACTATTCCATTTGCGTAATCAGGTACTACGTATTTTTTACTTTATCGTCTTTATTTGTCAGGCTGCTTGTGTCATTTAATTTTGAAATTAAATATTTTGTGAACTTTGCTAACATAGATGTTCATCGATGGTGACGTGAATTAAGCATTGAAACTCAAATGGGTGGTTAACAGTTATAAGGTGTGAAAAGGCTGCTGGTAAATGGTAATAAACCTATATTATTTTAAAGCCACATGGTGTGCGCAGAGTAATGTAACATACTTTGCCTTGCTGATTGGTGTTCAGTGTGTGTCTGACGTGGTGCTTCTGTCAGTAATGCAGACGGCATGGCGTGAACGTAACCCCGTAGCAAGAATTAAAGCTGCACACGATGCCCTTGAAAAGAACCCTGACTGTGCTCCAGCATACATTCTGCTGGCAGAAGAAGAAGCTACAACTATTTTGGATGTGGAGAAGATTCTGAAGCAGGCGCTGAGAGCTGCAGAGACGAATTACAAGAAGTCTCAACAGCAGCAACATCAAGGCTCTATGATGGAGGCATTGCACAGTGAGTTCATGTTCACAGTGCCACAGAGATGTCACTGTAAACCTTCAAGTACTTGTTTTCTTGCTAGTTTTATCATATTTTCCTATGTACCCTGCATCCTTGTGTGTAACATGCGCCGTGATTTTGGAAGTATAATTTAAGGAAACAGTGGTGAAGAAACTAGCAAAAATTTATAGTGCTTAATCCTTTTAGAATGGCTGTGCTTATTATGAAGGTATTGCTGATAAAAAAGTAACAGTCCAAATACAGGATCGTTACTATATCTGACAGCTGTTGGTTGCCACTTCCTGTTGCCTTGCTTATTGTATTAGTGTAACCCACTCAGATGGCTGTGTACACACTTGAGTAGTTAAATTTTCCATTCTGTAAAAATGCCTACAGCGAAAGAAATTAACAATTTAGAATTTACCCTATGGCTGCTAATGTAAGGTGTACTCATCACGCGGTGTGATGCTCAGTATGCCTAATGTCAGGTATAGATGACAGCCATGCAGTTGCCTCCTTGTGTAGCTCTCATAGCATACCACACTTGGTGTTACATTCTGGTGCCAAAGGGTTAGTGGAAATGGAGGATAAGAAAACAGTACCTTAAAACCTCATGTGTTATTTTTAAGTTTGTCATGCAAGGTCAGTGGTGACACTCTGATGTTCACATTGGCATCTGCACAAAGATGAAGGTTACGTATGGTATGTGACATTGTTTAGCAGGTGTGTAGAAATTAGAACCGCAGTTTGTTGGTGGCTGCCCTTGACCCCTATTTATGAACCCCCTTTTCCTACATCGTGCACTGTTTCCACCTGCATGGGTTATTCTTTTCCGCCGAAGATGGAGGCAGTAGGTTCCTCCAAAGCATCTTTAAGTGTTTACCAGACTGCGTGGTGTAATGTCCCAGAAGATGGTACTGGTGACAGTCATGACTTTGGGATTCTGGTATGTCAAGAAGAAAGATACATTAGTAACAAGCGACCATTCTGGGAAATAATTTCGCAGAAACTAGTAAAATGTCATAAGTAAACAGAAGGTTGAGAGACATTACGTATTATTTGTTGCATTTGTATTTTTTTTATTTCCAGTACTCTTATAATAAATGTAGCTGATTCTCCAAGGGATGTGTGCTATAACTTTTCATAGATCTTTTTGCTGCTCTTTTTTCCCCCTGAATTTTGCTCCTCAAAACATGTTGAAATCATGTAGATTGTGTAAATATGATAGTTCGTATTTGGAGCTCAGTACATTGGTAAGGCTACGGTGTGTTCTCAAAGGGCATGAAAGCATTCTTGTTTAATTTCTTGCTGTCATTACAAATACATATTTTGGGGGTATATTTTTTTTGGTGTGTGAATTTTGTATACAAGCAGAAACCTGGCAAGGCATATGTATTCAGGTTGGTTGGTTGTATGTGCACAAAAATGGGTAAAGAACTACGGAGAATGGCGGATGATTCTTGCCAGGTTATAGTTGTTGCAGGTGTGTGTTGTTTCCTGTGGCTTTGATATGTACTCCTCCGCTTTTACTTCTTCAATTTCTTTACAATTACGCAAGGAAAGCAGTGGACATGTATGGTGTGCAAAAGTGGGACCCTCCATTGCTACACAGTGGAACCTGAATTTTACATTCCTGGAGTTAACCATTCAAAGTGAACATAAAATTAAGGAAAGTGTAAAGTTTAGGAAACGAAAATTTATGTAGCCATTCATACACTAAATTCATACTGTTGTAATGGTTACATATGACAACAAATTCTTTGTCAGAATGTTATGAGGCTTGAACTGCTAATTAAAATATTTTAAGGGGTTTATGCAAAAAAATAGTCATACAATTAGTGTGGGTGATTGGTTGACTTCACTGCTGCCGTCTATACGCAGATAAGTACATCACGCTACTGCAGTGCTTAAACAAATATCTCTGCCAAGTGGGGCACATGCCAAGTTTTTGGAAGTGCCCAGGCCGTTGCTTCTGGGTGCACAGTTCTACTGTGCTGGTGCAATCTTGATACCATAGAATAGTATGTGTACACAAAGACAGTAGAGGAGTTAGGAAATATAAGTGAAAACCAATTTTTTCCTGAATTCAAATTTGTATTATTTCAAGTGACAGAGACAGGCTATTTTATGCAAAATTTGAATGTATAATTGATGAACTGGCTAGAAAACACCAACTACATTGCAGGAAAATTTTATGTTCTTATGGAAGTTTTGGTGGGACACACAAAAACATGCATAAAAATCAAGGCAACCTTAGATTCAGGGAATGTCATATCCAGGTTTCATTGTATTTCCAAAATATAACTTGGCTTTAAACATTGATGGCTTAACATATGGAGGGTTGATTATGCATTTGTATGTTAACTGACTTGTGTTAGAAAGAGTAGTGGTTACACATTGTGAAATTTAAATATATTTGTAAATGTTCCTTTTAGGGAGAGACACAAACGTTCTTATATACATTAAAAGAAGATTGGCAATGTGTGCGAGAAAACTGGGGAAGCTAAAGGAAGCGGTGAAAATGTTCCGTGATGTGAGTATCCTATCTTTTGGCTTCTAGGGTTTCCTGGTTTACTGGCTGACAAAACATTGGTTTATAACCTCATTCTAAACTTAAATACAGGGCGTCCCAGAGAGGTTTCCCAGTTTTCGATACATAGGTGCCGCATTGTGCATGGAAACATCTGTATAATATTGTTTTGTATAATTTGCGTAAAATTCTGCTAGGCAGCCACAAAATAGCGGTTAGTGGTCATTCACTTCTGCTGGGATGTGATACTGTGTCAGGTGAGTGGTTCCTGTTGTTTGGAAGGATTTTTGTGCCACCTTCTTCAAGGCGAAGCAGTCCAAGAACATCCTTTTTGGGCTGTGTACATTTGAAGACGAAGGCACCATGATCCTTCAAAGCATTTGGAGCCACCCAGTGACAGAGGGTCACATGCAAAGAGACTTGGATGGCTGTCCGAACCTCAAATTTTGCACTGTGGTTAGTGCTTGGTACTGAAGCTCCATGAACTGTATTTTTCAATTTTATCGATGTTTAAAGTCAATGTGCATTGTGTTGCTGGGAGTAACACGTTATTGTGTGTTTGTTGGGTTGTTGTTTATGCAGTGTGTTTCTTCAGGGTGGTATAAAAAATGCACAACATATGCCAGAAGCAACATACTTCTTGCAGACTCTTTGCTTCACTTGACGTTTGGAATGAGCATACATTTTGTGCTAATGTGCTGGTAACAGTAGCGTGGTTGTGCTTGAGTGGTATTCAGATACACACATTTATGTCCTCTTCACCAGGAAGTAATTCGATTAGCATATTATGCATGAGATTGCGTGTTTAGATTGAAAGCATATTGTCGGCATCCATAAAACAGATCAGAATGTCTGAGTCAGTAAGATAACCAATGAACAGCTGGATGACCACGCTTTTGATACCTGGTATGGGCAGGAACTGTTCTCTTGGCCACCATGTCAGATTTCCTTGTAGGACCCACACAACCATCAGCCCAGCACATGTACAGAGTAAGCTGACCAGATTGTGAAGTTACCACCTTCATTGCTGGGGGTTAAGCGTTTGGACAACATTACTTTTTGAGTGTTCATAGTACATGTGAAACATTAATGTATTTCTTGCATGTAAACTCATTAAGTTCTTACGTTAATATTTAAACATAAATATTAAATCATCCTTTTGATGAGGTCCACATTTCACTAAGTAAGTAATTGCTGTTAAGGCACTCCATGTTCACCCATTTATTTGATAATTTGACCATAAAGATTGAGCATTTTTAGCCTTTTTGGCTTCCTAAAAAGGGACATGGTTGGTTTTTGATACCAATGTACACTTTGTATCCTCACACATGTGCAGGAGGGGGGGAGAGAGAGCGACAGGCAGGCAGACAGACAGAGAGTGTACAGTCCAAGAACATGCTTGTCACTCCACCTTGAAGTTTTAAGAACTGTCTATTTTCAGAAATGCTGACCAATATATGTTTGTATGTATGCATGTAGTTTGTACCCGGTATTCTAAAGGTTTCCTAATTTTCCTGACTGGTAAGCTCCTGTTCCTGGATAGTCACCACACACGTGAAACCACAGGAACAAATTTAAGGACCTTGCCATATTCACTGATATATAATGCAGTATTATTTCATAAGTTAATATTAAAATAAGTTTTTCTGTGTTGAATGTACCTCATTTAATTAATGCATATGTAAATCACATTGCAGTTGCTTGCAGTAGAGTAGAAATGTGTGTCAGCAACACATAAGAACTTATTTTGAGGATATCAGTATGGCACAAGTACATTGTGTTTACAGGTAATACTGTATTTTACTTTCAGAATGTGACAAATTTCAGGATAAAGCGTGTTCTGAGCTTGATGTGCATCTTATATTCCAAAAATATAGCAAAGTTTTAACCCCTGAAATGTGCTGTGTGAAAACTTTGCACCTCACATAGGTTGGAAAATATGGATTTAATTAGTATGTCAGCAGTACACTGTCATAGTGAAAAGAAAGCAAGTTCAGGGTTTTCTGACTCAGTTCAGAAGTGCGCTGTAATGTAGGAATTGTATTTGTTCAAATGTAAAAAAATGCCTGAAGTTAGTGAAATTTGTTGACACGACTGTTTAACAATGTTTTTGGCTGTTTACCTTGAATTTGAGAAGTCTTTATAAAATGTTCTCATCATGCTTGTCACTTCCCTTTCAGCCAGAATGTGGTGGTAAGAATATTACAGTTTTGTTGCAGTTGATAAGGTATGGTATGAGCTGTTGACTTTCCTTACTTCCAGTTAACGAAAGAAGTGCCACCAATAATGAATGTTCTGAACGTTCATGAAAATCTTATAGAAGCATTGCTTGAGATGCAGGCGTATGCTGATGTGCAGGCTGTGTTGGCGAAGTATGATGATATCAGCTTACCAAAATCAGCAACAATATGCTATACAGCAGCACTGCTAAAGGCACGGGTTGTAGCAGACAAGTAAGTGAAGTTGTTGCATTCTTGCGCACACTGCAGAGCCAGGATGGCCCTGTCAGTGTAGTGACTGGGTTGCAGGCTGGATGGTGCTGTCAGTGTAGTGACGGTTGCAGGCTGGATGGCCCTGCCAGTGCAGTGACTGGGTTGCAGGCTGGATGGCCCTGTCAGTGTAGTGACGGTTGCAGGCTGGATGGCCCTGTCAATGTAGTGACTGGGTTGCAGGCTGGATGGCCCTGTCAGTGTAGTGACTGGGTTGCAGGCTGGGTGGCCCTGTCAGTGTAGTGACTGGGTTGCAGGCTGGATGATCGAGGAACTGCGGTTCAATGTCCGGCAGTGAAAACAGATTTTTCTCATCTCAAAAATGTCCAGACTAGCTCTGTGGCCTGGATAGCCTCTTCTTCAGTGGGTGCTGGTGGTTAAGTGGCACAACATGTGCATGTGAGTGCAGCTTTTCTGAATCACTGTGAGGTGTAAGTCATCTGTGGGTTAAGTGTGTGGAGGTCGGTTTGTGTCTTCTGGGATGTTACGCTGTGTCACTGGGTTAGCGTTTGCCGACATTTTGAAAGTACTTTGTGCCTTCATCTTCAGGGATTTGAGGGATACAAGGAGGATCCACCAGCTCCTTTGAAATGTCAGGAACCACTAACGCAGTGATATGGCATCACATTCTAGAGGACCTGAATCCCAACAACGTTGCTTCAGAAACCTCTAATGTTACGTAATGATGTGGATGTTGCATTGCCTACTGTATGAGACATTTTGACCAAATGTAACATCTCATGAGTTCCCAACCAAGTGTGTTAGGCTGGTTTCACAGCACATTACTCAGTACCTCAGAGTATATATATATTTATACCACAGAATGAAGATGTTTGAGTATTGTAAGCATAATTGAAAGTGTGCCTTGAAGAGTAATGCTTGTTGAATATGGGTAAAGAGGATTTCATTTGCTATCTAAGAATACATGTGATCCCAGAACTGTGGGGTCAGGTACGAAGTTTGTCTTTGCATTGACTCTTTCCTTTGGTGCTGAAAAAATTTGAATGAGTTGTGATATGAGTGTGTTCTTATTCTGCCCAGATTTTCTCCAGATATTGCAAGCAAGAGAGGGCTTACAACAGCAGAGGTGACTGCAGTAGAAGCAATACATAGAGCAGTTGAATTCAATCCACATGTGCCAAAGGTAACACATTTTCTCCTTTTCATAGATTTAACTTCACTTTTTAAACCCTTCACATATTTTAATGAAACACTAATACATGTATGACAGTATCAGCTAGGTAATATTCAAGTTATTTAAATTTTAACTCACGTTTTACTTTGTTTTTTATATGTTAGAAGACGCAGGCAACCTTTAATTTTGCTGTGTTCTGTTAGGAGGGGCCAAAAATTCCAGCAAATTCGCAGCATTGAATTGTGCAGAAACCAGAGAATATATTTATGAAAAATTAACTACAGAACATTGAGATGAATAACCCTCCTCCTCTTCTTCCTCCTTGTCCTCCTCTATCATCATCATCATCATCATCATCGTTGTCGTCGTCACCACCACCACCACCACCACCACCACCACCAACAACAACATCAATAGAGGGATTTAAATTTTTGTAGACCGAGATTTTATCATGCCAGTGTTGTATTCGTATTGCTTGCAGTACTTGCTGGAGATGAAACCTGTCATCCTCCCACCAGAGCATGTACTCAAAAGAGGCGATTCAGAAGCAATAGCGTACGCGTTCTTCCATTTGCCACATTGGAAGCAGGTGGAAGGGGCTTTGAACTTACTGCACTGTACGTGGGAGGGTACCTTCCGCATGCTGCCATACCCTCTGGAGAGAGGGCACCTCTTCTATCCATATCCGACGTGTACAGAGTGTGCTGACAAAGAGCTGCTACCAGGTCAGCATTAATTGATACAGTTGTTCTGTCTTTAGACTTGGTAACCATTTGTGACTTACAGACTAAGGATCTGTGTAGCATGCAGCATTTGTTGGCCGTTCTGATTGTACTGTTCTTACTGCTGTCTGAATATGACGCTTCCTGTGCAACAGCTTTCCACGAAGTGAGTGTGTACCCCAAGAAGGAGCTGCCGTTCTTCATCCTGTTCACAGCAGGCCTTTGTTCCTTCACTGCCTTACTGGCGTTGCTGACACACCAGTATCCAGAACCCATGGGTGTGGTAGCCAAAGGAGTAAGTATTTGGCAGAATGCATCTGTAGACAGTGAAATTTGTGTTGGAAGGCAGTGTTGGCATTCATTTGTTTTTCATTTAAATTTTTTTGTCTTTAAGACAGTAACAGCAGCCTACAACTTAGATAAATTTCTTTTTAAGATGTTTGAGACTCATAACTTGTGGGTTGTATTTGCCACCTTGGAAGTTTTACTTATAATGTACATCAGTGTAGAAAATACCATCACATTTTGCTAATGATTTCTTAAAATGTCTGTGTAATGTAAGTGAAGAGTGTTGCCGTATGAGGAAACAGAGCACATAAGTACCATGAAAATGAAGTTTACACAATCTGGTAATTGGCATACAGTCGTAACTGTAGGCAAGTAGGCAAACTTGGGAGGTGCTGGCGTGCCACAGAGGAGCTAAATAAAAGAAATATATGCAGAGTCATTCACTTTGTGGACTTCTTCCATCATTTCATGTTACAAAGTAATAAAAAGTGAATAGAACACGACATCTGGGGACTTACCACTCCCTGTCCTCAGGCTGAAAACAGGGTTTACACCCACGTCTGATTTGTGTACATGCTGTGGACGTATCACAAAATATTTGTGCGAGTATTGTGGCGCAGTTTTTATGTCACAGGTACTCGGTTTCTGATGTTTAAAGCAGGGATGTGGAGTTAGAGTTGGAGTCATGGAGTCAGAGTTGGAAGGAATTTTGGGTGGGGTCAGAGTCAGTAAAAATGTTCTGACTCCAACCTCAAAATAAAATCTTCAATAGATACTAGCTACAATAACCATTAGACTTATACTTAAATATATGTTATAAGTCAAAAAAGTAGCCTGATGATTCACGTGGTGGTGATGAAATGTCTTATGATACCAGTTAGCATTTTAGTAGCTTTGCCTTTGTTAATACATACTGAGCTGTTATGAATGAGTCAGAGTCAGACTTAAAAATTGAGGAGTCGGTAGTCAGAGGTGCTGGGTACTGACTCCACAGCCCTGGTTTAAAGACGACTCATAATCTTACCACGAGCTGTGTGTGATCGATTTATTATAACATCTGAATGCTGTATGTGCAAGACTTACACTTTTGTAATGTACTACTTCTGTATAGTTTGTATTCTTGGTGACTTATTCCACCTTCTGCTGTCACTCAGAATTTTGGGTCCATGAAATGTATAAGAATATAAGATACGTGTATGGATACCCAGTAAATAAGAAAAACACTTTCAGAACTTAGTGTGGCAGATATGTGTTTTAAATGTGACAGACAGCTGCAGTGAGGAAGCCATACTGCAGGTGCCTGTAACGTTGTGGGCTCGGTAGTGCATAGATTGTGTTCCAATTCCATGGCTTAATTAGAGAACTGGTTATCCTATGCACAGGGCAGTCCTTCATGTCATTTCTTGGTTCACAGGTAGACAGCATTTTTTGAACTGTTCTTAGATAGGGAGCTGGGACTGTGCAGTCAGCACAGTGAGTAGGTTACAAATTGGACAATCCTGGGTTTGGTTCTTGGCAGGGACAAGAAGTTCTCCTTTCCAAAATGTCCAGATCAAGTGTGGGGCCCATGCAGCCTCTTATTCGGTGGGTATCTGCAGCTCTTTACTGGGGAGAAGGGGGGGAGGGGGTACAGCAGCTCTGGCATGAAGGTGATCTGTCACCGCCATCTAGTACCAAGCTTCAACATGTGTAAAGGTATGCCTGTACTCCCCCTATATGCTTTCATGCCATGCAAAGGGACAGAGTTACCTTTTTTGTATGAGTCTTATAGAATCTTGTGTTGTGACTTGAAATGTTGGAACTTATAGGTCTTCTCCTCTATACACATCACTGACTTCCACACTGCATTTCATTCATTGGATGTTGAGACTATGCATATGAAGTGTTACATGTAATTCGGATGTGGATGTGACCATGGGCTTAACTGTGTGATCACCATGACAGTGTCGTCCAGCTCACTGTTTTTTGCAGATGCTGAGTTGGGTGTCTCTTCCGTTCCACTACCTACTGGACAAACTGGAAGCAGTACTGCCATCAAACTTGCTACAGCAGTTGTCCAGGATATGAATTTAAATTAATTGGAGAAAATGAGAATTTTTTTAAAATTGAGGTTTTTTAAGAAGAAACTGAAGCGAAGGCAAGAACAGAAGAGAGCATATGTGGGGTGCAAGTGAAGAGTGAGGTTTGGGGAGTAACTCCCAGTGCTATCTTCCATTGCAGTGTCAGTGTTGTTAGTGACATGCAGTATGTGGGTGATCTTGCCAGTAGTGATGTCAGTCCACACTCATGCACAACTTACAGTGCAAGAACTGTTTTTATGCTGTGGCTGCCAAGTATTTTTGGCTGATGTACTTATGTAAGAATTCATGTATAAATCAGCGTCTTTGCTATTTGGTGTGTGAGATCTTCTGCGATGTTATGCAGCATGGATAGGGACTTTGTTACCGACGTTTTGGGATGCATAGGTTTCCCGAAACATCGGTACTAACTACCTATCAATGCTGCATAACATCACAGAAGAGCAAAGATCTCATTTACACAGCAGCTGAAGCCTGAAATCACACATTGGATCTGTGGTTTAACCACACTGCCATTTGTATGGTTAAGAGTACATTTGCATGCCAAGATCTTTATTTATTGTTCAGTTGTAATCATTAGAAATGATATTTTTACTTCTGTTTATTTGTCCAGTGGATGTGTTTTAAGTTATCATAGATGACATTGTATTGAAATGATACAGCATTTATACCAGCCAGGAAGTCACTGGTTAGAATAAATAAACTGATCTGTGTTATCATAAGCTTCTGTATGAAAGTGTGAAATTCCTTAAAGCATGGATATAGTAAATGTTTATTTTGTCAAAGTTAGTGAAAGTAAACATTCCTGGGTTGCAAAGCTTTGGTGCCTACATGTCCCCTAACATGGGCCCTGAAAAGGGCTATTCATAAGCTCACCACATATCTGTCAACCCTGCCCATTCCCTGTGTTGACCCTTAAAAGGGCTATTCTTGGAACTTTCTCTATCCCTATCTTTTGCTGTGATTGGCAATATTTCCTCCAGCTTTCCCACAGAACCAAAACATTACTTTCTACCCAATGAGTTCAGCATCCACATAACCCAGAATTACTCACCCTGAAGGTGGAGGCAGTATGTTCCTATAACAGACCAGAACACTTGTACAGTACATGACACAGAAATGCAGAAAATGTAAGAGATAAGGATAAAGTCATCATTTTGTATGCCATGACGGCATATGGGGGGATGGAAGAGGTAAATTCCACCAGTACATAACCCTGCCAACAGATGTAGCTGCAGGGTCAGGCTTCACACCCCAGCAGAATTTGAATGGAACGTCCCACAAACTACTGTGATTACAGACTAGACATACCGCCCAATTGCACCTCTCGTGATGAGAGACAGGACTAAACTGAGCTACCCTAACATTTAACATATGCCCTGCTGTGTCATGCAAGATACTAACGCCACTGGCAGACAATGAGGAAAACATCGCGTGAGGAGACATGGATTACTAAGCTTGAGTGCAGGCTTCTGCTGCGATGTTGATGGGTCTGCGCTCTTCTGGCATGTACACATAATGTCCCAGAGCGCAGATCCAGGTCTGGATTATTAGTGTTCAGTGGCCCTTACGTGTGCACAGAAGTTGGTGATGGTGTGGAACCTGATTCTAGCATAGAGCTGCAGTTGGCTGTGAACAGTTGTGAGCTGTCTGTGCTTCTGAGTGTGGATCAGAGTTAGGTGCTGTTAACGACCAACTGTGAAAGCAAATGATCTGTGACAAGTCAGACTGTGCACAACTGCTGGCAACACCTCGGTGAAGGTTCAGTGGACCCCTGGAAACAAGGTCTTCTGGTACCACAAGATCACAGAAACTGGATGGTGGAGCAACTAGCGCGTAGATCATTGTGCACAGGTGAATGGATAAGATGGAAGGTTTTAACATGCTGTTACGTAGTTTGTAATGTTTGCTGATGGTATTGATCTCTCTCAGGTTGCTTTGAAACCCAGAATGAATGTTCGTTCTCTGTGTAATATAGGAACCTTCTGTGCTCGGTTGACAGTTGCTTGCTTTGCAAGAAGGCAGTGCGGGGGGCAGATGACCAGGAAACATCCATTAATTTTGGGAAGGGGAAACATTTTCTGTCACCTTCAAAGCATCCAGACAATGTCTGAGGCTAGCCCAGCCTCCCGTCCAATCCACTGTCAATGCAAAAGGGGCTGGACCAACAAGCAAATGATTTATCTCTGTCTAGTGACAATCACTGTGTGGTGCTTAATGAAATGTTGAGAGAGCTTTACCATATATGAAGTGTTTTCGTGTTAATGAGTTATGTTGGTCACAGCACAATCTGTTGTATGAACAATAGGATGTGTTACCATTTAAAGTAATGTAGTTGTTCACTGGCTATAGTGACAAAATGCTGTTTGAAGTGATGAAGAATGGCCATGTGATCGTCTGTAAAGACGTGTCACGTGGGACCTTAGTGACCTCAGATTGAACGTGTATTTTGTATTACACTTTGTGTTGTCGTTTTGTGTGTTGACTGTTGTGTAACACTGGGAAGTGCTGCAGCTGTAGTGTATTAGTGTTGTGTGTACTGTGAAGAAAATATCACCATCCGAAATGAAGTTTTTTATGATGTAATCATAGCTGTGGCATATGTATTTAATTTATTTCATGTGATAACAGTTGTGTGTAATGGAAACAGATATTTCTACTTTGAGAATGTTCAACCTTCCTCTTTATACAAAACCACTAATCACCAACAAGTGCACAAAGAGAGTTTTATCATCAATCGTAACACACTCCTACATGTTTCAACCTTGCTGGGTCATTTTCAGGGAGAACTTTTTTGTTATCGTTACACTAAGGTTGCACTTTATAGTTGAGTGAGAATGTGCTGTTGACTGTGTACTGTGTTGTTTTTGGAGGCATGAACTCTCTGTGGTCCTGGCTTGCAAGCCAGGACCACAGAGAGTTCACGCCTCCAGTACACAGTACACAGTTAACAGCACATTCTCACTCAACTATAAAGTGCAACCTTAGTGTAACGATAACAAAAAAGTTCTCCCTTAAGATGACCCAGCAGGGTTGAAACATGTAGGAGTGTGTTACGATTGATGATAAAACTCTCTTTGTGCACTTGTTGGTGATTAGTGGTTTTGTATAATATAGTGCACGGATATGGAACACATTAAATTCATACTGATATTTTTGCAGCCAGCAAGTGTTCCAGATCTCGTTTCCTCAGTTTCTTTGAGAGGCAAAATATAAGAGAAGTGTACAGTGGGTGGAAAAAGAATGTGGTGTTAAATGCCATGTCTTTAGAAAACGTACTGCACTTCCTGTAATTCAGTTTTCCCAACGTGACATTTCCATCCATGCTTCACTTGTTCTTTACATTCTTTGGTACAGGATCTGAGGTGCTCACAGTGGTGAGGATTCGTAATGTGGAGTGGGTTAGGACACTGTGTAGTTAGGTACATTTTTATAAATGTTTCAGTGGAGCATTCTGGGTCCTCTCTTCACAGGCAGTCGGAAGATGGGTGCAGTATGTCCTGACCGAAACCTCGGTACCCACTAGTTAGACTACACAGTTCCATAACTTGGAAGACAGTAATTTTGAATTTTAATATTCTGCATTTTCCTTGCATTGTATCGCTATTACAAAACAATTGAATGCATGTATTAAGCAGTAAATACACCTTATTATTTTACATTATATTTTGATGTGAGCAGAAATGTGTCGGAGAAAATATAATGTAAAATAATATTTCCTAAGAACTGTATTTAGTAAGACTAATAATTTCGAAGTCCGCTGTTTTTTTAGTGTCATGATGACTGGATGGAGGGTTCGGAGGTGAGCGTATTGCAGCCGAGGCGGCTGCTTTGCCGATGTCATGCTACATAGTTCCGTAAGTTACCACCAGGAGGATGCCTTATCCATAGCTAGTGAGCTTGGCCGGTTACAGTAAGGTACGAAGGCAACGCACGGGGCAGTGTAGTTGTACGTTTCCACGGAGTTTCGAAACTGTGAAAGGTGGCCGAAAGGACGAAGGTGGTTGTCGGGTGTTCAGGGTTGTTGCGAAAGTGAAAAGACATTTAAAATGGGAGGCAGACTTTCTGCTTTAGACCCTATGCAAGTTGAAGTTCCAAATTTGAAGGTACTTCTAGATCGTGATCCATATTTGAGATCCTACGAAAGAGAGTTTCGACGACGGTAAGTGTACAAACCGGTATGGTTAAGTAACATAATTGTGTTTTATCTTTTCATAGTAATAGCTTTTCAGCAGTTACTGAATTGCATTTGTAAGACATAATTGTAAAATACCGTTCCAGATGGACAGCTGAAGTTGTCATTTAATATTTTCCTGTGTATTTCTTACTTCCGTTAAGTGCCCTTTGCATGGAGGTTTCAAGGACGTACACCGTTGTGCCATTAAGTAATGTTAAGGTTACAAATTTTCATATTAAATTTTGTATACGTCATTTGTTATTAATGACGTTTATAGTTTTTGTGTGTGACTAATGTAACTGAAAAAATACTCCCTTGAGACAGGCTGTATAAGAGCTTGGGCATTGCTAGGTCTCATGCATGACATTCAGCAACATTTTGTCAGTTACATGAAGTATGTGTATCTTGTACCAGGTGATTGATTTTCTCATATGGTGAATTGAACTTTGCTTGATAACCAAGTCTGTCAGCAGGTCCCATATCTTTTTATTTTATATTTTTGTTTTATGTTTATATTTTACACTTAACCACATACTGGGCATTTGCTGTATGCACTGTTTCTTCTAACTCTTTTACCTTTGTTAGTATTACCATTCTGAACATTCATCAATGTTACATCTCTAACCAGAATTTGCCAGTGTTATATGTATTAATTTGACGTTTAAAAATACTTGCTGGCACGTGGTGGTGCACTTGGTTGAGGCACTGTGCTACAAGCTGGAAGGTCACAGGTTCGATTCCCAGTGGTGTCATTGGAACTTCTCATTGACATGATCCTTCCGGCTACACTATGGCCCTGGGGTCAACTCAGCCTCTAACAGAAGTGAGTACCAGGAATATTTACTGGGGGGTAAAGGCAGCCGGTGCATTGGGCTGACAGCCTTACCACCTTCTTGTGCCGATTGTCTTGAAATCTGGGAGCCTTAGCCTCCTGGAACCGTCAGGGGGGCTTTTTTTCTAGCTGCTCTCAAACATCTGTGATTGCAGTTGTAACCATAAGTAATATTTGTAATTCTTTCCCACATGTGCAGATATGCTTGTTTCCAAGATTACGTAGACAAGGTGAAGGAATGGGAAGGTGGGCTGGATAGCTTCACCCAGGGTTACAAGTACTTTGGAATCCACGTAAATTCAGACAACTCAGTGACAGCAAGAGAGTGGGCTCCTGGAGCAGTGCAAGTGTATTTGACTGGAGAATTCAGTATGTTACATGACTCGTGTGCAAGTTGTACTTTGCAATACTTGAAATTTGTTTCTTTGGCCAGGACTGCATGTTTTCCATTCTTTCAGTTGATGGATTGCCACATAATGTATTTGTAGAACATTAAAGTTGTAGATAAGTTGAGTTTGGATGAGTGTTGTTAACATTTGTCGTTATATATGAGGTGGCATACAACCTTCTTTTACTAGTTGAAAGAAGGGCATCAGAAAAGCATTAGACAATCTGATGTCGGAAAGTCACCCGTGCGTCTGTTCATGTGCTTGTGAGGTGCTGATTTATGTGAATGTCTACTTTGTATCTCACTTGTTCCTGCATATAACATAATCTGACAAGAACTTGTTAAATGGTTAACATGTGCAATGCATGCCTTTAAGTTGACCTTAGGAGGGAAATTTTGTGCGGGTAATGTTTTAAGTGATGGTTAACTTTTTCTTATTGTCATACTGTAGGCTCAAAACATTTTAATTTGCTGGGTGTGTGACCATTGTGGTGGGATATTCTTAAGTAGGAGTCATTGTATTTAGTATTTGCCATTGCTGGTGAATGCTGTCTCAGTAGTGGCATGTGAGACATTAGATGAATTGTATATGTGACAAAATGCCATTGGATAACTTATGTAGTCAAGTTGTATTAAAGGAATCAGATATTTAGACTGTAATTGTGTTATAATGTCCTTATGTTTGTGCTTTGTTCATTGACTATTGTCATGTCTTAGTTGCTGGCCTTTCATTGTTGAGGCCTGGGTTCAATCCTATTCCAGTCCGTCTGGGACTTGTGGTTAACAGAGTGGCAGTGGTACAGGGTTTGCTCCAAGTACTTTGGTTGTTAGCATCATTCCATCAGTGCCCCAGATTTATTCTTTTATTTATCAGAAGTGCATTATAATCCTAGCAGGTGCTGGCACCATTAAATGACATGCTTCTGTCAGTTTTTGTTATTGTCATCAGTATTCTGACTATAGGCTGCAGCTGTGTTTCATTTTCTACCTGTGTTGGTGATGGATGTCACCATGTTCTGAAACAGTAATATTGATGCTTCTGTTCACATAAAACATCAAGAGTGAAGTGCATTTTTTAGATGCATTTATATAGTCTCGAAAAACACCTGTGACCTTCCATCATGTCTATACGTCTGTCCACATGCATCAGCTCGGCACCCACCATATATTTTGAGTAAAATTTGATAGTGGGGACTTCTGTGAAGATGTGTCGCGAGATTCCACATTTTGTTGAAATCAGGCGAAAATATCGGGCACTTTACGTGAGCACCTAAGTATGTTTTATTGTTGCCTATGACATTAACCTTTTAAAGCCTAGTGGTAACTTCACATACGACCAGGTTTAACATTAAAAAATTCTACGTGGTGCTCATATTGCATTTATGTGTTTTGTACGGATCCCAGAACAAACAGCAACTTTTGCCTTATAAAACATTAAGAGACTGGTTTTTATAACTGAAGTGAAGAGTGTTTACAGCGCAGTACACACTGAGTCCTGATATAAAACAAATACACTTCGTCTTTAAAGGGTTAAATCAACATAAAAATGCTGTCTTTGAGTGAAATGTTATCAGGCTGTTACGATAGCCAAGGAGGTACAAACATTATGTGAAAGTGCTACAGTGTTATGTAATATATACAGTGCCTATCTTGTTGTATCTGGATCATGTAGATATTGTATGTTTATGTAATTGCAGTAGAATATAGCTATCTAGAATGCTAGTGCGTCCTTGCATCCTGCTGTTGCTATTGTATTCTGTGTAATTTCTGGCAAATGTTCGTTTGAGCGGAGGCATTGGATCACATTTATGGTACAGGCCTGTCAACTTGAAACTTGTGCAAAAATATAGTACTGTATTTGCTGTGGGTTGATGGTTGACATAGTCCTAAATGAGGAGAAATAATTGAGGTTAAACATGAAAATCAAATGTAATCAGAAATGTTGTGTACTGGAAGTAGTGAGTAGATGGATGTGATGCTGTGTATTTGGGTGTGTACAGTCTTGTGTGATTTTATTTTATAGACGGATGGAACAGGGAAGGACATCCTTACAAAAAATTGGAATATGGCAAATGGGAATTACAAATTCCAGCAAATCCTGATGGTTCCTGTCCAATTGCCCATTTGTCAGAAGTCAAGGTAATAATCAAGAATAAATTATTAATTATAAATTGTTTCTCTCTTTGGTCATTTCGTGTCAGATCAACACAGATCAGGCCCCAGCCTGCACCAGTTTGTGTGAAAAATGTAGCGGTGTTAGGTATCATGGCTGTAAGAATGCATATTACTTTTTGAGTGCAGTACATGGAATGGTTTTGAAATAGCAGAGGTCTAAAATTTCCAAAATTCAGGAACTATGGGACAAAAGTTGTTGTCTTATAATGGCTGCATCTTGCCAATACTGCTAAATTAGAGCACATGGAAATCTGACTTTGTGTTCTTTCCAGTGATATGCCACAAAGGTTTGTTTCACAGTGAAGTACAGATGTCAAACAACTTGAACTTTGATAAAGACTCGTGTGTTCTGGGATGTGATACTATGTCACTGTGCGAGTAGTTCTGATGTTCAATGTACAGAATTAGACATTGCTAAAGCTGACATCACTATAGTGCATTTTTGAAGCTGTTGTGTAAAGTAAACATATTGTAATCTTACTGTTGGTATCCCTGTTATTATCCTGCCATTAATTTATTAATTAGCCATATGATTATTTATGCTTGAACCAGTTAACATTTCTAAACAAAGGTTCATATATTTTTATGTAAATGTGAGTGATATGTACAAGGGTTCGTATTCTAATTATGTGCAGGTAGTGATACGTACAAAGAGTGGAGAACTGGTGGATCGCCTCTCTCCTTGGGCTGTGTACGTGGTGCAGCCTCCTAGGGTTGAGGGCTTCACATACAAACAGAGGTTCTGGAATCCACCTTTTCATGAGGTGAGGCATACGATGGCATACCTCAAAGGATACGTGTATAAAACATAGAATTTTTCTGTTTTTATGATTAATTTCTTTGCTTTTTAGAAATATCAATTTAAACATGACAGAGTAAAGAAGCCACTGAGTCTCCGTGTCTATGAATGTCATGTAGGGATTGCAACTGAAGAGCCTAAAGTTGGGACTTATAAGGAATTTGGAACAAATATCATCCCAAGGATAGTGAAACAGGGTAAGGCTTTACTTTGTTCCAGTATTTCAAGCTCCTTTCATAGTTACTTTTTAAAGAAACAGGGTTCTGTCCAAAAACGTAGTGCTGAGCATACGAGAAATTAATGCTATGACCGTCAATATGTGCGAGATTTGAGGTTTCCACAGTGGTGTTCCTGAGGATCCAGGTTTTCTTGGATGTGCTGCTGTGTCAGTAGGCGAGTGCTTCCCAACATTCTGAAGGATCATAGTGCCTGCATCTTTAGGGTCAAGCAGGAGGAGGCCAAGACTGCTTGACCCTGTTTGCTGCTCTTCCACTTTACGACAAGTTGGCACTGACACTGTTTTGTTTAATGCAGTACAATTAATATTGCTCTTTGACTAACCACATTTATAGAAAGTGCTGGAATTATTTTTTTTCTTTCGCTCGCAGGTGTGTTGCATCTATCAACAATGTTCATTGCATGTGGAATTGACTAGGAACAATTGTCAAATAAAATAATTTTCCTTCATGGCACATATTGCCTTTAAAGATCTGTTTTTTAAACCAGAGCTCAAATTGCACATTATTATTATTATTATTATTATTATTGTATTATGTCATATTTGATACCAGATTTTCTGAGCTACTATGACTGCAACCCTTACATCGCTCTGCTGGTATTAATTATAGTTCCTTTGTTCCCAGGCTACAATGCTATTCAGTTGATGGCAATTATGGAACATGCTTATTATGCCAGTTTTGGCTATCAAGTAACCAGCTTCTATGCTGCTTCCAGGTATGGATGCCTTCCTGATGTAATCACACACATATGGATTTGTAGTAGCCTGAAACTGAGAATATAATATTGAGATGTCAAAACATTTTGTGTTTTGTACACTTCTACTTGGCATGTGTACCTTCATACGTCAATAAATTCACATGCAGGTTTTCGTACCATTTATTTCTTAAAATCTTGGGTGCGTGGCTAATTCAGGAGCATGGGGTGTTGAAGAATATATGAAATATCTTTCACGTGTGGCGTTATCAGTAAATAGAAACCTGTCCTTTCATTTCTTGACTCTTTTCAGCTGTACAGGTGCAACGTTTTGTGTACTGACTGTATAAGCTGTGCCTGCCATGAAAATATAAACAAGAAACTGCTGAAAATTTTAGCATGGAAAGATTTAGTATAAAAAGCCACACTAACGTAACGGAGAGTGTTGTTCTGTGCAGTCGCTATGGAACTCCCGAAGAGCTGAAGGAGCTGATTGACACTGCTCATGCCCATGGCCTGTATGTACTGCTGGATGTGGTTCACTCGCATGCCTCCAAGAATGTTCTTGATGGTCTAAACCAGTTCGATGGAACAAACAGTTGCTACTTCCATGACGGTGTGAGAGGTGAACACTCTTTATGGGACAGTCGCCTCTTCAACTACTCTGAGTCAGTAATTGAGTTAACCATAGGTTGTTGAATGAACTAAGTACTTTTATTCTTAGCCTGTTTACCCAACTGTAATGCAAACCTACATATAAGATGACCTCACCACCCAATCACAATCTTAAATTTTCAGGGAGTACCTATTGACAATGTATTTAACTTTGTTCATCTTTAGAAGGCAACCTTCATGTTTTAGATAATGGACTAGGAAAAAGTTGTCTTATGTTCAGGTAAATACAGCATATTGCAACATTATGCTTTCTCGTAGAGAATGATGAAATGCTGCGTACAGTAGGCACTACACTATTGGCATCTCTAAATGTGGGTTTTTGTTTCATTTTTCTGCGACTTTATTCTTGAATGGCATAAACAGATGCTTTGTCTTGCCATGTTTTTGTTTATATTGGTTTTTAAAATTAAGAGAAGTTATTAGCATGTTTGTGGTCATATATATTAATTGCAAATGTTTCTGTGTCCGTGCCTGAAGCATGCCCGTTGTGTGTACACTCAGCCTGTACTTCAGGTGTTTGTGACTTGAGCATGAAGCCTTGAACTTATTGGGGAGGGGGGGGGGGGTGGCTGCAGCAGCTGTGTGCATTATTAGTCCTTACAGCACCCTATAGACATTTATTAGCTGTCTTCACTTCTTAGCACCCATTCCCATGGTCACCAGTCCCATATGAATGGAGACTGTGTTGAGGGGGAGAAGAAAACCCTGCTGTCCCTACCACGTATAAAACCACAATTCTGGGATTTCAGGTTCTCATGGCAATGCTATTGAAGATTCATGTCTTCTGGTATGTGACAGCGTCAACTGGTAGACAGGTGGGGTAGGAAGAAAGACGAAAGTCACATACAGGCCACAGAAATGGAATTCCTGAAAGGAATCAAGAGACATACTTTGCATAATCAGATATGTAACAGAAATATGAGATGGCCGTTAAATGTATTGCGAGTTTTAGGTAAAATTATAGGCAATAAGGATAAGTGGAGAGAACACATTGAATGGATGAGGACGGGAGCACGAAGGTTGCCTTCTGTTCCCACCCTGTCAGGCCAACCATGTAAAAAATTAACATGAAGCTGGAGCACATCTGAATGGCTAAGCCCTGATATGAAAAGCAAAGACTGTGTACCAGTTGACAATGTGACTTATCTGTGAAGACTTGAATCCCCAACACCACAGTCATTCGTCCTGAAATGTCTCTTTCTGCTTCCTAAACTGTCACAGTGATGGCACATGCAAAATTATGTTACTGCACTTTTAAACTTTTAATTTTCTTTTCAGATATGAGGTACTGAGATTTTTGCTATCCAATCTCCGATGGTACGCTGAAGAATATCGCTTCGATGGCTTCAGGTGATTGTGTGTTTTCTTTGTATTTATGACATGTTAACTGAGGATATCATATACTTAAATTCTTTTTCCTTTGTGGAGTGAAATGTGTGACATTTTGTGTGAAGAAATATATGAAGGGCTCGGCATCAAAATGCCTTGCCACAACTTGAATGAAAGTACTATTGAGGTGGCGTGGGTTTGTACATCACCCTTCAGCCTTTAAGCTGTACTCGTATGTTTTATGATTCGTCATTCACAGAATTAATGGAAACGATAACCGAACACATTACTGGTCAGAGTGGAACTCTGTGAATCGATTTGAAGGGACTATAAAACACAAACACATGTTATGTTTCACATGAAACACTTTTGAGGGGCTGTGCCGTGGCTCAGGCAGATGCCGGCCTCTCACAGCAGAGGCTGGGGGTCATCTCAGGCCAGTCCTTTTGGATTTGTGGTGGGCAAAGTGACAGTTGGAGATGTTGCTCTCCAAGTACCTACGTTTCTCCGTGCCAGTACCACCCACCAATGCTGGATACCCATTCATTAATCTTATCACAATGCTGTATAACCTTAGCAACTGACAGTGTTGTTAAATAACATGCTTAACAAGAAGAAACCCTTTTGGTGTTCCTTTTACATCCAGTTTCCTTACACCTTCCCAACTTGGTCATGGTGTTTGTCTGGCATTGATGGTACGGCTGTAGGTCTATTCTTCCATATCTCCCAGTGTTACACTGCAAGTGAGAAACAGCTTGGTCAGCCACCTTTTCAGCGTTCAGATGTGCAGGATATGTCCGCCTTCATGAGGCTGTGAATGATTATAATTTTGAAATCTGAAAGTAACACATGTGTTCTAAGTAGAAGAAGATTGTTCCAAAGCTTGTCTTGAGAGTTGTGATTACATCTTGTTTGCCCCTTTGTATTGAGTGGTCTGAACAAATACTGTAGTCCAGTCGGGTAGTTTACTCTTCCCTTGGTTGCCTGTACAGTCAGTAGTCATGATGAAGTTTGTGCTGCTGGTTATACTGGACTGTACTTTTACAGTGTAGCTAAGAGAAGTGTTTATGTTGGCAGGTTTGATGGTGTAACGTCCATGTTGTATCATTCGCGTGGCATTGGCGAGGGCTTCAGTGGGCATTATGATGAATACTTTGGTCTGAATGTAGATACTGAGGCGCTGGTATACTTGATGCTGGCTAACCATATGCTTCATGAGTTGTACCCAGATACCATTACGATTGCTGAGGTGAGGGCTGCATGTTAGAATACACAGAGAATAAATGAAGGTGTGAGGTTCATCCAGAGTGTCAGTAGTTGTCACTTGGTTTACAAGTTTAAGTCAATCCTCGGAAATTGCTCTTAAGGTGGAAAATTACAAAACAAAAATTGATCTGCCATTAAGTCCCATGTTTCAGTTTTAATGTGTTCCAGAGGTCAGATATTTCTCTACACTGAGCTACAGAGTTCACCTGAACGCACACAGCACAGTACCCAAGTAAGGAAAATATTACCCCAGTGGTCAATTACTGTATTTAAATCATATTGTTTGCCATTAGGCTATGCATAGACAGTAGTTAGATAGTTAAACATTAGGTACAGTCCTTATTATAAATATGAATATAACACAAACAGATGTTTATTGCATTTTAGAACAGTAATCTCACCAGTTTTGGGATTGGTGGGTCATTGGGGTAAGGATCATCAAATGACCATACGTTGATGTTCACATCCATGTCTGAAGGTCTGACAGCATAAGTGAGTGTCTGAGGTTAAGTTGACTGCAGACAAAGAATAAGTTGGGTTTGTGTGCCTGACAGCTGCCTTTACATGCTATAAAGCTTGTGGTAACCAGTGATAATGTCGTTCATCATCTGACAGCAGAGCTTCTATCCATGTTGGGTACATTATTCTGCATGGAGCTTATATAAGCAAAAATTGTACGTGCGCACACGGGTGTGTCACACCTCATGCATCGAGTTGAGCTGAGTGAGGCTGAGGCTCGGGTTTACCTCTGCTGTGTGGTAGTGAGTCAGATTGGATTTGGCATGGCTGTTTTGGGTTCTGTTAGTGTGCTAGCAACCATGCAGACTCATGGTAAGAGCGCTGTCAGTTGCTAAGATTGGTGATAGCTGAGTGAATGAATGAATGAATGAATGAATGAATGAATACAGAGTATTGATAGAATGGTACTCACAAGGGCAGACGGAAGTACTTGGAGAAAGTGTTGTAGTGCTGCTGTATCCACTGCACATCTGGTGTACGTAATTAATATGGTGCATTTTTGTCTTTGCATTTGTGTGTGCAGAGCCACAGCAGTGAAGTTATCTCAGAAATTCAGTGTTTTGTGGTGTGCTGCAGGATGTGTCTGGTATGCCAGCCACCTGCCGTCCTGTGTCGGAGGGAGGACTTGGGTTTGATTATCGACTTGGCATGGCAATTCCTGATAAATGGATAAAGCTTCTAAAGGAAGTAAAGGATGAAGATTGGAACATGGGCAATATTATTCACACACTCACAAATCGACGGTGGCAGGAGAAGACAGTTTCTTATGCAGAATCACATGATCAGGTAATTAGGAGTTAAGCAGTCAGTTATGTATAAACATTTTTGTGGCAGAAAAATGACAAAGTGTGAGAAAGATGTGTGATATTGTTCATGTGGAAGTGGGGGCGGAATGTTGGGTGGAGTGTGAGAT
The DNA here is from genome assembly GCA_013340265.1 of Coptotermes formosanus. NCBI lineage: Eukaryota > Metazoa > Arthropoda > Insecta > Blattodea > Rhinotermitidae > Coptotermes > Coptotermes formosanus. The sequence goes on along the minus strand of BLKM01000334.1, from coordinate 151,842 downwards.
TGCTGTATGATATTCTTGACAACATATTAATAAAGAGCAACTATCAAACTACACTACCCTGTTATTAGGGTTTACTGAGGATATTGCCATAAAATATTGTCGCAGTAAGTTTTATATATTTGATTATCATGTGTTGCGAATTGTGAAATGACTCAAAAACTTTGTTTATAACACACACGGTAGCCAGATGCCAGCTGGTACCTTAAAATAGGTCACCGGAAACTTTATGATCCTTCTCCACTCTCTCTTGTCTTTTGATGGCATTTGGTGTTGAATGACTTCTTCAATTGAAATATCGTCAATAAATATGTGCCGAATATACCACCAGTCAAGTTATCATGTTGGATGAGCAGAGGAATCATCTCAACTTACATGAAGAGTGGATAACCTTGAACAGTTGATAAATGTAAGTGACGAAAGTCAAAACACTGCACCATGTTGTGTACATGTATGAACGAAACAATTTGAAGTTTCTGTATATGAACTGAGTAAATGCACATTATTCCTGTGTATACATTCTAGGTTAGCTGATGAGTTTGAATTAACATCACCATATTCTGATTTCTGGGATATGTATGTATGTAAATTTTAACATCTTAATCATGTACTCTTGCACCGGAGTTTTGTCTGTTTTAATGCAGTACTATACAGTAACATAGAAACTTGTCTGATGATGGCATGACCATACCAAAATATATTAGCAAGATACATGGGTGTATTTACTTGAGTGTTCGCCCAAAGAATGTAGGTGACTGAAATGTGTGGTGGTGAGTAATGTGTACAACATGACATATGAACATTTTATCATCTTTAAGTAACCTGAGAACTATGCAGTCATTTGTATCTTTTTTTTTTTGTTATAATTTAGTGGTGTATGACTTTAGTTACTGATACAGGAATGGTAAATGAATAATGTTCTTTCCTTAATTAAGATGTCTCTGTAATCCTGTATCTGTGTATTGTTTGATTCAAGGCCTTAGTGGGAGACAAGACAATTGCATTTTGGCTAATGGACAAGGAGATGTACACACATATGTCAACTCTGTCTGAGCCATCAGGAATCATTGATCGAGGACTAGCATTGCACAAGATGATACGGCTGATTACACATGGATTGGGAGGGGAGGCATACCTTAACTTTATGGGTGAGTAAGTTAGGCAGTATCACAAGAAAGACATCGAAACAGTGGGGGCTTTGCAGCTCGCTCAGGCAATATAAAAGAGTTGCTCCTACACAGACTGTTATTAGTGTCAGTGATGAACTAACTGACTGAGTGAGTAACTAACTAACTAACTAACTAACTAACTAACTACATGGAGCAGAATCCTTCTTGAGAAGCTGACAGTTCCTCAGGATCTAGAGACTCTTTCCATTTTACAGAACCTGAAGGTTCATTTCAGTACTCACAAGAGCGCATCACTTGTCCATGTCCTGAGTCAGATGAATGCAGTTTATGCCTTACCATCCTATTTCATTAAGATCCATTTTAATATTGTCCCATTTGTGCATACTTTCTGCAAGTGGTGTCTTCCTTTCACTTTCCCACTGGAACTGTGTATGAATTTTTTTCTTTCCCACATCTGCCACATTGGGTTGCAGGTGTTATACAGGTATGTCAATATTGACTTGGGCATTGAGTCAGTATTTCAAAGCATGAAAATTGGTTTTAGCCTTAACAGTTAGAAAATACTCTCAAGTTTTTTTTATGTTTGTAGGCAATGAGTTTGGTCATCCTGAGTGGCTGGACTTTCCACGGGCTGGAAACAATGCCTCATACCATTATGCACGTCGTCAGTGGCATTTGGTAGATGATGACCTGCTGAAGTACAAGTTTCTGAATGCATTTGATGCTGACATGAACAGCCTAGAGGAGTGCCATGGGTGGCTGCATAAAGATTCGGTAATTTGCGGTCGGCTAGGTTGTAGGCATACAGGGCACATATCCATGTCATACTTACGAGGTCTGACACCAAAGTAACAGACTGGTATTTGTATTCACGAGGTGGCAGCACTGATGAGGTGGTGTATGTGAGATTTTGAGGTTCTCACATTGGTGTTGTTGAAGATTCAAGTCTTCTAGAATGTGACACTGTGTTGCTGGGTGAGTAGTTCTGATGTTTCAAATTGAGAGTGCCTTTATCATCAGGGTCAAGAAGTTTAAGAAAAATGGGCTGTTTGACCCTGAAGATGAAGACACTATAGTCCTTGAAAACACAAGTGACACATTCTGACATCACAGAAGACTTCAATCTTCAGCAACACAGCTGTGAGAACCTCAAGTCTTGCATCATACCAGATGTTCTCGTATTGTTGCAGAATTCACTTCACATTAACAATTCAGTCAATAATATAGGCTCACACGGAATGATATATTATTGTAAAACTTAGTATGCTAAAGTTTGGACAGTCGGATGCGTGTTTGAGTACTCGGTACAAGATTGAATTGTGTTTAGGGGTATGTAAGCTGGAAGCATGAGACCGATAAAGTGGTGGCTTTCGAACGAGCAGAGCTGCTGTTTGTTTTCAACTTCCATCCAACGCAGAGTTTCACTGACTATCGCATGGGGGTGGAGGTGCCTGGGGAATACAAGGTGGCTCTGGATACAGATGGTAAAAAGTATGGAGGCTTCCAGCGAGTGGATTCGAATGTTCCACATTTCACTTTTCCTGAAGATTTTGCTGGAAGAAAGAATTCAATCAAGGTAAAAGGAAAATCATAATATTTTGAACTTACTCCTTGTTTAATGATTTATTTAATCTCCATGATCTGGGACTAAGGTCTTTAATCTGCCACTGCTACATGTGTTAGCGGCCAGATTTTAACTTGATGTGTAATGGTATCTTCTCCAGAAAACACGACACAGAGCCTTCTGGATTGCATGCATGTGTCATCAGTGATAGGACATCACGCATGCTGATCACTTGCATGTATCATCACAGTATTGTGACCCTAAGCATGGTGAATAACATGTATGTGCCATTACATAGTTGTAACACTACTCATGTTGATCACATGCATGTGTCATCACAGTATTGGGACAGTGAGCATGGTGGATCATTTGCTTGTGCCATCACATAATTGTGACATTTAGCATGCTGAGCACGTGTGGGTTGTGACATTACTGATACGCAGTCAACGAGAATAGAGGTGGAATGTGTTGCCTTTGTCTTCATTGTTTTCCCACTTCTGTGTATCAGAAGCCTGTAACTTCCACCTGTAATAATGCATTTCGAACATATTTGGAGTATTGCCGTCTTTATCATAGTCTTTAAATAGTGTGAGGACATGATTTGTGCTTTCATTTCAATATAGTGAGTTAAAAACTGTCCTCCAGGCTGGAATTTGACACGCAACTTCTGTCTAATTCTGTGCATGAGATGCATGAATGGATGCTATTCATTTGTGCCACTCTTTAAATGTGATGTAAAATGTGACAGGTAACTTCAGTCAAAGTAATTTATCCCTGTCCACATTAGGCAGGCATATTGAGGGAGTAAAGGTATTGTTCCACTCATTCTTAACCTCGGCACTAGGTGGATGTGACTAATCGACTTCAAATCCTAGCCACTTTATCCCTGGGACAGGAAACCTGGCACCCATTGAAGAGGAGGCTAGGTAGGTCTCAGAGCCAGTCTGCATGTTTTGGAGAAGAGATAATTCTCTGGCCCCTGCCAGGGATCATTCCCTAAATATTGCGGTCCATAGCCTGGTTACTGCAGTGACTGAACTGTCATGGCTGTAGTGTGTGCACAGCACAGTTCTAATTTTTGGATTGGATGTGGTGGTCTGTACAGTTGTGCCACAAAGCATACTGGTTATCAAACCCACAAACACACAGCTTGAATGCCACAAGATTAATTCTGCTATTCACATTCTCTAAGGAATATTTTATGAATCAAAATGTTAATGATTTGTGTAAACATTTTCAGCTGTACTTGCCATCACGCTCAGCGCAGGTGTATGCGAGGGTTTAGTTGCTGTGGGCATGGTGCCTTGACATGCTGATTGCCCGCCATATATTTTTATACATTTGTCAGTACGTCTGTACAGATTCCATATTTCAGGGTAAGTAAAAGTTCATAGTCAAGGATTTTAAGTTGCCTAATTTAATTTACTTGTTGGTGCTTGATACTTGTATGTAAAAGTGCAGTAAGTGACGCTTCATGATGAGTATATATTGTATATACTTAAGAATCTCATGTGTAAATGCACACACTAGCATTTTTGTACTATTTGTGAAAACCATGAATGCCAATGGGTAGAGTTGGACTGCTGGTGATTGCAGCCGACACGCAGCTGTAAATTCGTACATATTGTACAAAGGGAATAAACCCACTGAGTTGTAATGATGAGCTTAGAATGAATGGTATTATTTACTTAGTGAGCCTGAAGTATGCTGTATATATTTAACACCTACTAATTGCGTGTTTCATAATTACAAAGATTTTACAGTATCTCCCTGCTTAATCTGCAACACATTTCGGCCGTTAACAGTTGTCATCAGGGAGAACAGTTATCACAAAGGAATGATATTAATGTAGGCACATCTCATTGTCATTATACAGCCCCACTGATACTGGTATTTACAGTCAGTGGGGGTAAACGTGGCCGGTGCACAGGGCCGGCAACCTTACCACCTTCATGTGCTGATTGTCTGGAAATCTAGGAGCCTCAACCTTCTGGAACCCTCAGGGCCTGTTCAGGCCTGTACAGGGATAGCTTTACTTTGCTTTTACAGCAGTTCCGTCACTAACTCCATGGAACACTTTCCTTTGTGAGAAGCAGGTAGTTTCTAAGCTGATGAAGAAATTCTCCCCATCCTGTGGAACCTGAAGGCTTATTACTGTGTTCTCAGCAGCTTTCCACTGGTCTGTGATGTGAGCCACATGGATCCAGTCCTCACCTACCCATCCTGTTTCTTAATAATGATGAATCTTGTGTGTGCTTTATTATTCTATTTTTAGTGAATGTAACTGTGGACATTCCTCGGATGGCAGGATCCATGTTTCTTGTCCATTGCCTGTTTAACCTTTAGAAGCTGAATGATGACTTAAGTTATTATTAAATGTAATGAAGAGTGGCTCATTGTTGACCAAGTTGTTAGAAATGTGCATTATAGCAACCAGCCTTCGCTGCTGGGATTTACTGGCTGTTTAAACCTCTGTGTTTAATAGGTTAAGCCTTTCCAAAGAATCCACTTTAAGTGAAGGTGACTTCATAGTGAGTATTGTGAGATCCACTAAACACTCAACCTGTCGAAGGCTGCATAACAATTCATAGCGTACTTGATTTTAGAGTGAAGGGTTTTTAGCCTTGCCTCTGTTTGCCAAAATACAGATCCATGCTTGGTTGACCCTCAGTGTGTGCTTGTTCAGTATATTCACAGGTACCATCCATATCTTGAGACAACCTTAGGTACCAGCATACTGTGGTGCATGGATCACATATGAATAATAAATAATTTATTCATTTTATTAAATCATATACAGTGTACACCAATAGATGAGCTGTGAATTGTGTGGTGTGTTGAAAAGATCAACACCGTTACACTGAATGACAAGAGTTGCCACTCTGAAATACCTGTAACACCCATTTCTTCAAGTTTATTTTAATTCAGAACACTGTAGAGCAGGTTTCTAACACCAGGTGCTGGCAAATCGTCATGGACCAGTAATGGCAAAGATCTGCACAATTTTGAAGGATTAAGTTGGTGCAAAACAGAATAAGTGTATATTTTATTCTTTATTTTGGCAACACGTTTCAGTCATCTTCATAGTGTAAAATTTGTAAAACGTACAGTATAAAATTATATTAAAAGGTAATAGTAAATGGGAGCCCAGTTTTTACATTCAGACCAAACAGGCTTACATGTTGCTGTGTGAAGCTTGTTAGAACTATTGAAAGGTGGTTAAAAGAGGATTTGTAAAGTATGCTGCTGTATTTTGATGTAGTAGCAGAATGCACAGCATATGGTCCATGGAACATCACCTTGCAGTTCAAGTTTATTTTATTGTTTTGGATGGCTGGTTAAAGATGTTGATTTCCCAGTTAGTTACGAAGTGTGGGATCTCCATCATCACTATGCAGGAGCTGCACAAGTGTTACACAGTGAAGAGTACTGTCATTATACAGTATATTCTGCCCATTGGCGGCATGCCTGATATCAACTATTGGTAAAGGTAAAGGTACAGTTAAAGCCATCCCTGTCCAGCCATGATGGCATATAGGGGGAATAGCAGTACAACACTACTCATTCTTAACCGCAACACCAGATGGAGGTGAATGGTCAACTTCATGACCCAACAGCTTTACACCTGGGGAAAGAACCCTTGGTGCCCACTGAATGGGATGTTGGGTGGTGTCCCAGAACTGGTCTAGACATTTTAGAGAAGAAAAATGTCTTGTGTCTGCCAGGACCCAAACCCTGGCTCACCTAGCCTGTAACCTGGTCACTACACTCATTACACCAGCTTGGCTTCTATATTAGTAAGTAAAATAATCTGAACTTTTAAATTGCCCCTGATTTCTAATTAATCAATGCATACCTGCGCTCTTTCCTAGGGTGAAGCAGGCTGGGCGTGGCGTTGACCACCCACCCCCATTCAGTGCCAAGGTTAAGAGGAAGTAGAGCTGTGCCTCTACATGCTGTCTGTCTCTGCATGGTCTGTTATGAGGAGACCTTTCTGATTAACTGTCATTATTCTGTTCAGCTGTTTAACATTGTTAACTGGGTTAAATTGATTTCTTCCTATGTTCACGTCAGGTAATTATTTATCGAACTGTTGAAGCTTCGCAGTGATTATTAACATTACTGTCATCTGGGACATTAACATCCTGTAGCCAGTATAAAGTTCTGCCAGCCTGCATGGTGTCACCTCCAAGGTGATGTTGGATTCAACTTCATGTTTGCTGCTTTTACAGTGGTTATTTTGCTCACAGTTTTGTATGGTTTTGACATACAGTCCCTTATCTGGAGGAAATATTGCAAGTTTTAAGTGTCTAAGAACTGTGTCACCAAAAATATTGGGATTAGCTAGCCCAAGGATGAGTGGAAGCTAGTGGAAATGCTGGGCTCTTGCTACTACTGTTTCTGTGTCTGGTTGTGTTTTTGACTTAGTTTCAGGGTTTCGTATGTCCAAATATATACATATTACAACATATACTTGATTTTGCCCCAATCTTTAGGTATGAAAGTGAAGATTTCCGTCTCCACTCCATAAAGGCCGAGTGGAGGTATAACTCCACTCATTCTTAACCTTGGCACTTTGGAGGTGAGTGGTTCATTTCACGCCTCGACCGTTTTACCCCCGGGGAAGAACCCCGATATCCGTGAAATAGGAGGCTGGGTGGGCCCCAGAGCTGGTCTGGATGTTTGGAGAAGAGAAAAATGTCTTACCCGTACTGGGATTGGAACTCCGGACCGTCCAACCCTTAGCCTAGTCATTATACAGACTGAGCTGCTCCATCTTCAGGCGTGGCACGTACAAATGCTAAATTGTGTGGCACCTACCATGAAATATAAATTAACTGTTCTGTTGGGGGTTAATTGTCACATAAATCACACGTTCTGAACACAGATATGCGTGACACAACATAAACAATAGAAACTTTTCATAATGCAAAAACGAAAGCCATATATGAATACAGTAGATGGCCAATCACATTTATCACATGGCAGAGGAAAACCTGCACATGAATGACGAGCACATGAAATATAACATCATATTTGAGACAGTGTATCAACACAACACAGATAGCAGCACCAGCCAAAAATACAACCCCAATCACAGATCATTTATTATACCCCAATGGTAAAATGTCAAACGGTACCAGACCAACAGCAACACTGCTGTGGTGATGGTCGGTGGCATTGTGCACCAAACGTCGACCCTTCACCTTCCGAACACTGTCATGTAAGTATTGGGTATGGCCCTTATAATGTATATACTTCTCCATATGTCTTTCACAATCATCGTTACGTGTTTACAAATGTAAGTGTATGTATACAGAAATGATAATTAAGACGTGCACCATTACGTCTACAACTAACAACACGAAAGACGGGCATTTCCGACATATCGATAGCCAGAGTCTCGAAACAACAAATATGGAGACCTTCCATTTTTGGTTTCATCGCCACACCAAATATCTAAGTGGACCGACGTATGGAAATTGTGAAAGTGAGTAACCACGACAACTGTAAAATGTGTAAATTTTGATAATTCGATGAATTTTTGTTGGAACGATGACTTATAAGATTGTTGTCACATTTCCTGTTATTTTACATTTATGACTCGTGAATTGCAGTTCAGCATTTCTGGATGCTGCGGTTAATGTCAGTGCTTGCAGAAGTATTTAGCGAAGCGAGGTGAAGTGCATATTCTAATATGACTATACAAAAACGAAGTTACAATGGAAGTGGCCAAGAATCGTAACATTGGTTTGGTCTAGCCTTCACGAACGGTTATCGTGTGTGCCTACTCGCGTTTTGTTGCACAATGACCCGTAAGCAGGGTAAGTAGATGTGTAGTATGTGTTTGCTAGTGTGAGGATGGGATCAAGCTTGTGTCTGCCGCTGCTGTAGGCTGTAGGCCGACTAGTAGTCAGACTTCATAATGGCCTAAAACAGGCCGAAACATGTTTTCATAACTCTGTATAGTGCCATACGTTAATAAAGCTGTAGCCCCAATCAGTAGTTTTCACAAACTGTGTTCCATCAAAATATTTAATGCTGTTTAGGGAGGTCATCAGTCTTTTTTACAGAATCGTATGAAACATCGGCCTTGGTGGGGAGGGGGGGGGGGAAGGAAGGAGCGAGCAGCCGCACGGGGCGCGAAAGTGGGCTAGGGTCGTCGGAGACGAGGGTGGAATTTTGCTATGAAATTAGTTGGTGTGTTTAACAAACGATCTATACTTGAAACTTCTATTCAAGGCAATGTAGATGCGTATGTGTAGGAAGACTGCTACGCGTGCTTTAAAAATAAAGTGAAAACTACGTAATAAACGGCATGACTGGCCCGCAGGGGGGGGGGGGGGGGGAGTGCGGACACATTTCGCAAAGAACGCCGAATTGGCTGTGCAGAACATAAAGACGTAGATAATGTGGGCATTATTAAAAAATTTGATGTCATAATACTGCAGTACAGACTAGGCTATGGACTGGGAGATCCGGGGTTCGAATCCCGGTACAAGCAGTGGCGGATCCAGGAAATTGTTTTAAGGGGGGGTACGTGAATGAAATTGTAGGAAAAATGCAATCAATGTGAAATAGTGCTTTGTTCTGAAAAAGAGTCATGTAAACAAAAATAGAACAAAAACTTCGCTGTTAATGTCCAATAATGTCAGTTTCACTGCTTGGTCTATATGTTACGTAAATTAAAAGTTTCAATAAAGTATAAATTAAAGATGCTTGCCTTTATAATTACGCACAAGCCAAAGATTCGAGGGGTGCGCCTCCTCCCTGGATCCGCGCCCTGGGGCAACAGATTTTTCTCTTCTCCGAAACGTCCAGACCGCCTCTGGGGCCCCTCCCAGCCGCGTGTTCAGTGGGTGCCGGTGTTATTTTCCGGCGATAAAGCGTTCGGGACATGATGTTAACCACTCACCTCCATCTAGTGCTGAGGTTAAGACTAAGTGGCGTTGTACCTCTGCTCTCCATATAAGCCTTGACGACTTGGAGAGGGACAGCTTCACCTTTTCCCTGTGATAATCACCGTGCTTTAAAACGAGAGTCAAGTAGAAGCGCAGGTTCTGACGTACGATTTCTGTGAAAGAGAGAGCGCATAGTAAAACGCAGTCCTGCTGCTTCGTCAGTAAGACAGACAAGCCCCAGAAGACAGACAAAACGTTTCTAGATTAGAACTTCTAAGCAGGAAAAAAATGCTGTAATTTATCCTGCAGATTACTGTTTTCTATTTGAATTATCACTGGTCATGCAGGGAATCAGGAATATTCCTTAATTCCAGAACGGAACAGTCTGTGTACGCAGATCATGTTCATAGAAGTATTGTATTCGTATTGTATTTTATTTATTGTACATCCGTATTGTTACATTGGTAACAGTGGACTTGGCTGACACATTATTACAATATAAACCAGGAACATAAATGCTGCTTCAGTTATTAGAAGTACTGTTTTAGCAACCACTGTCAAGACAGTGCTTTATCATTGCTAACGCTCGGTTGCAAAACCACTAAGGTGAATCTCGTTTATCCAGTTCAGCCCTTCTTTATGTTCCATTCGGGGGAAGGGGTGATGGAGGATGGAGGAGGGAATATAAACGAAGCCGGACGCATTCATGTTTTTTGTTCGTTCGCTTGTAAGAACAAAGGCATTTGGTATTGTTCTACCCACGTCAGAGTTCTTAAGTCGCTTTGAGCACACGGGTTTAAAGAAATTGTTTAGATAAGTGTAAGTTGAAGTGAGGGAGTATTACGTACGCAGATAAATTCACGTTGACCCGGTTTATTGAGAGTCTTCAGCTGTAGATTGTCCCACTTGTATAGCTAATGGAGTTATTATCTTCTAGAGATCTAGCCTAAGTATAATTTGAGATTGACCTTCTCCGACTAGCCTATATACTCATTCAGATAACAGCACGTGTTCCGGTGTGTAGTCATCCTCTCCTCACGTGTATTAGGCCTCTTTCACATGCGACACTGAGTCGCCAGAAAAGATGCTTTTCGCATGGTCGGTATTCTGCCTGAGATCTCGGGGCGACAGAATTATTGTCGCTCGAGGAATGAGGGCGTGTGACGGGAGACTGCAGGACCACGCTACTGGTGTGTGTCAGTTGTCAGACTGCAGGTGACCACCGTGGCGAATTAAAGCGAAATATTCGACACGGAAATTTTATGCATGTAATTCGCACACGTCCAGTATTGATTTCCTCATATTTTCTTGTTTTTGTCTCCTACAGTTCTTCAGAAGGGTCCAAAATAACCATTTGTTTCGCCTGTCACATATGATGCAGTGCACACGCATTTTCGTTCTTTTTAGGCGCTTTCGCAAAATTGCGAAAAGAGACAGGTTCGTCGTGTGTGTACGTCTGTCTGCATGGAACAACTCGGCTCGCACTCCGCAAATTTTCGTGAAATTTTATATTCGAGTATTTTTCGAAAATCTACCCAGAAAATTCAAGTTTGATTAAAATCTGACAAGAATAACGGGTACTTTGCATGAAGACCTACGTAAACTTATGATAATATGCCGCTGAAGTCTTCTTAGAATCATAAATATTTCAGACAAAATTTGTAGAGAAGATCAAAACACACGTTTTTTGTTCAATAACTTTTTTCCGAGAATCGTGCCGTTTGTAAGATATGTCGAAAAATTTGCTAGAACCAGGCGGGCCACAGATGACAATAGAGAAGGCGCATGCGCTGTGCATGCTGGATAACTAAGGCTACAAACACCAACTCGGAGTATATAATAATACTTGTTGCTTTGCTACGCCAAGAATGGTTACGCGATCGCGCCCCGGTGTTACGTATAGACGTACAGTGCCTGTGTTGTGGAATATCCGCATGGCCCAGCTGTACGGTTACACTGAGCGTTAATTTTCAGTGTGAGAGTAAGGACAGTCTCTCTGACGTCACGGCATCTGGTTTCTCTTAGTCACCGGGCGCCAGGACGCCAGTTGCCGGCGACCTAGTGTCCTGACTGACAGAGGCCTTAAGGATTCAAGTTTTGCTTCAGTTCTCAGGGATGACACAACGGTTTGTTACTTTCTTTTGACGAGACGGATTTTGGAAAGAAAGATATCGTATTAAAAAGGGTAACCGTTGTGTCAGTTTGTGCTGAGCGACGAGTGTAATAAAACGTAGCTTTTGTTAATCCAAAAACAGCCTCCTGCCCCTCACCCCCGAGAAGATCTTGTCAATTTACTCATTTTCTTCATGAATATGTCGCAGTGCCCCGTGACTTTAGTTGTTCATGTTGTAATCACGTGTCCCGTTCGCTTTATCTGCCTTTATCTGCTAACCTGGCGCAGTGCATTCCACAGAGCAGTGATATGCAGTGTAGCCCATACCTGTCCATTTAGGAGTGTACAGTCGTTTTTCTCGCCGCGTATAAATAACAGTTATTAATGATTATGTATTATTGATTGGGCAGTTTGTTTCATTAAATACTAGATACACAATTTATCGCACGGAAAGTGGATTACATGAAGTTCGGCTAATTCGCTGTTACATTATTAAGTGGCTATTTTCTTAATTTTTTAGCAATTACGAATTGTTTCAATTATTTATGGAACCTTTGAAGAATTTTTAAAAGCACGTTTTATAAAAGACGCACGAACAGGATACCTGCTGCTTTCATTTAACTGTGAAGCCTGTGTGGTCCGCTAATGTTTCGCTTGCTGACAGTGTGGCCCGCACTGATAAGAAGTTTGCCGATCCCTTATAGAGATGAAGTCTGTTGTCAAAGGGTTAATGGGTCATAATCGATATCAAGGCAGTTCATTACTAGAAACAGCTGAGGTAAAGGATTCCGACAGAATTGCCTAGTTACAAGACAGAATACAAGTATGTGGACTGCAGAGGGCTACATTAGGGCATGTGGGTGCTTGTCCCTCTGCACGTTCGCGTGCCCCATCAGTGTGTCATGCGTTTGTTGTCTCCTTCAACACATTAACCTTTATCCTGCTAATGTGGAATATATGGTGAGCTGCTAATAATGCCAGCACCACTAATGTGTAATATTTGGTGACCTACATTTGGCATATCTGTGTGCACACACTTACTGGGCTACCCCGAGTAAGTGTGTGCACACAGATATGACATAGGACGTCTTTCACGATTGATTCAGTGTTGAGGCATTGTGCAGAGAGAGAGAGAGAGAGAGAGGGTCTCCTTTCAGCGCTGCCAAATGTAGGTCACCAAATATTACACATTAGTGGTGCTGGCATTATTAGCAGCTCACCATATATCCCACATTAGCAGGATAAAGGTTAAAGTATATTCCTACTTCCTTTCCTTAGGACACAACCAGCAGTCGTGTGCCTGAACTTTGGATCGTGTGACAGGCTAGCGGGAAGTGTTGGTAAGTGTCGTTGCACGATTCCTTACGTAGCAACTTACGCAATAATGTGTGCAAGTGCCCTGTGTGTAAGAGTTCGTTGCGCAGCTGCAGTTTACTGTTTTGCTGTTTGTTGACCTAACACATCATTGATTTACTCGTAGTCTGAGCACCGCGAACTTGCATCATAGCAGCTTAAGTGCACTAAAGGCGTCTTCTGAACTCTCGTGCAACTCAGTGTGAGGCTAAAGCGAATGTTCAGGAATCATGTTAAGAATTCGTGTACATGCCTAAATTCTTGTTCGTTTAGAGATCTAAATTTGTTGTTCTGTATATAGGTCTATATTGCCCCGCACATAGACCATAGACCTATATTGTCTTCCTTCCTATAGGCCTGTGTTGTTTTCCTATATGTAGGATTGCAAGTGTTTCTTTTTTAGATTTTCCATCTATGTAAAAAGGCCTGCGTAATTTATAAATCCTTCGTTACCCAGTACAGTGAAATGTTGACAGTAGTACATAATTTAATCTTTGCCATATTTCGTCGGGTGGTAACAATACACGAATTGATTCTTACTAAATACACTGAATTACTTCGCAGAAAAATGGGACTTCTGTTTAGGGTAGAGCCGTCAACTTCTCATATCCGAATGCATAATCGACTATTTACCCTATATTCACGCTAAGTTTGTTTCGTTCCTAACTCCATGATGAAATTCTCCTACTGGAACAAACAGTGAAAATAATAACGGTCCAGTAATAAGTTTGTAAGAAATTAAACGAAATATTAATTTTTGTTGTCTGATACACGAACCAACTCCAAGACAATGTACGTCAGATTTGTTTCAATTTAAGGTTTGAAACTTAAGTTTCATTAGGCGGAGTCCAAAATGTTTCGATGGGCAGTTTCGAAAATGTTTCGATAATGATGGGCTGCCCTTCATCATCAGGGACACAAGACATATCAGAAAAAGGAAGGAAAACATTACAACTGATGTCTTGTGTCCCTGATGATGAAGGGCTGCCCATCGAAACATGTTGGACTCCGCCTAATGAAACTTTAAGTTTCAAATCTTGAGTTGAAATAAATCTGGCGTACGTGGTGTTGGAGTTGGGTCGTGTATCGGACGTTGAGTTACTAACACGGTATGAAAAATATTAAAATTAATTTTTGTTATTTGTTGTTTACTTGCATTCATTTCGTTTTACTAATAAACTGGTTTAAGAAGCCAGTTAAATAACCAGTAACAAATCTATATCTATAAATGTTACTTTATAAGAAACGAAAGCTGTCCCTATGACAGTAATACAATAAAAATGCCAAGACTTGATATGTAGTGCAAGAAACAAGAAACAAGGAAAGAATGGCGAGTATTCGTGTTTTTCTCGTACTATCAGAGCGACTTATAATGCTGCGTCAAGGATGCGTGATGTTCATATCAGCTTTGTAATTGCCTATTTCGCAAACTGTAGGCGCTGCGCTCTTCTGGATTAAGGCTACTAACATATGTAGCTGGACGTGACAGAGTTCGTTAGTGAACACACCTGGCTGGCGTGAATACGCAGACTGCTGTGCTGCGAACTCTGTCATTGCTATACATTTAAAGGCTGAAATCTTCAAAATGTAATGTGAAATTTCCAGAACTTCATTGTCTACAATTTTCATTGTTAATGTGCCTAAATTATCTCTTTTAGCGTTTCCTAGTTCAGCTGTTAGATCTATAAATTTTTGCCTCCAAATTGACCTGCTTTTAAATCGGTCAACTTCATCTCAAAATTATTCAGACAGATCCACTGCAATCTGTACAAATTCGGTTCTGCAAAGTTGCGATGTGTGCATACGTTATGCATGTTGCAGTTCTTTCCAATGACATGAACGGAGTGAACTCTGAAGATAATTGTTCGATAGTTGAATCAGTGATACTTGGAAACAGCATTTCGAGGTTCTGAGTATCTAATTTTTCATTAACTTTTAAGATCAGTCATGTACTTTTGTAGATCCAGAGAATATTTAAAAGTGTCATTGTCCACATTTAGAATTTTCAGTCTGATTTCAAGGCTGTTTTGTTTGGTTCTTAAAATTAATCATTTATTTCACTCACTCGTTCTAAAAGAGGCGGCAGTATTATTCTCTTCCGTATCACACAGTTACCACCCCATAAATCAGCACCAATCTCGTCATCCTTGTGTCAACATTACTAGAAGTATCGAGGTCAACTGGGGTCATGAGAGTTACTGTAGAGAACAATAACCTAGTTCCTGTGCAAATAGACGCAGGCCCACTTGTTGCAGCAGGTAGGACATGTAGGTATCTGTTGCAGTGAAGGATACGGTTATAGCAGGATTACATCCACAAAGTCCCAGTCATTTTGCATGCCAACCTTCAGCAGGAGTCTCACAAACCTTATGGTCCTCCTACCTTAGTCAAATGACTGCAGCTGGTACGTAAGCAGACGAACACTGGCACCTCCACCGCTCTGTCTGTAGAAACACAGTGATCTACGCGCACACGGCCTCGCGCACCTTACGGACTTGTGATAGCAGCCTAGGCTCCCTAACGTTACCTGAAGCTGGAGACTTTGTGGAATTTGTGGTGTTATACTGTATTGAAACGCTGATACAACGTACAGATATTAAGACGCTGGTCGTAACACGGTGGCTTCGGTCGAGTTTTTAAAGAAACGTTGAATTAGCAGTTTACGGTTTGTAATATATATATATATATATATATATATATATATTGCCTTGTACTCCAATTCTGTCAAATAATGCGACGAACAAGATACGCGTCAGTAATACGTAATGGTTCTTAGGACTTCGTTGTAGAATTAAACTGTGTCCGTAAAGAGGGCTGAGAAGGCCGAAACACGTAGGAGAAGTTTAATAATAAATGCATTACTGGTCCTTGAATGTGCAACTGTTTGGTTGCATTATTTGGTGGCAGATTGTGTCAGTTGGCACAGCGATGCAAAGTAACCAACTGGATAGGTTAATAGTCGCTAAATCCCTGAACTTCGTCCATTGTCCTCTGTTTAAATTAAAGTTAAAACGCCACATTTCGGGGGCAGCATCGGTACGGGCCTCAGAGAAAACAGACAGTGACTATTGCTTCCAGTGTCCTTGTTAATATCTGACATGTGAACACTAGTGGACACGTGTCGCCCTCTGTATGCATCAGTAGTCAAGTTAACTTGCTGTATTCTGAATATACTGTATAAATATAGGCCTGTACCATCGTTAAAATGCGAAACGGAAGCGGAGGTGTGTATGGGGCGGTTTGGATTTTGTTTAATAAGAGTTTGGAGCCCTTTCAGTTTGTAGCGTTAACATGCAGTTCTTCACCTAGCTGTGCATGTCACAGGCACCCCCCCCCCCCACCCCCCGCTGATCAACGCTCGTGCTTCATACACATTGACGGAGTTCATATAAACTCATTTTCACTGATTATGCATAGGGAGAATTCTTAAACGTTGTTTAAAGGCAGCTTGGTAGATTGAGCGGGACTGCAGTCTGAAGAAATATTTGAATCGGCAAAGATGGAATGAGCAATACCGACCGAAGTATAGGTACCGTTCGACTGATTAAAAACAACAGATAGTTTTACTGGTAATCGTTACCACCAAATGTAGTATTCGTAACTGTAAAAACGACTGCTACGTGGAGACGGATTGACGACAGAGTTTCAGCTCTTTGGGTTTTATGTTTACACACACACACATACACACACACGCACAGGTATCCATATATCCTTCAGCATCTCATGTATATATGTATATATTTATATATACATGCAGTCAAACGCTCGCTGTAGCACCACCTTTAGTTCGCCGCAATTCGTGGCGCTATAGCGAGGATGGCGGTAAATCGAAATGCTGTGTAACAGGGAATTCCTGCTCACCGACTTCCGTAGAGGCTGAGTGTGGGTGGTGCTGTATCGGCACGTGACTGTGTACATACGTGTATATATGTGTGTATATGTGTGTGTCTGCATACACAAATTCGGAATGCATGTCGTTAAAACAAGTCGCACCAATTCTGATGGTGCCATGTTCCATGAAGGCGATGCACTATAACAAGCCTAATATCTTTGGAGACAGACAGACAGACAGACAGACAGACAGATAGACAGACAGACAGACAGACAGACAGGCAGGCAGACAGGCTGGCAGGCAGGCAGGCAGGCAGACGGACGGACAGACGGACAGACAGACGGACGGACAGACAGGCAGGCAGGCAAGCAGGCAGGCAGGCAGACAGGCTGGCAGGCAGGCAGGCAGGCAGGCAGGCTGGCAGGCAGGCAGGCAGGCAGGCAGGCAGGCAGGCAGGCAGGCAGACGGACGGACAGACGGACAGACAGACAGACCCAAACTGCAGTCGATCAGAAGTTGCCACATTCGTGTGCTGCTGACCTTAATTCTTCGGGATGCAGTTTCACAGTGCATTAAACTCTGCTGTCTCTTGACACACGCGGCGTAAACACTGCGCTGATAATTTCAGTCCATAGAGCGTGATGCACTTCACGTGTCCTTCAGCGTCACCTGTTGCAAGACGGCGTATTGTTTCTGGGCTTACCGTCATTCAAGTGATCTTACGTCGACGGAAAGTAATGCCACTCCTTATTGGAAGACTTCCTGAGTAGCTGTGCTAAGCGCTTCGCGCCCACATAACCCTTTCAGTGTGAAAAAGAAGTGAAAAAGTGCTTTCGTATCTAATGCCCACCCCCCCCCCCCCCATTGCCGAAAAAACATTGCTTTTTGGAAGGGTCCCAGGCTTCGCCCGTTTGTCCTTCTGGTAAGAGCAACATGTAGATGAAGTTGAGTACGGAGTTTTGGTGGAGTGATACTGACAGGAGAAAACTGAAGTACTGGGAGAGAAACCTTTCAAATGTCACTTTGACAACCACAAAACTGATATGGACTGACCAGGGATCGAACCAGGTCCTGCGCTGTGAGAGACCGGCGACTAATCGGCCAAAGTTAAAGACTAAGATTAACTTGAATTATATTTAAACATTTAGTCCGTACCGCGCAGTAAACACACTCCGTCTTGGTTATGAAAACCAGCCAGTTGATTCTGTATAGGGAAATAATCGCTCTTAGTTCTGAGATCCACACAAAACACATAAACACACTGTGTGGGCAGAACGTAGAATTTGTGAATGTTAAACCTGGTGGCACATATAGTAACTATTGAAAAATTCAGCTCGTACCGCGCAGTAAACACACTCCGTCTCTGTTATAAAAGCCAGTCAGTTAATGCTGTGTAGGGAAATAATCGCTGTTTGTTCTGAGATCCACACAACACACATAAACACACTGTGTGGGCAGAACGTAGAATTTGTGAATGTTAAACCTCGTGGTACATGTAGTAACTATTGAAAGATTGAGCTCGTACCGCGCAGTAAACACACTCCGTCTCTGTTATAAAAGCCAGTCAGTTAATGCTGTGTACGAAAATAATCGTTGTTTGTTCTGAGATCCACACAAAACACATAAACACACTGTGTGGGCAGAACGTAGCATTTGTGAAGGTTAAACCTGGCGGTACGTACAGTAACCACTGGGCTTTAAGTACTGATAGGCATATGACGGGAGTTCTAAATTTAGGACACTCCATTTATATAATACCTAGGAACAATTAAGGCATGACCACTGCTGCAAAATTGATAATCTTTTTTGTGATAAAGGAGCCACAATAGAATGTCATATTTTTACCAACCGCAACCGACACCGTGAGATTTTGGATTCTCAAATCGGTGTTAATGAGGATTTAAGTCTTATGAGATGTTACGTTATTTGATTGAAAAGTGGCTCCCGAAGTTGTGAACAATTGTAGTGCCTTCATCTTCAGTGTCAGACAGTCCAACGAGAGTGGCGTATTTGAAAATCAATATCCTTCGAAACGTCGGAAAGTGTTTACCAGTCGGCACGGGTAACAAGCGGGAAGACTGAACGTCAGGTGTCGACATTAAAGGCAAAGGAACGCTGGGGTGGACATTTGTTTCATAATTGGCTTTCAGAACGCTCCGTGTCAAAGTTTCTTGCTGCCTCATTTTGATTTTTTTTGCACCAGAAATGTAAAAGCAAAGAAACCAAAAAATAGTGCAGAATAAGTGTAAATTGTCTAAATATGTTGTGTTTATTCTTCTTTTTGAATGAGTGGATTTAGCCTATTTAAAATCACTGCATTTCTCGACTATTGGCAATTCAGTTTTTGTCACTTTGTTACGTAACAGACGCCATTTTTTTTTAAATTGAATTTTTGTCAATACACTATTCACTCGGAACTTACCAGTTTCAGTTCTTAAGGTTTTGAGGGTCATAAATATAAGACCGCACGTGCGAAACGCATTGCTAAAAATAATAACGTTTGGCACTTGGGCGCACATTTTACCCAGCTGGCAGTGAAGGAACAGTACGTCCGTAACATGAAGGCATATGGGCAAGTGGCGGTGCAGCTCCACGCATTCTCAGTCTCGGCACTAAATAGAGGTGTGTTGTCAGCTTCAAGCTCCGGTCGGTTTAGGCCCCGGCAGTTAACTCTGTTACCCCTTTAATAGGAAGGCGGACAGTCTGGACGCTTTTGGAGAAGAGAAAACCTTGCTCGTGCCGGGATTAGAACTGCGGATCGTCTAGCCCGCAGACTGGTCGCTATGCCGACTGAGCTGTCCGAGCTCCGTTTTTTGTAATACGCGAATTTAAAATAAAGTTTCATGTATGTGTTACGAAAATCGAAAGGAATTCGGACATCGTAAGTTCCGTCTTTTCAACTTCATCTTTATCACATCTGATACTCCAGTGTTTTAAGTAAATGGTTTATAAATATTTTCATACCTCATTACAGAGAACGTTGTGAAATTTACACTTTCATCGGGTACTGCTCTTACCTCAGCTCTGAAAGTGCCTTCAGCATGTTAACGCAAGGTGACTTTCATCCGAATTAGCATTGAAACACAAGTGTCGTTCGTATTCCATGCGGAAGCCCCACTTGTTTGTCTCGCCGTGAATGTAGGCAACACACACACAGCCCACTGACTGCGGCGCTTCGCCTGCGTGCCCAGCGGTATCCGTCGCCGTTTGAGCCCGCGGACAGGGAAGTCGCTTATACGGTTAGATAATGCTTGGCGCTTGGATAGGAAGATCGGACTGACGTACAGGCAGTGCCCGTGTAAAGGTCGTGTTTCGTTTAAAACCTGAAGGTGCTGGGTAAATACACAGGGAACCCCCGGGGGGAGCTATCGTGCCCCCTCCAAAACCCCAAAACCGAAATTTAAAGAAACACAGATTTTGTAGATAATATGATTTTCAGCGGTTTTACGTGATTTACCCTTCAGTCGAAATCAGCCACTGAAATCAGCCGATGACTATTACATTAGAATTTTGAAAAATAAATTAATAAAATTAAAAAAAAAGACAAGAAGACAGGACACTGTGATTGAGTCACGGAACATGCAGTTATATTCGTGTGTATATAAATGCAGTTGCAGACAGCGTTATGTTGTGCTTACAGCATGGTTTTTATAACTAACTAACTAACTAACTAACTAACTAACTAACTAACTAACTCCATGGAGCAGAGGCCTTCTTGAGAAGCTAACAGTTTCTCAGCTAGTCAAGAAATTCCCCGCATTTTATGGAACCCGAAGGTTCATTACCGCATTCACAAGAGCCCGCCACCTGTCCCTATCCTGAGCCAGATCAATCCAGTTCATGTCCTCCCATCCCACTTCCCGAATATCCATCTTAATATTATCCTCCCATCTACGCCTGGGTCTCTCAAGTGGTCGCCTTCCCTCGGGTCTCCCCACCAAAATCCGGTATGCACCTCTCTCCTCCCCCATACGTGCCACATGCCCCGCCCATCTCAGTCTTCTCGATTTGATTACCCGAATAATATTTGGTGATGAGTACAGGTCATTAAGTTCCTCGTTATGTAGTCTTCTCCACTCCCCTGTCGCCTCGTCCCTCTTAGGCCCAAATATCCTCCTCAGCACCCTATTCTCGAACACCCTCAGTCTTTGTTCCTCCCTCAGTGTGAAAGATCAAGTTTCGCATCCATACAGAACAACAGGTAAAATTATAGTTCTGTATACCCTAATCTTTGTGTTTTTGGATAATAACCTGGAAGACGAAAGATTCTGCACCGAATGATAGCAAGCATTCCCCGACTTCAATCTGCTCTTAATTTCTTCATGAATGGAGTTTCGATTCGTTAGGGTTGCTCCCAAATATTTGAATTCTTCCACCCTTTCAAAGGATTTATTATCTATATTTATGTTGTGATTGTGTCGTGCATTCTGATTTCGAGACATGACCATGTACTTAGTTTTCTCAGCATTTACTTCTAGACCAATCTCCTTACTAGCAATAATTAAATCTTGTGCATTTTTCTTTATGCTATGTACGCTTCCGCCCAATATATTAACATCATCAGCATAAACCAGAAGCTGATGTGTACCATTCAATTTCAAGCCCTCCTGGTTTGCCTGAACCCTCCTAATGGCATATTCTAAAGCAAAGTTGAAAAGCAATGGCGACAGAGCATCTCCTTGTTTCAAGCCATTCTTAATAGGGAACGTGTCAGACAGATGTTTGCCTACCCGAACTCTGCTATATGTTTCACTTAGGCACATTTTTATTAACCTTACTAGTTTCATGGGGATACCGAACTCAATGAGAATATTATACAAGACCTCCCTCCTAACTGAATCATAGGCTTTCTTGAAGTCTATAAATAGCTGATGCACTGCCTCATTGTATTCCCATTTTTTCTCAAGTATTTGACGAATGCTGAATATATGATCAGTGATTGACCTGTTACGTCGAAATCCACACTGATGATCCCCAATAATTTCCTCTGCATATGGAGTTAACCTTGACAAAAGGATGTTGGATAGAATTTTGTACGTAGTCGACAAAAGTGATATGCCTCGATAGTTATTGCAATCTGTCTTATCACCCTTCTTATAAATAGGCACAATGACCGACTCCTTCCATTCCTCAGGCAATTCCTCCTTATTCCAAATAGAAATAATAAGTTTATGGATTTCAGACCGAATAATCCTACCCCCTGCTTTAATCAATTCTGCTGGAATCTGATCAATACCTGGTGATTTGTGGCTTTTTAGTTTTCCAATAGCCATCTCAACCTCAAAGGCACTGGGCTCAGGCACCAGTGGCTCTGCTGTGTGTACTTCAATCTGCCTAACATCATTAACCCCGTGTATATTCAACAGCTGGGAGAAATGATTCCTCCACCTAGTCAAAATACTGTGGGAGTCTGCAACCAGGTCACCCTTCTCATCCTTTACTACATTACTTCTAGGCTGGTACCCCCTCTTAAACTCATTGATACCCCTATACAAGTCTCTTATATTCTTCTTCTTACTGTTTGTTTCAATTTCATTAATTTGAGCTTTCAGATATTCCTTCTTTTTGTGCCTGAAATGTCTACTAGCTTCACGTCTTACGTTGTGCAGATTATCTCCATTATTTTGGTTTGGATTCTGTAACCACTGAATTTTAGCCTGCTTCCTTTTATCTAAAAATTCTGCACATTCTGCATCAAGCCATGGTTTATGCTGCTTCCGTTCGTGTAGACCTAGACTCTCTTCAGCCGAGATTTTGATATTCTCTTTAATGTTTTCCCAAGCCCTATTCATGTCCTCACTAACATTTAAGCTTTCCAGAGCTGCAAACCTGTTTGAGATCTTAAGCTGATACTGTTTCCTAGCCTCTAGTTCACTTAGCTTCTTGAGATTAAATCTCTCTACATCAAACTTCTGTGCTGCTTGTTTACTTACTGCCGGTCTTTCCCTAACTTTCGCAACCACCAGATAGTGATCAGTATCACAGTCAGCTCCCCTGAAAGATCGCACATCGAGTATACTGGAATGCCGTCTCCTATCTATCAATATGTGATCGATCTGATTGTGAGTCTTCCCATCAGGAGAGGTCCAGGTGTATTTATGAATATTTCGGTGCGGAAACATAGTGCTCTTAACAACTAGATTCTTTGATGTGGCAATGGTTTTTATAACACGATTTTTAAAATCGAACATAAATTATATGTAGCCTCAGGGTCAGCGCCGCCCCCCACCCACCCAGTGAAAAATCGTGGGTGCGCACCTGTATAAAAATGCACTATGTGAGTAAGTTAATTCTCGTGCGTTCTGCAGACAGACGCTGTGGCTGCTGACAAGAGACAGACCCACCTCGTGAGACAGGACGCGACTAGACGCTTACGTGCTCTGCCTTTTGATGGGGCTTTCATTTCGGCGCGTCGGTCTCTCGGCACCGCGTTGCTTGGACAGACAGGTAAACAAATGTGTGAGTTCTGAGGTTACCACAGCGGTGTAACTGAAGGGTTCGGTCTTCTCGAACGTGACACTGAGTTGAGTGAGTGGTTGCCGACGTTTCGGAAGAACGTGTTGCCTTCATCTCCAGGAGTTGGGATGTACGTGTTCTGAAGGAACACTTGGCCCTTGAAGATGAAGTCAACACGTTCTTCCGAAACGTCAGCAACCACTAACCAGCAATGCAGCTTCATATCCTGGAGCACCGGAAGTCCTCAAAGAAGTTAAGAATAATTTGATATTGTGCAAAGGATCGTGAAAGTGAACACCTGGGATCGGGAGTGCAGACCGACTATGTGCTCACCACCTGTTTGACTGGTGTTTATGTGCGGTGCGTTTGAAATTCGGACTTAGGGATCCGTTTTGGTACTCCACCTCGTGCGGGTTCTCCCCCTGTGTACAGTTTCGTAATGCGCATCCTCCGGTTTACATTTGCAGTAGTAACGGCAAGTTTAATCACTGAAATGTTCATTCATGCAGCACGTGCTGTGTGGTTCATGATGCAGCCGCAGTGCAAACAGTAACTAAACGGTGCTGAACTACGCTGACCAAATTCCAAGGTTGGTTACGCGGCTATGAATGAATGAAAGTGAGTATGGCGAGAGTAGAATGAATGGAAGAGAGTACGGCGAGAGTAGAATGAATGGAAGAGAGTACGGCGAGAGTAGAATGAATGGAAGAGAGTAAGGCGAGAGTAGAATGAATGGAAGAGAGTACGGCGAGAGTAGAATGAATGGAAGAGAATATGGCGAGAGCGTAAAGAATGACAGCAAAGAACGAGCCTGTGCTAGGGCGACTGGCTGTAACAAGTGAACACTCACAGACCCGACACTGGCCCCACACTCTACCTCCAACAGACCCGACACTGGCCCCACGCTGTACCTCCAACAGACCCGACACTGGCCCCACGCTCTACCTCCAACAGACCCGACACTGGCCCCACACTCTACCTCCAACAGACCTGACACTGGCCCCATACTCTACCTCCAACAGACCTGACACTGGCCCCATACTCTACCTCTAACAGACCTGACACTGGCCCCACACTCTCCCTCTAACAGACCTGACAGTGGCCCCACACTCTACCTCCAACAGACCTGACATTGGCCCCACACTCTACCTCTAACAGACCCTCTCAGCATTTTATTTTGTTTCTTCCATTCACTCGGCAGTGGTGTCGGCCGTAGGCGAATCTTTAAAAACTGTCCTTGGAATGTTCATGTAAAATGTCTAATTCCCTGTTCTTTAGGTTGCTGACTAGCATCCGCCTTCAGAATAACGTAGACCACTGACGTGTTCGCAGTAACTGCATCAACTGTGTCACACTTCCATGTTTACTAAAGTTATGCAAAACTCAACTCCAGTAATACAGTGTGTCTGCTATCGTCTGACAGCTCACCGTAGGGCGGACGATATCGATGCTCCGTAGCGACCGATGGTGCTGTCCGCTATGCAGTGCTGAGTCGGGTGATGAAAAATACACCCTGTACAATGTGCCATCTTTCCCACATGTAGCAGAGGAATGTAATTCCACCGTTTGGTGTGCACCTAACATTCAATTTCCAGAACACCTCTGCACTCACTGCTTCAAACTTTGCAGAATGAGCTGCTTATGGGCAACATTACATATGAGGTTTCAGTTCGTACCTTACAGAGAACGCCGGTTGTCCATTGTAAGAGGCAGTCGGTTAATTCTGTGTGGGGGAATAATCGGTGTTTGTTGTAAGAATTACACAAAACACACGAATACACAATGGCGGGCAAAGTTCTGACTTTCTGAATTTAACGTAAGATGGTACGTATAGTTACCGCTGTACTTCAGACTGTTAACAGTGGACTTATGTCCGGGTCTAAAGCGTTACGTTTTTGGCTCGATTTGCCACAAGTACGTAATAAAAATACTTCATTGCACGTGCTAGTCACCAGCGGTTGGTATATGCACGTGGAAGGCATGCGGTGCTGTTGCCTATGTGTTTGGCAAACGTGCTTTAGATTTTGTATTGGGCCAAATCACACAACCTGACGCACACAGAACACAGTACGTTGTCACGTTTTGTACTTTTCCATTCGTCAGCAGTCCGGACTGTAACGTCGTACTGTCGGATAATGAAGACAGTTGAGCGGGGAAAGATGTGGAGGGAAACGGTGGTGGCCGAGTTTGAGGTACAGTCCCGTAATTTGTATGGGGGGACTTAGGAAAACCACGAGAAACCTGGGGTCAGGATAGCCTGTGCCCTGGGCGAGGTTCGAACTGGACATGCCTCGAATGTAAGTCTGAACGTTACATCCCAGCCAGAATTTTCAGCGGGTCATTTAGCGTGTAAAAACGTAAAATCATCTCTGTCTACGTCATGAAGGCATATAGGGGGAGCAGAGGTATAGATTCACTCATTTCTAACGTCGGCGGTAGATGGAGGTGAGTTGCCAGCTTCACACTCCGGCCGCTTTACTCTCTGGAAAGAACTCAGGTAACGACTGAGTAATCTGGATGTACCCCGGAACCGGTTCAGACGTTTTGGAGAAGAGAAAAATGTCTTGCTGTCGGGATTCGAATCCCGGATAGTCCAGCCCGTAGTCTAGTCACTATACTGACTGAGCTATCCCAACTGTTTTCGAGATAACAAGTGCCCGCCAGTTTTAGGTACAGACGCGTCTGTTTGCCCTATAGTGTGTCAATCGACGATATTGCACACTGTGGGAATTTATGCTATCCAGCAAGTGTAGACATATAATCTGTGTATTGCACTGTGTACTCCTTATCACTGCACAGTGTTTGCACTGCGCACAGACACCCTGTGTTTAGCGCAAGCCTGTATGACATCCATGCCGCCAATGCCTTACGCTCGTTTGAATGCCAGTCGGTTTCTTCCAGTGGCGTATGTCAGACCGTGGCGTGGTTGGGGCCTGTCCGTTACATTTACTGTCCTGAAACAAGGGAATATAAAACAATGCCGGTGATGTACTGTAACGTAGCACACTGAGGCGCGTTCGCGTAACCATTGTTGCCGTGAGAAAGCAATTAGTGTTACATCTTCTGAGAGAGTGTGTGTGTGTGTGTGTGTGTGTGTGTGTGTGTGTGTGTGTGGGTGTAGCTTTAGATGAGCAGCACGTAGTGCGCGTGCGCCGTGTTATATTGTCATCTGTGGCCTGTCCGGCTGCACCATATTTTTCCACATTATCTCATACACGTCACGATTGTCGGGGGTAAAATTTATTGAACATAAAATGTTTGTTTGGATTCTCTCTACACCTTGTGTCTAAAACATTTCTCATTCTGAAAAGAATGCAGCGAGATATTACCATAAATGCACGTAGGTGTCAATGCAACGTATCCGTTATTCTAGTCACATTTTAATGAAACTTGAATTTCCGACAGATTTTCGGAAAATCACCAGATATTAAATTTCATGAAAAACCTTTCAGTGGGAGCCGAGTTGTTCCACGCGGACGGACAGACAGGCAGACGGGTAGATGGATGACGGACGGAGAGGCAAGCAGACGTGTAGATGGATGACGGACGGAGAGGCAGCCAGACGTGTAGATGGATGACGGACGGAGAGGCAGGCAGACGTGACGAAGCTAATAGTCGACCTTCGCAATTTTTCGAAAACGCCTAAAAATTAAACACGCCAGAGAGATTTTTTACAAGTTGTGTTACTTGATGACGCTCTCAATTGCTACGGTCTTTGTATCGTCGGCGGTAAGTGAATGGGTGCGGAGGATTGGTGGAATGATACTGACGGGGAAACCGAACTACTGGGAGGAAAACCTGTGTTAGTGCCACTTTGTCAGCCATAAATCCCAAATAGACTTGCGTGGCATTTAACCCGGGCCTCAGCGCTGATAATTTGGCGACTAAACGCCTGAGCCATGGCAAGACCGAGACACTGTGTGGGGCTCACCTCAAAATTCCTGGAAATGGTTTGCATGTGTCACGTGCTTTGTGAAGTCAGTAGCTGCGAGTCATAAGGCGATTATTGTATGCTTTCAATTTAAACGTAAAGTAGCATGTTAGACGTGTCCTTGTACACTCTGTGCTTCCGGATGTTGCTGTCTGCGCAGTCTTATCACCGCCTGCTGCAGCTGTTCGTTCTGTTACCTGCAAGCGGAGACCAGCCTTCTTTGAGGGTCCTGTTGGTTGTGAACCTGACCTGCCTGCTTGATGGTTCTGCCATTTTGCAGCTACTGATTGATACAAGTTTTTGTTTTACAGCGCGGTACAGCTGGATATCAACGCGCTAATGTCAAGTATGGATTAGAATGAAACCAACACTGTACAGAATTAACGTAATGCATGTTGCGATACTTTGCTTTAGAATATGCCTTTAGGAGGGTTCAGGCAAACCAGGAGGGCTTGAAATTGAATGGTACACATCAGCTTGTGGTTTATGCTGATGATGTTAATTTATTGGGCGGAAGCATACATAGTATAAAGAAAAATGCAAGATTTAATGATTGCTAGTAAGGAGATTGGTCTAGAAGTAAATGCTGAGAAAACTAAGTACATGGTCATGTCTCGAAATCAGAATGCACGACACAATCACACCATAAAGATAGATAATAAATCCTTTGAAAGGGTGGAAGAATTCAAATATTTGGGAGCAACCCTAACGAATCGAAACTCCATTCATGAAGAAATTAAGAGCTGACTGAAGTCGGGGAATGCTTGCTATCATTCGGTGCAGAATCTTTTGTCTTCCAGGTTCCTATCCAAAAACACAAAGATTACGGTATACAGAACTATAATTTTACCTGTTGTTTTGTATGGGTGTGAAACTTGGTCCCTCACACCGAGGGAGGAACAAAGACTGAGGGTGTTCGAGAATAGGGTGCTGAGGAGGATAATTGGGCCTAAGAAGGACGAGGCGACAGGGGAGTGGATAAAACTACATAATGAGGAACTTAATGACCTGTACTCATCACCAAATAGTATTCGGGTGATCAAATCGAGAAGAATGAGATGGGTGGGGTATGTAGCACGTATGGGGGAAAAGAGAGGTGCATACCGGATTTTGGTGGGGATACCCGAGGGAAGGCGACCACTTGTGAGATACAAGCGCAGATGGGAGGGTAATATTAAAACGGATCTTCAAGAAGTAGGATGGGAGGGAATGAACTGGATTGAGTTGGCTCAGGATAGGGACAGGTGGCGGGCTCTTGTGAATGAGGTAATGAACCTTTGTGTTCCATAAAATGCGGGGAATTTCTTGACTAGCTGAGAAACTGTTAGCTTCTCAAGAAGGCCTCTGCTCCATGGAGTTAGTTAGTTATGTTGCGATGCGTTATATCGGTTGTACGGCATTTGACCCAGTACGCTGTGTGCACAGTGATGCAGCACGGCACGAACTGCAACCAGACGACACGGGGGCACTGGGTTGGAATGAAGGTGACAAAAACTGGCGATGGAAGGTAAAATATTGTTTAGAATTATAAAAAAATTGTTAATTGACGTATATTTTAAACGTTTTTGGTAATTTTAGTTAACAATATTGCATTTGAACTCCACACAAGCACATCTTTGACAGAATGTCCTGTGCATGTATACCTTTGTATATAACACCCTGATGATAACCTTACAGAGACCGAAACATGTACCAGGGACTAAGAGTGACAAATGATTTTTTTTTTATTATTGATTGTGCAGTTTGTTTGACCAAATGCCGTATAGTACGAAATATAATGCGAAATCTTACAAAACATTTTTAATGTTTGTCCCTACATGTTTCGGCCAATCAGGGTTACCCTCGGGATATATAGATTGTTCCCCTGACGGTGGTCTGGGCTGATCGAAATTGACTAAACAAGTAAATAACTGACTAACTAACTAAACAAACAACCAACCAACCAACCAACCAACCAACCAACCAACCAACCAACCAACCAACCAACCAACCAACCAACCAACCAACCAACCAACCAACCAACCAACTAGCTAGCTAGCTAAGTAACTAAAAATTAGGCCGTGCCATGGCTTAGGCGGTTTGCCACCGGCCTCCCACCGCGGAGGCCCGGGTTCGATTCCGGGTCAGTCCATATGGGATTTCAAGTGGACAAAGTGGCGCTGGAACGGGTTTGTCCCCGAGTTCTTCGGTTTTCCCCTGTCAGTGTCATTCTGCCGGTGCTCAAGGACTGCGAAAAGGACAAGGCATACTAATGATCTTCATGACAGGGTTGCACAAGAAGCCTTAAGGCTGCGGTGCGTCCGTAGCTTCTGCTGCGGGGCCCTTCACCACAAAAAAATCTAACAATTATCTACAGGCAACTTCATGCAGCAGAATCGTCCCCCTGAGAAGCTAACAGGTCCTCAGCTAGTCAAATTACCAGCATTTTATGGAACCCGAAGGTTAATTACCGCGTTCACAACATCCCTCCTCCACTCCCTATTTTGAGCCAAATCAATCCAAGCCATGCCACTCCATCCCACTTCTTGAAGATCCATTTTAATATTATCCTCCCATCTACGCTTATTTCCACTGCTTGCATTTTACCAAAGGACCGGTCAAAGTCCGAAGCCTTATGAAGTGTTTCGTAACATCGTAATTTTTCACTGTGAGTAGTAGTTAGCACTTCGCCCAACCCACAAACTGGAGGACCATCCCTTTTCGCCTGTACGCGACTGTTTATTCAGTATATCCGCAGCTACCCTCCGCATTTTGAGGCCGTTCCTCCATCCGCAACCCGCGGACGCGCTATGCTGTTTTGACAGGGACCGAGTTATCACGGCTTCCACCACTCGACTTGGCAATGACGCAACAGTTTTTCACAGGCACGGACGACTAGGGGTATTTGGTGGTGGAATGATGTACTAAGACTGCACTATCCGATGACAATTCGCGCGATTGCTCACCCTGTGATTTGCCGAAACAGCAGTCCCTGTCCGAATCATTTCCGAACGCCGTTCGTAGTATCCTAACGTCAAACTTGATGTGAAATTCTGGTGCCACCTGACGCGGCCCAGTGTACTCTAATAACAAATATGATCGGTGTGACAGACTTATCAGCTGCGCCGACTCGCACCTGGGCACGCACAGCGCAGCGAACTCTACCGAGCCTAGCGTAACGTCTTACACACAGCGTCGGACGCCGCTCAGCAGCGGGTGATGAACTGTCGCGTGACGCGCGCCGTTCTGGGTCCCTGTCCCGGCGGACAGTGATACAGTGGCAGGCAGGCGGTCGGTCGAGATACGTGGTGCTCCAGGTGCATCGAAGTCTTCTGGTGCAATCAGCTGTCAAGTTCATGAGCATTAGCCGAATTCATCCTCATCAGCAGAGGTCAGTACTTACACGGTCAGCGCATTCAGCGTTTCCAAGACGGTGCGTCTGCAAATTTTTTGTCCTATCAACAACTGCTGCTGTTTCTCTTTTCACCAGATATTTTATCTAGGAGGCCAGTCATAAATCTTCATATCTTCTAACGTGTTCTAAGTAGTGTTCATATTGGCGCATTTCAGATGCTGCGCTGATGTTGCAAGCCATTGCTTGGCATACGTTTCTTATAACCCTTTACAGCCCAGCGGTTACTGTACGTACCACCAGGTTTAACATTCACAAATTCTACGTTCTGCCCACACAGTGTATTTATGTGTTTTGTGTGGATCTCAGAACAAACAGCGATTATTTCCCTATACAGCATTAACTGACTGGTTTTTATAACTGAGACGGAGTGTGTTTACTGCGCGGTACGGACTGAATCTTTAAATATACGTTCTGCCCACACAGTGTATTTGTGTGTTTTGTGTGGATATCAGAACAAACAGCGATTATTTCCCTATACAGCATTAACTAATTGATTTTTATAACCGAGACGATGTGTGTTTACTGCGCGGTACGGATTGAGTCTTTAAATGCAGTTCATGTTAATCTTGGGCGCTTAATGGATTGACTAACATGTTGTAAACGAAACGTAGTGTTACTGTTCAACACCTTATGGTGATTTAGTGTGTCAAATTCCGACTTTACGCACCTTCGAAAACAGTTTTAATTGCCAGTATTGAAGTTTACGAAAATCGCTTGTTATCTTGACGTCAGAGCGATTACACGCCCACCCTCTTAAGGAAGAAGCGTTTTGTTCTGGAAAATACCAACTGCTCATAACAAGAAGTTAACATATCCGAAATGTAGTGGGAGTCGGAGTAGCGTTGTTGCTGTAGTGAGTAGGCCACGGGCAGGACGGTCCGTAGCTGGAGTCCCGCTAGGGGCACAGATTTTTGTTTTCTCCAAAACGTGCAGACTTTTTCTGGGGTCCACCCAGCCTCCTATACAATGTGCGCCACGTTTCTTTCCCCGGTGTAAAGTGACCCAGGCTAGAAGATAACAACTCATCTCCATGTAGTGCAAAGTTTAAGAATGAATGGAGCTCTACCTCTACTCCCGCTATGTGGCTTTATGGCACGGACAGGGAAAACTTAACCTTTTTTTGTACCGAAATACATCATAAAATTTGAAGGTCGTTACACAAAATGTTAGACAAGTGACGTGACACAATGTGGCAGTTAATTAATTGTTGCGCGTGTTTCTCATGCAGTCTGCTTCTTAAACCTTGAGTGTGTCACCACCTGTCACAGTGTGTGGCTTTACAGGCGAATTAGCTGCCGAGTCTAATAGCGCCTGCTTGCAGGTTAGGCCATGTATATGACGATTGTGGCTTAATATAAGTGGATCCCACTTAACTAGAAGAATTTAAAGTTATATAAGGTGAGAAATGCCCAATGCGTGAGTGTGGGATGCAAACTGCGAACAAAAGAATCGGTATATTAATTACCGTAGAGGACAGTGATGACAGTGTGCGACAGCTGCTGCAACATTAGGAGCCCCTTAACCTTGCAACGCCGTGCTTTGTGTGACTGAGAGGGATCAGAGCTTATTCTATGTAATAAACACAGTGTGTTCTGTGTGAGGTACGAATTGATTTTTTTGTGTATAATTTAGATAAACGTTGGTCCTTAAGGGTTTAGAAGTCTTCATTATGCAATTTTCATCAGCCACCCCTCATTCCATCCCCCGAACTTCCAGATATTGTCACCAGCACCCCCTCTGAACCGTCTTTATATTTTATTCCCTTCCTCTGTAAGACGCAAAGATTCACTCCCATAAAAAATGGATGAAATTGTAGTTTTTGTAGTTCACATTTCACGTTTTTAGACAGCAAAGCTAAAAACAACAGATTATGAATTGGAATATAGCAAGCAGTGCAGTATTTGAGATCTGTGTTCTTCTGGAATATTACGCAGCATCGTGTGGCAGTCATTTACCGACGTTTCGGGACAGCGTATCGGTCCCGTATTCAAGGGTCAGGAAGTTCTTGTTTCTTGCACTTCCTGACGCTTGAAGATGGGACCAATACGTTGTCCCGAAACGTCAGTAAAGGATTACAGCACGACGCTGCGTAATGTCCCAGAAGAAGGCAGATCTCATCGGCGTCGCGGCGGAAGCCTGGAATCACGGAGAGTGCAGAATTTTGTATGCTGTAAATATGGGCTGGTTAGCAACAAGTAACTTCCATTGTGAACAGAAATTGCTTGCAGATAGGCCCATGTGGGCTGTAAGTAGCCTTGGTGTTCTGTGTGAATTACTGTACAGTGCGGCCAACTGTGGCGGCTGTGGGGTAGCCAGTTCTTATTTCGACTGTCAGCCCTCAAGTTGCATGTAAATATGGCGATAATGTGAGATTGCAGGTTCTCAAAGACGTATTGCTGCGGATTCAAGACTTTCGGGATGTGACGCCGTGTCGCTGGCTGACTAGTTCTTGAAGTTTCGGAGGAGGGGCACACCCAAGGGGGGCTGCCGGGCCGCAGACCCCCCCAAACCCGCGAAAACCAAAATTTAAAAAATTGTGGATATTGTGACATCAAAAGTTTAACGTGATTTCCCGTTCAGCCGAAATCAGCCACTGAAATCGGCTGATGACCAGTACATTAGAATTTTGAAAAAGAAATTAATGAAATTAAAAAAAAGCAAGGCAGGACATTGACTGAGTCACGGAACATGTAGTTATATTCTTATGTATATAAATACAGTTGCAGGCAGTGTTATGTTGTGCTTACAGCGTGATTTTTATAACATAATTTTTAAAATTGAACATAAATTATATATATCCTCCGGGTCAGCATCCCCCCCCCGGTCCAAATGAAAAATTGTGGGTGCGCAGCTGCTTCGGGGCATCATAGTTCCTGTATCTACAGGGTCAAGTAACCCAAAAAGATATTATTCTAGTGCTGTTTGACCCCTGTAGAATGGGCGCGACATTTCTTCGAAACGCAGGAACCACGGACCCAGCGACACGGCGTCATATCCCAGAAGTCCTGAATCCTCGTGGCCATGACTCTAACTGTAACCTTCAGCGTGCCATATGCTACCTCGTGCTTTGCGCGGCGTGTGTAATGCAATATGTTTTGGTTACGTTGCGTTACTGTTCCAGTTAGCTGTTTGTTACACCACAGCAGCGTTAAGCAAATTTAAACTAGCGTGTTACTGAAATTCCCTGCCGTGAGTAATTTGCTTATAACAGTGTGGTCTGTAGTGTGCCATGAGTCTCTGCGGCCGGCTTTTCACCTCGGAGGTTGCGGTTCATTCCCACACTTGTACACATGTTGATATCTGTTGGACAGAGGAACACTGGGACAGGTTTTTCTCCCAGTACGTCAGTTTCCCTTCTCAGTATCATTCCACCATTGCTCCATACTGGTTCATTCGTCTATAACCGACGCTATATAAAGGTAAAGCAATCCCTGGGCAGGCCTTGAGGAATCCAGGAGGCTGGGCCTCTGATTTCAAGACAGTCGGCACATGAAGGTGGTAAGGTTGTCAGCACAACGCACCGGCCGCCTTTACACCCCCCCCCCCCACCCCCAGGAGATATGCCAGGTACTCATTTCGTTTAGAGTCTGAGTCGATCCTGGGGCCACAGTGCGGCCGGAAGGATTAAGTCAAAGAGAAATTCCAATGACAGCAATGGGAATCGAACCCGAAACCTTCCGGCTTGTAGCGCAGTGCCCCCGCCGACAGTATATAACCAGGGAAATTGAAAGCGTTTTTGAAGAAACACGCATAAAGCAAATAGTTTTGATTCTGAGAAAGTTCGCCATTTGTGAGTGCGTGCAGAGCCTGCGGCATGGTAAGATCTGCTTATCTTATCACCACGAAATTAGAGCCTTGAACAGGCCTGACGGTGTGTGCGGGATGACCTTTGTGTGGCGGGAGAAAGTGACATTGCGACTGCCTTTTGCGGTTTTATAGCACGGAATTGGAAATTAAGTGTTAAAGTGTCATTCTGTGCCTTTTGAATGATTTAATTTATGGGGTGTTCTAAAAAATCAGGAGAACTATACAGGGTGATTCAGGAGGAAAAGTCAATATTTTTAGAAGTGATAATACTGATCATTGTGAGAAAAAAGTTCAAATGAACTTGTGTCTAATTCTGAATAGTTACAGATATAGATATGTTTGAATCTACAACTAAAAAAGCATTCTGAATGGTAATAAAGAAAGATAAATTTCTGTTAAAGTAATTTAAATTTTAATTTAATGTTTAAATGATAAATTTTTTACACACAAATGACAAATTTGTTCAAGTTCACAATAAATGTTCGAAAATCCCACCGCCAACCTCAGTGCAATTCGCAACGCGTGTGCGAAGATCGCGTGTTGTTCGTCTGAGTCGATCTTCACGTTTCTGTATGCGGGAAACAGCACCCAAACTGCGAGCGAACAATTTGTCTCATCCAACTCCACGAACAAACATCCAAAGCAGTTAGGTCTGGAGATTCAAACGGCTCTATCTAGGTAACCATTCAGAATTAGACACACGTTAGTACGAACTTTTTTTTTCTCACAATGACCCATACTATAACCACCGAAAGTAGTGACCTTTCCTTCTGAATCACCCTGTATAATTTACTTCCTGGCCACAAAAGCGTATAATGTCAGTGTTGTGGCACGGAGCCTTGCAATTAATCCGCTTGAATGTTAACAATACTGTAATAAATGTTCGGTGTTTATAAAACAGGGGGAACCCCGTGAGTGGCTTAATGCCTGCTGCCTTCGTGCTGCAGCATTCGTTCGTTGCGATATTGACAGAAGCCGATACATTGTGCGGCGTCTTGTTCACCCAGCGCACGTGGGTATTGCAGCAGACGCGGAAATATTTTCATTGTTTCCGCACTGCTCGTTGTCAAGTACGGCGTGGCACCGTACGCCTGACGCCGTGACTGTGGCAGCAGTTCAGGCTTGAGCTGGGTTGCTGGCATCCTTATGACGTACAGGACTCCTTGTTATCCGAAATCAGTTGGGACAAGAAAACAACTTAAAGTAACATGATGGGAAGGCGTGCACTGGATTAATCTGGCTCAAGACAGGGACAGATGGCGGGCTGTTGTGCATACGGTAACGGAATCGAGGGTTTCATAAGAGTTTTTGACTACTTGACAAAATACTTGTTGCTAGTTGCTTAACTATTCGAGGAATTTTTCGCATTTTATAGAGTTGTGAGGTTCATTACCGTGTTCACAACAGCCCGTTACTTGTCCGTATCCTGAGTCAGATGAATCCAGTCCCCGCCCTTTCATCCTATTTCTTTAATATATTTTTTTAATATTATCTTCCCATCTACGCCTAGGTCATCAAAATAGTCGTTGTCATTCATGTTTACCTGCCAAAACCTGTATGCACCTCTCCTGTCCCCCAGTGCCACATGTTCCCCTACTCATCCCGCTTTATTTGATCACCCAAATAATATTTGGTGGGCAGTACACACCACGACTCTCCTCATTATGCAGTTTTCTCCAGTCTCCTGCCGCCTCGTCCCTCCTAAGTCCAAATACCTCCCTCAGCACCCCATTCTCGAACACCCTCAGCCTGAGTTCCTCCCTCAATGTGCCAGACAAAGTTTCACATCAATGAGAAGTATGAGACAGAATCGCAGTTCAGGATGTTTCAGTCTTTATGTTTTGAGAGGTCAAACGGGATTGCACGATTTCTTGACCCTTGAAGATGGGACCGAGAGGTTGTCCCGAAACGTCGGTATAAAACTACCATTGACCGCTGAGTAACATCCCAGAAGGGCGCAGATCTCTAAAAACGGAGAGACGAAAGATTCTAGACCGCAAGGTACCGGGAATTCCCTGAATTATACTTTGCCCGTATTTTCTTCATACTCGCGGGTTTGGCTCGGCAGTGTCGTTCGAAAGCATCTGAACTTTTTGGCCACATTTTCAACGGATATGTTACTTCCGAGTTTGTTCTCAGCCACAATTGTCACCGCACAGTCCTTTTCAAATGCACGTAAGAGTTGGACAACAACGCACTCCGTGACGCTGCCAGACGGGTACATTTTGGCAGGACGTCCGCAAACGGAAATTTTATCCGTTCCGAAGAATGGGTCAGTCCATTGGTAGTTGTGTGGTTTGGCAGGCCTTTCCAGTCGATGCCTGTCATCTTTAGCGCTACGGGAACATATACCGATGTTTGTCTACGGAGTGCTGCCGATTTATATCAGATAAGATCTCCATAGATGCTGACATTACCACACGCACTCCTGAAATGTGTGAAGTGCATCAACAGGATTCAGCGATCAGATTAAACGCTGCTTTCTTTCGATTTGTTGCGCCATTTTATGTCAAGGAAACACCCCTTCTGGACGATGTTCGACTCGCAAAGCAGAAGCCTGGTTTTTGCAGACCGGGTGCTGTGATCAAACAAGAAGGCGAACGGCGTCCCCCGTGACCGCACACATAGACCTTACCAAGACGTTCGTTACTTTGATAATGCCATACAGTTTCACGGTACACGGGAAAATATAATTCCATATTCGCCCATAAGGAAAGTACCACTTTTTCTTCGCCGATATTTTCTAAATCCACAGTCAATAAATTTTTGTGAACGTCTGTACCGAAATGCATCGAAATTGGATGAAAAATGTAGAGAACAGGGCAACTGCGCCCTTAACTTAGGTATGGGCTTCACTGTACCGATTTTAGCCTTTATCCTGCTAATGTGGAACATATGGTGAGCTGCTAATAATGCCAGCACCACTCGGGTACCAACTAGGCCCGGCCTTTGAGGGCCTAGTTGGTAGCCGAGTAAGTGTGTGCACACAGATATGACATAGGACGTCTTTCACGATTGATTCAGTGTTGAGACACTGTGCAGAGAGAGAGAGAGAGAGAGAGAGAGAGAGAGAGAGAGAGAGAGAGAGAGACAGACAGACAGACAGACAGACAGACAAAGGGGCTCCTTTCAGCGTTGCCAAATGTAGGTCACCAAATATTACACATTAGTGGTGCTGGCATTATTAGCAGCTCACCATATATTCCACATTAGCAGGATAAAGGTTAACAGAACTCGCATTTGTTTAACGTTAGGACGTGGGGATCTCCTGCACCGAATTTCATTAAGTCGGTCAGTCGGTGTGAGGAGTACGGGTAGAAATGCATTTCACTAATTTTCACGAACTGAGTCTTGTTTCTCCACTTTACGCAAACAACTGTGTCGAACATTATGAAAACCCAACGCATGATTTATCCTGTGACACTAGGTTGCAGACGGACGGACAGGCGTGGTCTTCACGTAAGGCGTTTAATTACCCGTAAAGAACGCCTCGAAGGTGGCAGTCAGAATTCTGCGACACAAGCAGTGTTTAAATTACTGCTGCTGTTTGTTTATACCCGGTCCCAGTGACCGCGCGGTCTAAGGAGTGGGTCTGCGGCCTCTCGCTTGCTGGGATCTTGGGTTCGAATCCCGCCGGGGACATGGCTGTCTCTCTGTTGTGAGTGTTGTGTGTTGTAAGGTAGAGATCTCTGTGATGGGCTGATCACTCGTCCAGAGAAGTCCTACCGAGTGTGGTGTGTGTCTGAGTGTGATCGTGAAGCGTCGATAATGAGGAGGCCCTGGCCCACTGGGGGCTGTTGTGACATGCAGGGTTTATTTGTATGCAAGACGTGACGATATTTGAATGAAAATAAAGCGTGTTATTCTCACATCCTCGCATGTCACACATACCTACCCCCCTCCCCCAGTTCTGAGTTCTGCTTACATTCACTAACAGGTGTTTAGACGTAGAATGTATTTACCAATATTGACGATTGTGGTTTCCTTAAAAAGTGATACATAATGCTGTTTTTATGCACAAATGTGGAACAGGCGTGTAAAGATTGACTTAACAAGGTAATTACTTAGCGTGCCACCGTAGCCGTGTTGACCGTTACAGTGCTCACAGTGTTTATGTGCCAGAGCGGACCACAGCTTCTTGCCGTGTTATTGTAGCCTTGTAGACACTTACAACACACATACACAGTGTTATAAAGACCAACAAGGTCATGATAACATAGCAGGTAAATTATATATTTTAAAACATTATTCAACCTTGGTAAAAGAATGTTGCAAGAGAATTCTGTTGGTAGTTGACAAAGTGACACAGGGCAGTCAGAATGACGAAAGGTGCATATTTTGCGGCCATTAATACTGATGTAAACAAACACAGTTCGTGCTGCACTAACCTGCTGCACTGTGCTGCACTAACCTGCTGCATTATGCTGCACTAACCTGCTGCACTGTGCTGCACTAACCTGCTGCACTGTGCTGCACTAACTTGCTACACTGTGCTGTACTAACCTGCTGCACAATGCTGCACTAATCTGCTGCATTGTGTTGCACTAACCTGCTGCACTCTGATGCACTAACCTGCTACATTGTGTTGCACTGACCTGCTGCACTGTGATGCACTAACCTGCTGCATTGTGCTGCACTGACCTGCTACACTGTGCTGCACTAACCTGCTACACTGTGCTGCACTAACCTGCTGCACAGTGCTGCACTAACCTGCTGTAGTGTAAGGTATACAAACTGTAGGAACCTCAGTTTCCCATATGCAAGTTTGTGTGACCCGCTTGGTGACTTAAGTGATTGGCCGAAACATGTGGCAGTGTACATGTAACAAGTGCGCGTCGATGGCCTTAGTTAACGTCAACAACATGTATGACGTAACTTGTCCGGAGACGCTGGCGTCATCGCTTGTTGTGCGGCACGAGACGGATCACTGAAAGATGTGTGGAAATGCGGGGAGACTCTAGAGGCAATACCAATGGTAGTTAATAATTTGCAAATCTAACACTGTGTGTTAGAGTCTGAGTAAGCAGACGGCGACTGCTGCATGGCATTTGCGTTCAGGATCAGGCTTAGGCCAGTCATGTGTAAATTATGGGGGCTAGAAACAATAACG
Organism: Coptotermes formosanus; assembly: GCA_013340265.1. NCBI lineage: Eukaryota > Metazoa > Arthropoda > Insecta > Blattodea > Rhinotermitidae > Coptotermes > Coptotermes formosanus. The sequence goes on along the minus strand of BLKM01000334.1, from coordinate 112,253 downwards.
CACACGTGCAGTCGTAATTTACATGTTTAAAAGTCGAACCTCTTCTGAATAGTGTATGAAGTTTGGTTCTTAGGTACAAGAAAACACATCACGTCGCTTCATGACGTTAATTCAGTTAATGACGTCCAGGATATGAATCGTTCTTTATTCTGAGAACAACTGATACTAACAAATAACTCGCTGTAGGTGGGATTTCCTTTAGTCCAAAGTCGAATCACATGGCACGCATGATTACCCGTGACATTCGTTTCGTATCGTAGTCCCTCCCTCTTCTACCTACTCACAGCAGGCGTCGAAGTTGTTTGTTTTCACTTGATCACACTCAGAGACACACCACAGTCGGTAGGACTCCTCTGGACGAGGGATCAGCCCGCCGCAGAGACCTCTACCTGACAACACAAACACTGTACAAGAGACAAACATCCATGCCCCCGGTGGGATTCGAACCCACGATCCCAGCAAGCGCTCGGCCGCAGACCTACGCCCTAGACCGCGCGGACACTGGGACCGGCACCAGTAACATAAGGAGGTTGAAAGTAATTGGAGGCGTATGGGGCTTTGAACGAAATTTTTTGTACTTAAAAGTTGTGTGTTCAAGTTGTCAGTGGTGTGACAGGGAGTATCATGAATAGCTGAGTATACCCCCCGCAACAGATATAGCCTGCTGTGAAGTGTACTGTGTGAGACGTAGGGGAGAGAGGGGCAAGCTGGGCCTGTCTGTTAAATCAGTGCTCTAGCAGGAGGAGGACGTAGTTAAGAGCGATTTTCTGTGTGTGTTAGTTTACACTGTTGTTCCGCCTTTCAGTAGAGATTGGTTTATTGCAAGCAGATGTAACTTTTCCTATGTATAACGCATTTTTCTAAAGAAGATGCTAACAGACAAATTTTTCCCACACGTAGTGGCAGATACAGTAACAGGAACTATTTGACTCTCCTTACCTCAGACTTACAGACGTACTCAAAGCATAAACGTTATACTGTCGCACACAATATTATCGCGTCATAATTTCGTATTTTCAAGCTGTTTTAGAACCAGACGTGTCGGAAAATTTAAAAAATGAACAGCGCGAGATCTCAATTTGCACAGAAGACCAAAGATATTTCAATGCAGAACCAGACAGACCCTTAATAACATCTTGACAGTGAATGTCTACTAAGCTAATTGTAATTCCGATGTAAATAAGGTGTCAGTCGGGGGCACGTGCATTAGCGTTTACATAATTTTATTAAATTTTGCTGTGATAAATAATAAACTGATGTTTTTATTAGAGTCTGGAAAGACCTTTAATTACCCATGAAACAATACTGCAAGTTAATTTAAAACCTATTAACATACGCGTCACTACTCTGTCTAATATCAGCATAAATTTTGATGCGGCGTGGTAGGAAATGGCAGTTGGTTCTTACACAATAAGCATCAAATGACACCGCGGTCCCACTCCTAATTTCTTGCATACGTGTTCCCTGAAATCTGTAGCTTCTGATCGGCTTGAAATTTAATGTGTTCCGTGTCCGTGCACTGTATCATACAACAACACTAATCATCAACAAATGCACAAAGAGGGTTTTATCATCAATCGCAACACACTCCTACATGTTTCGACTCTGCTCGGTTATCTTCAGGGAGAACTTTCCGCCTAAGGCCCGGACCGCAGACAGTTCACGCCTCCAAAAACAACGCAGTGCACAGTCAACAGCACATTCTCACTCAACTGTAAAGTGCAAAGTGTGACGATAACGGAAAGTTCTCCCTGAAGATGACCCAGCAGGGTCGAAACATGTAGGAGTGTGTTACGATTGATGATAAAACTCTCTTTGTGCATTTGTTGGTGATCGGTGCTCTTAGCTTGAAATCATTAGTAGTAGGAATGCAATAGCTTGACAAATTTTTTCCACGTTCTCAAGTTACCCCTTTTTCCCCTACATGCAACTTTTTAAACTGGATGTAAGAAAATGCATTATAAGTATGGTAACGTTGCTTCACTGGCTGACAGTAAGAATATGTGGAGGAACTGTGTCTTGGAGGTGGCGAACTCCATGAACAATTCACTGCCCTATATACGTACTTAACCGTGGATTTCTTGGTTTCCAGCCGTTAGCGTAGTCACTACATCGACTGCATTATCCCGGCTTAGTGTGTAACATACGTCGGCCTGTATTAGAGGGGAAATCTGTACGTCACAGAACAAAGCAGTTCCCAGCAACACAATTGTTCTAGTTCTGCAAAGAAGTATTGTTATAGCATGCTACATGCACTCCCAGCCACCGTTAGGTGGATCGTGTATGAAGTGGTAACTTCTTTATTTATGATGAAAATTGGCCATGTTGTACAGGCGTGTTCTGCGTGCCTTTGTCACTAAGTAGCAGTTAGAGGTGCATGCGGCCAGTTGTGGTGTGCTGTACACTTTAGACGTTTCAACACTGAGATCTGATTCGTATTTAAAGATTCAGCTCGTACCGCGCAGTAAACACGCTCGGTCTGGGTCATAAAAACGAATCAGTAAATGCTGTATAGGGGACCAATCTGTTTTCGGGCCCTTTCACAAATTGCGAAAAGCTATTGTTAGCTTCGTCGTACCCGTCTGTCCGTCCGTCCGTCCGTCCCTCAGTCCGCATGGAACAACTCGGTTCCCACTGGACGGATTGTTATGAAATTTGATATTTGCGTATTTTTCTAAAATCTGTTGGGAAAATCCAAGTTTTATAAAAGTCTGACAAGAGTAACGGGTACTTTACAGGAAGACCTGTGTACATTTATGGTAATATCTAGATGAATTGTTCTTAAAGTGAGAAATGTTTCAGACAAAAGTTCTAAATAAAATCAAAACATACATTTTATCTTCAATAACTTTTTTTTTTTTCGAAAATCGTGCCGTTTATGAAATAATGCGGGAAAATATGGTAGAGCCGGACAGGCCACGGATTACAGTATAACACGGCGCATGCGCTTTGCATGCTGGATGCTAAGGCGACAGACACACACTCAGAATATGTAATACTTATTGCTTTAACACGGCAACAATTGCTACGCCAACGCGCGTAAAGGTGACGTTAAACGTACAGAGCCTGCCTTTTTTCCTGCGGTCCAGCAAAACACATAAACACACTCTGTGGGCAGAACGTAACATTTCTAATGTTGAAGCTAGTGGTACGTACAGTGACCACTGGACTTTAAACGGTTAGTCAGGATGGTATGGTAAATGGATGGTGGTGTTGACAGGAACTCCTGGTGAATTGTGCCGTACCTCGAACGGGACGGTCTCCTTCCACACATCCAACAGGCCACCGGAAAAGCTTCTTTCTTGTCGCAGCAAACACGACACTGTATTTACTGCAGTCAGTTGGCGGAAAATTGTGATATGGGTAATTGCACGGTCTGAGAGGCAGCGTAGTCACGTGGTGCTTTTCTGTTGTGGCTTGGGGACGTACGGCACAAAGCATGCAGCTGGGATCCTGAAATGATTACACTGAAGAAGGCAAAGGCGCTGACAAAGCGACATTATTGGTCCAGTACTGACCTGTGCGGCAGAAATGGGGTCGAAAGAATTGTTATTGTGGTTAGATGGAGATGCAAGATTGTCCTTTAAAATCAGATTTTTGTATGTTAAACATGGCAGGCAGTGTGCATAGAAACGTTAACACAGGGGAGCGTTAGCGTAACCGTCGTTACCGTGTAAAAACAGTAAGTATGAAATATTCTGCACGTGTGTTATTTCTTTAGTTACCCGGCATGTAAAGTGCACTGTTATCCGTGTCCTGTCTGGCCATACCTTATTTTTTCCATATTATCTCATAAACGGCAGGATTTTCGGAAAAAAAAAATTTGCAGCACATAAACTGTGTTTTTTGATTTTCTTTACAACTTTGGTCTCAAACATTTCTCATTCTAAGAAGATTTTAGCGAGGTATTACCATAAATGTACACAGGTATTCATGAAAAGTGTCCATTATTCTTGTCAGATTTTAATGAAACTCGAATTTTCTGCACTGATTTTAGAAAAATACTCAAATGGTAAATGCGGGCGGACATGCAGACAAGACGAAGCTAGTAGTCGCTTTTCCAAATTTTGCGAACGCGCCTGAAAACAGGGTGGTACAATTTTGGGAAATAATCTTTGGTTCTTCTGAGAATCATGCGTACCGTACACACTGTGTGGTAAAGTGCAGAGTTATTGATGTAACAGCAGATGGTGTATGTTGGGTTGCCAGCTAGGCGAGCTTCAGGGGCCGCTGCTTAGAAGGCAACTTAGGCAACAGCTATTCTTTTGTAAAATAAAAATACTTTCCCCGTATTTGAATCACTCTATTTCCGTCCACCCAACTACAGTAGGTAAGTTTGACGCTATCCGTCCCGCGGTGTATACAGAATTGCACAAATAACGGTACGTGTTGCTCAGTTTGACGCTATCCGTCCCGCTGTGTATACAGAATTGCACAAATAACAGTACGTGTTGCTCAGTTTGACGCTACCCGTCCTGCTGTGTATACAGACTTAGACAAACAACACTACGCATTCCGCCTGACACAACCTGTATTTATTGTTATCTTCTCAAACACTAAAACACTACATGTTTCCATCCTGCCGATCGTCATCAGGTGTTTGTTTGTACAAACCGTAAAACTCAAGGTAAAAATGCAAATTTTTACGAGACCTCACAAATGATATAAAATATATGCGATATAAAATGTAAATTACAGTCGACTTGTAATTCTTGATGGTGCGTCATTAAACGCGAACGGCGTGGTGTGTAATTTAAAACTTAAGTATTTTAAAAATTTAGGATGCTAGTTCCCAATTATTATTGAAACGACGATTTCTCTTGGTCAGGTAATTATGAGTCTCGTTTCTTTAGAAAATCTTTCAAAAACGCCTCCACTGGCAGCCTCGTGTGTATGTGAACTGCCGGAGTGTCCTTACAGGCAACTTACGCCAGCTGCGTTTTAGCCACATCTAGCTGACTGACTGACTGACTGACTGACTGACAAACAAACAAACAAACAAACAAACAAACAAATTAACTAACTAACTAACTAACTAACTAACTGCATGGAGCAGAGGCCTTCTTGAGAAGCTAACAGTTGCTCAGCTAGTCAAGAAATTCCTCGCATTGTATGGAACCCGGAGGTTCATTACCGCATTCACCTATGCAGGCTGTTTCGTAACATCATAATTTTTTACGGTGAGGAGTTGTTAGCACCTCGCCCAACCCCCAAGCTGGAGGACCACCCCTTGTCGGCTGTCCACGACTCCTTATTCAATGTATTCGCAGCTACCCTCCGTAACTGGAGGCCATTCCTCCACCCGCAACCTGAGGACGCACCATGCCATGGTGACAGGGACCCACTTAACACGGGTTTTAGCCACATCTGGTATACATATTGAACACGGGGCTTTGAAATGTTGATGCAAGCCAAAGCCACATGAAAGCTACATTAACTCCCTGTCGCAGACTAAGAGCAGGGCCAAGCCCTTTTCAATCATGTTTCCATCCCACCGGAACCTATATCCTGCTATAATCGCCTGTCCGTCCGTCCGTTCGTCGAATATAAGCCTGCATGATCTCCAGATCGGAATAACACGTGCTCGTGAAATGTTATGTTGCGGATCTTGACGGATAACAGTTCGTCTGCGTAGATTTTGGTTAAAATCGGACCAGTATGTGGACACTTCAGGTGAAGAAGACCTTTGTACATCTCGCAGCGCATTTTCAGTGCTTATAGGCCTACTGAGGGATATTCTAAACGCTTTGCGCCCGCTGCGTACATGGATAAGTGGCCGCTGTTCCCATTGTTTTTGTGTTGTGTTTGTTTGTTACAATTAGTTGTGTTGAATGGGGTGCTAGCGAGCCCCCCCCCCCCCCCTGGCCATCGGGTGCACCGTTGTGTTAAGGCGGCGCTGTCCGTACCACCACAGGCGATACGCGAAACAAAAACGTCTTGCGCAAGCCTACCCATTGCTATCACACGCGACAAACAATATACTTCCTTGGAGGGCAGAGCAGTTCCGTGTTCTTGCGCTCTTTCGCACTTTGGCTTTGAAAAGCGTCTATTATCTGCGTCCTGTCTTTTCGTCGGTCCTTGTAAAACATCTGGGTTTCCACTGGATTGGACGGATTTTCGTGAAATTTTATTTTCGGAATTTGTACGAAAATTCGTAGATCAGATTCAAATTTGGTTAAAATCTGGCAAAACTAACAGGTCTTTGTCACGAACACCTATGTACGTTTATGGCACTAGTCCTTACAAGGAATACGGATTATGTTCTTTGTGAGGCACGAGAGGAGGCCGAAGAAACAGTTGACGATATAAAAAATAGCTGAGACAGGCTGTGTTCTGTGTCAGGTATGAACTGAGGCTGAAGTAACAGTTGACGATATAAAAATAATAACTGAGTCACGTTGTGTTCTATGTCAGGTACCAATTGAGGCCGAAGAAACAGTTGTCGATCTAAACATAAATAGGAGACGTGATCGTCTGTACCTCTAATGAGCAGGCAGAACGGTGCGGAATGTTACTAAAATCTGGAGAAGACTCATAGGACCAATAAAAGAGTTACGACGCCAGAAGTGATACTTCCTGCCCGCATTTCCTAGCTTGTTTTCTAAAGCATTGCGATTTTTAAGCCTCACACTTTACTGTCGTTGCACTCACCGTAAGTTCTTCGTATTCTAGCGACAGTCAAGAATCTTAAGTCTGTTGTCGGGATGGGGAAACCTTGAAGAGTTTCTGTTGTGTAAAGAAGTGAAAAGGTTCCTTTACGATACGCATTTATCAGCGTTTTGAATGAAATCGTCATAAGTTAGCCTTCACGAACTGACAACAGCGAAAACGCCTGGAATGATTTGCTACGCTTAATTTTCCAGAATTGTTTATATAAACAATTCGTGGCCTCTGTCATCCCGGTACGTTACTCTCATTGTACGCAGAACATTAGTGCCCGAAACATACAAATATTTACAGTAGATACTGAACTGTTTGTGAGGAAAAATACAGAGTCGTAAGTGGTTACAAAATTCTCATTGTGTGATCATTTCACCTTGAAGTTACCACACAGTAACGTAGACACAGCCCCTGTGGACTGCACGGCGCTGCGGGCTTCGTGGATCAGGGGGCCCCCAAATGTACAGAATTCTAAAATCTGTTGTGAGTACTTTCGGACTGGACTGCGTTTTTGTCTGCCAGAAGGTAGCATTATGGATCGCTGTTATGAACTGCTAGTTCGAATCCCGTCTATGACACGGTCTGTCATGAAGTGTTGCCTGTGTTTATGCCTGCTGTCACCAAGTGCAGCGCGGGACAGCATCAGAATCAGTCCTCCACAGCTGGCTGTCTTATTCCTTACAGTTCATTATTAACTAACCATCCTTCGACGCTACAGACTCTGCAACGCAGCGTCGCAAAACAAGCCATAGAATGATACAGAGAATAAAGAACCAGTTTGTCGTCTGTGTAACAGTGACGACACGTGCCGTCAGACGTCTTTCGTTCTGATGAATTTACGTTGGTGTTGCTGCGCTGCGCATGCGTACAGGAATTCGCCGCGATTGTTTTCTTTGTTGTACTTGTTCATATTATTATCATTATTTTTTGTTATCACCTTCATATTCGAGAAGAATGAGATGGGCGGGGCATGTAGCAAGTATGGTGGAAAGGAGAGGTGCGTACAGGATTTTGGTGGGGAAACCTGAGGGAAGGCGACAACTTGGGAGACCCATGCGTAGATGGGAGGATAATATTAAAATTGATCTTCAAGAAGTGGGTTTGAGGCATGGACTGGATTGATCTGGCTCAGGGTAGGGAGATGTGGTAGGCTGTTGTGAATGCGGTAATGAACCTCCGGTTTCCATAAAATGCGGGGAATTTCTTGACTAGCTGAGAAACTATTAGCTTTTCAAGAAGGCCTCTGCTCCATGGAGTTAGTTAGTTAGTTAGTTAGTTAGTTAGTTAGTTAGTTAGTTAGTTAGTTAGTTAGTTATCACCTTTATGTGGGGTATTTACAATTCTGTACCTAAAACAAACTATATTTCTGGGGTATACAGTGTTGCAGCTATTCTGTAGTTGCAATCTTTTACATGTAATTTCCCATGTTGAATGTTTTGTACTTATCATCATCATGACCATCATCATCATCATCATCGAGTAAGGGTCGGACAACCGAGGAATAATAGTTCGATTTCTGGCAGGAGCAAGAGATGTTTCTTTTCTCCGAAACGTCCAGACCGGCTGTGGGGCCCTCCCAGCCCCCTGCTCAGTGGGTACCGTGGTTCTTTCCCGTGGTAAAGCGGCTAGTTGACTTCTAATACCGGGCTTAAGAATGAGTGGCACTACACCTCCACACTCTAATACGCCCTCAAAGCATACGCCGGGACAATTGTCACTGTACTTTTATTATTTTCAACGTAACATTTGTAGCTTCAGGCGAGCGTCGATGTCTGACACACAATAGCAGGGCACCTGTTTTAAAAAGGGGGCAGGTTATTAAAAATCTGAGATATACACATTAAACATATGGACAGTGGTGTTAAAATACACAACGGCTGTGTTAAAATGTGGAGCAGTTGTGTTCAAAATTTGGAATAGTACTAAAAAATGCAGGATACGTGTAGGTGTATTAAAAATAGCCTGTAGGTGTATTGATAATACGGGATAGATGTATTGAATAATATGGGATAAATATATTAAATAATATGGGATAAATTTATTGAAAATAAAATCTCCTGAAGATTGCAATACATCGCTGAAACATGCAGGAGGCTTCATGTGTATATTATATATATAATACGTAATTTCATATAGTTTCAGTGCGTCTGTTAATATATATACATAGTTACAGTCACAATGCATGGAAAGAGTTATATTAAATTTATCGAAATAATTTGATATAAGCATCAACCATAATGCATACCATTTGCAAACCATGGAGTGTAACTCAACTTACACAAAATGCGCTCTGAATATTGACGGAGAAATCACGAGGAATTTTGACAATTAAAACACCAAGCACACCTAAAGGATCGTGTTCGAATGACGAGATATTGGGATTTGAGCTGAGGTTAGTGACTCTAAAAAAAAACCTCGGAAAGACACTTAGTAGTTACTTTCGCCAGCAATTCTTCTGCCTCTTCGTCTGTGTTTGGAATTCCCTTTGAAGAATGCTACGGCCTTGGTTTCGTAAATCCAGTCCAATAAGGTCATACAAATACTCCGAGTCAGTAAGTGATAAGTGGCTGCGGATTGCAACCTGTCGCCCCGCAGTGATTAGCGCCGCGACGGACGATAAATACCGTGACAATGACATTTTTACTTTCGTCGGTGTTCGAGTACTGCTGTGCTAGTGAACAACAAGGCAGAAGTTTGTGCTGCGTCACAATATTTGAATGCAAAACCGGCTTAACGAAAACAAATACCGCAACGAAAGGTTGAAGGCTAGATGGACATAGGTGCGGCCGTTACTTTTAAGTTGTCCAGTTCTCTTCCGGTCCGTTCAGGCAACAGCAAATGACAGAGTTGAAAGCGGTTATGACGTCATGAAAGGGACTATATAATTTGTGTTGTTATAAACGGGTGTCGTTGTAACCGAGGAGTATGGTATGGTTAGGAATTAGCTTATGCGACATAATACAGGGTTTAATGTGTTCCATGTCCGTGCACTATATTATACAAGAACACTAATCACCAACAAATGCACAAAAAGAGTTTTATCATCAATTGTAACACACTCCTACATGTTTCGACCCTGCTGGGTCATCTTCAGGGAGAACTTTGTTGTTACCGTTACACTAAGTTTGCACTTTATAGTTGAGTGAGAATGTGCTGTTGACTGTGTACTGGAGGCGTGAACTCTCTGCGATCCGGGCCTGCAGGCTGGGACCGCAGAGAGTTCACGCCTCCAAAAACAACGCATTACACAGTCAACAGCACATTCTCACTCAACTGTAAAGTGCAACCTTAGTGTAAGGATAACAAAAAGTTCTCCCTGAAGATGACCCAGCAGGGTCGAAACATGTAGGAGTGTG